>JAQJVL010000524.1:0-520000 GCA_035578905.1 Stictocephala bisonia | reverse complement strand
AGCATGACGCCTTTGAAGGACGGCCCGCAAGGAGTCAGAACAAATCTTTAATGGGAGCCTGTGTCAAGTTGTACATCAATAGAAAGGTCTTAGTTTACTGAAAACAATGCCACAAGCCGGATTTCAAAAGGTCAGAAGAAATTGCTGCTTGAATTGTTAAACTATTCCAAATTGTAAAACATAAGTGTTACAAGTTTAAACAATGTTTAATCACCTGAGATCAAAGTAAGTGTTCAAAATGTCCTCTCCCATTGTCTAACAATGTCCTAGGTAGTCATGAGTTGTCTTAGGTGCACCAAATCTCATGGCTTAGTACGATAAACTTCATCTTTGAGGTATTCCCAAAGAAAAAATCAAAATCTTCAACACTAGCAACGGTTTTAACTACTGTTGATTTGTAGATAGGATTTCTGTCAGGAAAACTATCGTTAAATAAATGTGTTACTGCATCTTATGATCGTACATCATCTACGTATCATTAGCATTGTTATTCTTTCACGTTCACTAAATTACAAAACGGTAAATAACAAAAACAAAATTATACGATTTTAAAACTTGAAACTGAATAAAACCCTCTTCCATATGCATAACCAAACTTGATGAAGCTTCAGTGCAACTGCTTAAAAAAGAAAGATAACAGCCGTTGGATTCATAGTCAAATTCCTGGAAAACCCAAAGAGCCCACTTTCATTTTCTAACCGTAGTCATGGTTTTGATAATGATGAATTCTTTCTGATTTTAATTACCACAAGCTCAGACAATGGGAGGAGGACAATTTGAACACTTACTTTGGTCTCAGGTGATTAAACATAATCAAATAGTTTTAACTTGTAACACTTATGTTTTAGAGTTCGGAATAGTTTTCAAATTCAAACGGCAATTTCTTCCGACTGGATCAACCTTTCGAAGTCCGGTTTGTGGCATTGTTTTCAGTAAACTAATATCTTTCAAGTGATATACAACTTGACATAGGCTCCCATTAAATATTTTGTTCTGACTCCTTGCGGGCCGTCCCCCAAAGGCGTCATACGGTCCGTAATTGAACAGAAATGTAGGTTATTGTCTCCAATAATGGTATGTAAACTTTCATTTTTTTCTTTGTTGTGATTGAAACGTTAATAAAGGGGTTCTGGACTTAATTGTCACCCTGTATATTATTTAATGTCAATTAGTTTTAAATTCAACAATTCATTATATTATTTTTAGGGTATAAGGATATTAACAATTAATTTTTTTCTGCTTGACAGCCCATTATGTTACTTTTTATGGTTTTTAAAAATGTAAGTGTGTTTTTCTTTAATAAAATTAAAAAAAAAAACACCACTCAATTTAAAAACTGAAAACTGCGTACTTTTGGACAGAAAATTTAGTCTGATTTTGTAGGATTTGACAATTTAGGGACAAAAAATAACGTCTCCTCGGACACGTTTTAATCTACCACTCAAAAAAAAACATCAACGTAAAGTGTCAACTCAATTTACATTTACGATTGTTTCAATTGAGTCGCAGGTACGCTATCTAATTTATGTTAAGTAAATCCGTTCTTCTGTCACAGGCCTAACACCTACATGGCCATTCATACTGTAGTCTGTGTTACTAACTGGCAGTGACGTGGCTCTCCATTCATACGTCCCCGATGACCAAGGTCCTTTCACCTTCAGAGCCCAGGAAGAGCACTGGTGAGTCATCCCATAAATCTCGGCGAAGAACGAAGGAGAACGGCAGAGAGTTATGACTTGACCCTCGTGTGTGAGTCACTCCTTCAACGGCACCTCACTAGAGGCATTACTTGACTATCTGACGAAACGATCGAGTATGTGCTAGGATATTCGATTTAAATCCTAACGTAAATCCTAGTTTGATACTTCTTAGCTTGGGGGGGGGGGGCAATCAGCAACAGTTTTAAAGTTTCTTTTTTTAGAAAGCTGCGAATTTTCCTTTAGAAGAATTCAAGAATGTATATATTTCATATTATAACCTAGAGACAAATTATACGGTAATCTGTTTAAACGCCCATTGAAATGGGCTCATTTGGATCCCAGTACAAAATTAACTGATAATTTCTCCTGTTATTACTACTCAACCTGGACCATATAAACTAAAGTCTATTCATACAATTATAATTTTATAGTGTTCACTTGGTTGTTCAATGTTTTCCCCCTACCAACAGATCTTTACATGATCCTGGCACTCCTCCGAGCTTGTGAGTTTTATGTCAGAGCTATCCTAACTTTGCCAATATGGGGATGTCGACATATGGAATGTTACGTCCCGCAGATCAGTGAATATAATTGTATCTATTTTTCCAGTAAATCAATAGTGGAAGTTAGACTGAAAATGCAAAATTATTTGAATTAATAAGGCTTTTTTAGGTATACTAATGCTGTACGAGACAGATGTTACTACTATGGACATGAAAATGCAGAGACAATCTGATAATTTAATTAATATAATTCAAAATTACTAAATCGTGGTTAAAATTTCATTTATTTTATTGTGAGTTGTAATATATGCTATAAAAAATTGTTTTTATAAAAACTGAAATAGTTTTACAGATTAGCTTGTTCTAAAATATGTATTAACTGAAAAAAATACGATTACAAGAATTTTTTCGTATTTCTGTTTGGATAAAACAATTGTTGTCTTACATAAGTTCCACGTTTATTCGTGGGTAGAGAAGACGGGAATGGGGGTGAGGGAGAGCAAACGATTTTAAGGAGATTCGGGGAAAGTTACGAAAATACCTCAGTTAGATCCGATCTTGTGTAGTAGCTAGATCAAACCTTCGCTTCCTTTAATTGACTCAATGACCTGGTATTTTATTCTCTTCCGTTTATCAGTTCTATCGCAGTATTTAATTAGAATCCCGTTATGTACTAGGTTCCCAGCCAATTAATTATCCTGCTATATAAGGATACGTGTTGACGATTTGTTGTTCTTCCCAATCGTTCCCAGCACTTCATTAGTTACTCTTCCTATTCAGTGAGTCCCATTTTCCTCCTTATTTTACAAAGTAAAGGTTTCAGTTAATTTAATAATGTGATATGTAGATTATGAAAATCTCTGTCTGAATTCCTATTTCATCCCTACTCCATTCACGCTGGTATAGCACATTGTTTCCAAGCGGTGTTATCATTAATTATCATTATAAAAATCTCTGTCTGAATTCCTATTTCATCCCTACTCCATGCACGCTGGTATAGCACACTGTTTCCAAGCGGTGTAATCATTAATTATTATTATAAAAATCCCTGTCTGAATTCCTATTTAATCCCTACTCCATGCCCGCTGATATAGCACATTGTTTCCAAGCGGTGTTATCATTAATTATCATTTAAAAAACACCGCGTGTTTTCAATGAAAACACATCTATGTGTATTCATTGGTATTTTTCTCTATATTACAACAGTAAAAATAAAAAAAACTCCCTTAACTATTTAGATCACCAGCACAAAATGGATTGCAATGTTGCAGTTTGCATGCAAACATGCCCTGTCAATATTCATATGTCATATTACAGCGAGCCACAAATGGCTCTCTCAAATGTCACTACCCCCAGACCAAACCCTTTTAGTGATAATGCATGTATAAAATTATATAACCATAAATTTATACATTTTTTACTTATTGTAGTAATACATTTGTCATGTTTAATTGTTTTGAATATTTTTAAATTACTTCATCATACATACTGTCATGTTTTTCTGTTGGAGACAATCATGTTTCAGAAGAACCATACTAGGACTTTTAATTTGGTACACCTTTCTCTTGACAGTCGTAAGATTTACACGCGTGATAATTGATCGTCGAAGGACCTCCATTCATATACATACAAACATTGACTTCAGGATTCTTCTGACTGTAAAACGTTTGGCCTAAGTATCAATTGTAAGACTTCAGAACTGTTCATTCATTCTTTCCTTCTTTATATTCCAATTTTCAGCAAGAAGAATGAAATAATTTAATGATACCTTAAAAATAGAATATATTTTGAAATATTCAGCATTTTTATTTTTGGAAGTAGGGAGTGACTGCGCCAAAACCTTCATATTTGAATTCAAGAGAAAATTACGTTAACTTGATAGATATTTTACGTAACCTGAGTAAGTCTTAGTAATTTTCGAAAAGTTAGCTAAGTTTGTGCACAGAGAAAAAACAGAGAATACCTCATTTGAAGTTTTAAATATATTACAACTAAAGTACAACTGTATCATCTGTAGTACTAATTTTAATTCTTATCCTTAAGTATTTGGGGAGAATACTAAAGATTCTAAAAAAGTTTACATGGCAAATTGGAGAACTAACTACTAAAGACAAACTTGACACACATTAAGCGCACTATTGAATGTGACATCTGCTCCTTTTTTATATGATATTGATGTAATATTGCTTTGGTTTATATGATATTTTAAATACAATTTTGATTGTTAACGCTGAAAATTAAATTTGATGTACACGGTTATGGCACCTAAAGAAATACCATTTATTTTTTGTGGTAAACTCTCAAATGTCGATTCCTTATTTTCCTCCAAAAAATTCTGAGGCCCAAAAGTAAGCAAAAAGTTTAGTCCAAAATCCCAAATACAGAACATTTTTAAAGCATCTGTCTTGCTAGAAAATGCCTTACAACGTACGTGTCCGTGAGAGAATTAATTTTTAATGTACGCCTATAATTACTGACAATGTGCCAGTAATTAATTATTTGTCTGATAAGGCTTTACGAAACTGATGTTTTTAAAACATAAAACTTAAAAAAAGCTGAGGTATAAAATAATATGTTCAGATGTAAACCTATTTTTAGATGTCTTGGCAGTATTATGAACTCTAAGATAAAAATCAACTGTGTCTGTAGTTTTCTAATTAAATTATAGGAATATCAAGTCCCAATCACTGTACTGCCTAGGATGCTTTATTAAACATTACTAGATAACATTTCAAATTCCCAGAAAAGCTACCAAGACAATACATCTAAGCAAGTTATGCTAGAACAATTTGAACTTTAATGTTAGTATTAAACATTTAGTGCCATTGAAAATAAGCGTAAATTAATTATAATGTATCAAATATAAAAAAATATTACTTATTTGAATGAATATTACGTGTTATTATTTACTATTATGAAAGTGAAATACTCATTTGTAAATTAGTATGAAGAATACTAAAAACTTAAATTTATAAAAATCCATACTAACCCACCAAAACCATTTTACCTTTATGAAAGCACAAAGAACCGAACATTTATAGTACAGAAACCCGATCCTCAGAATTGGTTCATACAACTTTATAACAGATCGTCTGTCACGTCTTCCTTGAGTAATAGTCTATACGTGAGTCGGCAAGAACTCACCACGACGACAAGCTTGGCCTCACTTCCCAACATGTTGGCTTCGATACCAGACGTAGGTCATCCCGAAACTCGGTCCTCAGAATTAGTTCTTACATCTACGTGACATCTCGCCTCTCACGACTTCCTTGAGTATTGGTCTGTACATGAGCCTGCAAGAACACGCTACAACGACAAACTTGGCTCACATCCCAACATATTGGCTTCGATACCAGACGTAGGTCGTCCCGAAACTCGGTCCTCAGAATTGGTTCTTACAACTTTATAGCCTGTCACGATTTCCTTGAGTAATACTCTATACGTGAGCTGACAAGAACTCACCACGACGACAGTCGACAACCTTGGTCTCACATCCCAACATGTTGGCTTCGATAACAGACATATGTCGCCCCAAAACCCGGTCCTCAGAATTGTTTCTTACAACTTTATAACATATCGTCTGTCACGTCTTCCTTGAGTAATAGTCTATACGTGAGCCGGCAGGAATTAACACGACGACAAGCTTGGCCTCACATCCCAAAATGTTGGCTTAGGTACTAGACGTATAGTACAACACGAAGTGCCAGGCGTACAGACAATTGGTACATCCCGAAAGTCGGTCCTCAGAATTGGTTCTTACAACTTCATAACAGCTCACCTGTCATGTCTTTCTTGAGTAATAGTCTATACGTGAGCCGGCAAGAACTACCATGACGACAAGCTTGGCCTCACTTCCCAACATGTTGCTTCGATACCAGACGTAGGTCATCCCAAAATTCGGTCCTCAGAATTGGTTATTACAACTTTATAACAGCTCACCTGTCACGTCTTCTTTGAGTAATAGTCTATACGTGAGCCGGCAAGAACTAACAAGACGATAAGCTTGGCCTCACTTCCCAACATATTGGCTTCGATACCAGTCGTAGGTCATCCCGAAACCGATTACGTCCTCAGAATCGGTTATTACAACTTTATAACAGCTCGCCTGTCACGTCTTCCTTGATCCGGCAAGAACTACCACGACGACTACCTTGGACTCGCATCCCATCAGTAGGCTACTACACTTTTGTTAATTTATTATGTACGATTTGTCAACATACATTTATTTGGCATTTGTATTATTATTATTTCCTATACATCCTACAATGGTTAAAGTTATTTTAATTCTTTGTTGACACAAAAATCCATTAGCATTAACCCTGAAGAAAAAACTTTTCTTACACTTATACATTTAAAATATAGACTACGTTATATTTGTGGTATACCAATGCCATATTAGAATATCACTTGGAAATATCTTACTTCTCATGAAGGGCCGTTAAACTATTATCTTTTACTATATATGAACACAGTAAAATGTCGTCTATTTTTATCGTACAATAAATATTCAAGTTCAAAACCAATCAACGTCCCAAAACAAACATTTATAACAATATATGAATGAAAATTAAAAATATTATGATGATCGATTTGAAATATAAATGATTGTCGTATATTTGTGAATGACTCTTATCAAGAGTATGAAGAAATTTAAGTAAACCTTGCTTACAACACTTAAATTTCAGATATTCACCAAGGAAATCAATTCAATTTCGAATTAATCGTCGAAATAGTTTCATATTTGCTCTGTTGTATTAAATGCGATGTTTGTGACATTTACATGGTCTTTATTTATTGTATGGTAATGAAGAAACATTATTTATATTTAAAGTAAGTAACATGTATCAGCCTTTGAATAAACAATTATGACTAGACAAGTATATTAATAATGGTTAAATAATTAGTTTATTTACAACAAAAAAGTAAAATTAGATATTGCCAGGAACATTGGCAGTACAATATTAACAAGCAATTAAAAATGTGGGCGATAAACTGTTTTATCACAGTGTAGATGACGAGAAAACTGTGTTAAATACTGGCGAATGATATAGTTTACTACCTTATTAACTGATTTCGAAGTGTAAAACTTAATTAAAAAGAAAACAGGTTTTAATTGCATCACTCTTTTATTAAGATATAATAAAAAATCGTGTCTAAAATGAAGGCCTCAAACTCATTAATAAAAACCTGGCCAATGATAAAGGAGCTTGTTTCATACCCTCATAATGTTTTATAGTTTTAGGGCAGAAGTTTCTTGCAAAGGACTTGAACGTTATCGTTAACTACAGTAATATACATAAATGTCACACCGAGTGATCTAATTCCTAATATAAGGGTTATTGACTTGGTATGTGAAAATATGTTATTGAAAATGTTAACGATTCCATAAATAAATGGGATACAGAATAAATACATAACATTTATGTAAACTTCCTGATATTCTTTGTTATAATATGGCTTAAACGATGTAAGTAAACATATCTTTAGTGGCTGTACTAACATTGACTACAGAAACATGAAGACTGCCCACTCATATGGATCACCTGAATATGGTTTGCTGTTCGGGTCTTCAGGTACCGCTAGCGATCTCCCTCTATGTGTCTCTCTCTAGCAAATGCGTCTGGGCTAACAGTACGACAAATATTCGTCCGAGCACTTAGTCAAAAGAAATCACCATTAGATAGCAGCATATGTGCGCGTCTACAGACAATCGTTGGATTAGGCAGTTTATTTCTTTCTATAGTCAATGGTATAAATGTTGCGGGTCATGCCAATTTGGGAAGCACCTCCCCCTCCTCTCTCTCACTCTTTCTGTGCTAATCAAGGATGAGAACGTTTTGCCGTTAAAAACATTCTGGAGTGAATTCGAATATTCTATGTGAGGTGAGACACGCCAGTTCTCATTTCTATAATCTTCTGGATTTCAGGGGCAGCTTATAAAAATACACTCATCGGCTAACTAGTTAGTCTGCAGGATATAGTCTGGAGTGGAGTGGGATCTTTACTTATGAAACGACAGAGGTAGTCGTAAACCGTGAGAGCTCATTAAGAGTGGCAGATATTTAACTAATGTAAACTAGTGGGCTTTAAGTGCCCTTAATAACTGTGGTTTCATTTCTAGTGCTAATATGTTGTATAATTTAGTTAGTGGGAGTAAACAAAAGAAACTGTCTTTGACCACAGTGGGGAATCGCCTTATTATTTAGGACCCTGTTTGACCGTAACACTACAAAGCCTAAATTCAAATTGTGTTAAATAAAGTTTAGGGCTAATCAGATTTTAATTGAAAACTAAATTGAATATTCAGTTTATTAAAAATTAAAATGAATGTTGAATTCACAAAGTCTTCGATCCTTCACAGTCCAAATCAACATCATATTTTATTTAAGCTTAATTTGTTACCATACTTTAAATAATTGTTTTACATTTATTTTAAACAAAAACGCGATGTATTTTGAATTAGAAGCATATGTTTGTCTATTTTTATATTTATTTAAAACACATTTTTATATTTATATTCCGTGTAGTGCCTTGGGAGTTTCAGTTATTACTAAATGTAGTAAGCAAATGTTTGGTAATTGACTTACTGATTTAACACGCTTATCGAGAATTATTTACCTTCTGTAGTCTTGTCACTTGTGCTTTTATTTATTTATTTACTTTTGAATGTTATTACTTATGCAAGAAAAATTTCCATAATATAAAAACATTGATTAAAAGATAATAAAACCAACATTCGTGAGTTTAAAGCTCACTAATTTGTCATATATTTTTTTATTCATAAAGTAATACTTTTCACGTACTTCTTAAATGTAATGTGTACTAATAATAGTTCTATGAAAAAATATGAATTATCCCTGTACGTAACTGCATTACAAACGAGGCTGTTTATAGCATGGTATTAAATGAAAATTATACTAAGTACACGATGATTTCTCTATTTAGAGCCATTGAACCGGTCTCCTTAAACAGACAGCCATTACGTCAGAGAAACCATTAGCTACATAAGTCAACCACTTTAATTAATTAATTATTATTTAGTACTCATACGAATAAATTATAACAGATATTGTAACGAATTTATTGAGGTTTTAAACCAGTTTGCTTCAATTGTACAGCTGAAGGTACACGAAATTACGTATCAGGAGAGAGTAAGTATTGGTAAGTAATAGTGGCTACAGAATACCACTGTACGTGTATGGGCGGGTGGGTGATTACCATTGTACGTGTATGAGCGGGTGGGTGGGTGAATAACATTGTACTTGTATGAGCGGGTGGGTGAATACCATTGTACGTGTATGGGCGGGTGGGTGGATGAATAACATTGTACGTGTATGAGCTGGTGGGTGGGTGAATAACATTGTACGTGGTGGGTGGGTGGGTGAATAACATTGTACGTGTATGAGCGGGTGGGTGAATACCATTGTACGTGTATGGGCGGGTAAATATCATTGTACGAGTATGAGCGGGTGGGTGAATACCATTGTACGTGTATTCATTTAAGGCTGTACCAATTAATAATGACAAAGAACAATCTCATTACGTTCTATTGCTCTATCGCAAATTTTATTTCATGATAAATTTAGCATAACAGTTGTTTTTTGCTTGGTAACTAAGGTTCAACTTTCTTTGGCCGCAACCTGAATTTGAAGATTTTTTTGAGAACAACACCTTCAACCCTAATCCTACGAACCTGCCTAGCGCTTCAAACCTCCTTCCAGTTTTGACCCACCACCACTACCTCCTGACATTCCTATTGAACTTTACCTTAACTTCATCCTCCAAAAAGTATCAGATCCTCAGTTCTTCTGCCAACTCCCTAAAGATTAGAACCTTACCATCGCTGAACCTGGAGCCATAAAGTCCCTATTGTACTACAGAAGGCAAGTGTTATTACCATGGAGCCTACGGGTTATCAATAATATTACTTTGTTAGGGCGACCCCACGATGGTAATCACCTTTAAATATAAAGCCCAAACATAACTGACTGACTGCTACAGATTCTAAGAAAAACCACGAGGATTTGGGTGATAATCTTGACACAAAAGTTTGTTCGATGCTCTAAATAAAGTACTGCATATGATTAACATCGCAGTAACGGCCAATTAGAGCCTTCGTTACCATTCACCATAAGAATGAGAGAGCTTAGGACGGGTCAACTTTACGTAAGAGGTTATTTTCGAACAATGTAAGCATGCGACGTGAAGAAAAATAATAAAATTATACGAATGGTGACATGAGCTTAGCGATAGAAGGGATTGGCACGTGAAGCATGCAGGAGAGTCCCCTGTTCTACTATAAGTCTTGGTTTCCCGAGTAAAGTGAACAGAGATTAGATTTCGTATAAGATATTTTCGAGACTCAAACTAGAATGAATAGACAAAGAAATTAAGAAACACATGATGTGGTTCAGAATCCACGGAAAACTGATGTAGGTCCCTACACAACCATAACTAATAAATTGTCCTGTCTAATAATTACAGTCATTCTTGATTATATATCATATCGTCATAAAGTAGTCATAAGTTTGGGTGTAACGTTGAGTGAATAAAACCCTAACTAACCTTCCTTAAACTACTCGGACTTTTATGGCCTGCCCAATTTAAACTGATTCTTAAAACTAAGATTTACAGGCCTCACTCCCGAAACAGAACTCGACGCGCTTCTCACTCTCAAAAAGCATGACTAATTTCATGACACATTTGAGGGAATTAACATATTTCTTTCTTAATATGTGTAACATTCCCACTTAATTAAAATCCAGGCACATGTTGGAAATATGTTTTTATTAGATATTTACTCTTCTGGTCATTCATGCAATATAAATACAAAAATAAGTATAAAATAAAATTAAAAAAACTCATAAGTTTATTTTTTTCTTTAAGGAAAAAAGCTCCGATCTTCTTATTATCCTTACCCTGCCCTTTCCCCATAGTCTAAATTCTACTAATATGTGCGACGAAGTTAATTCAGACACAGTAAGGGGGCGAACCAGTACATTACAAGGTGAACATTACTGACAAATACTATCGATGTCTCTAACCCAGGCTAAACGTCCTGACATCTTAAAATTTAATTTGTGTTGGTTGTAAAGCAATTTAACCAAACAATTTCAATGTAGTACAAAATTCACATAAACATTTATGATTTCAATATAGCTGACGAAAAATGTCAAAAACACTTTGTGAATTAAATATTATTTAAAACCTTGTTAGTCCTAAATATTACTAAACTAAATACTATACTAAATAGATGACCTTTATGTTGTGTTAAAGGTCATCTATTTGTGTAGTCACTGGCTTACTTGAAATGTATAGGGCACATTAGAACTGAGAATATCAGCATGTTTACATAAGTGCTATGTACGTCTCTGTTCAATTATTTCTCCTAAGAAAGGATTATCATTTTCAATAAGACATTCTTTAACACCAAACTATAGCTATACTGAACATATAAATGTGATCACATGATGTAACAGTTTATGTAATCTACTTTGATTTACGATAACCGTTCGAGTCGTCTGCATTTAATGGGTTTGCAAACTGATGTTTTAAAACTGTTGCCTTTTAACATGAAAAAGCTGTAAGGGAATGAAAAAAGTACCTTTCTGATTGGTAGGGTTGAAATGTCTAAAGCCTTCATTTTGGACACAAATTTCTCCTTATGTAATTATAAAAGCGTTCTATAATTTTCGAATTAAAACCTTATACGAGGAAATTAAGTGCAACGCCTCAAAATATCTTAGTTAATAAGGTACGAGAGGTTTAAATAAAATATTCGCGATTAAATTTGACATAACTTTCTCGTCATACACGGTGTAATACAAAAATGTATTACCTCTTAATTTTTAAATTGCATATAGCGTATAATTATTTTTCTGCCAATTCTCAATGCAAATATAAATGCATAATTTTACTTGTCTTTCTGTAAAAAAAATGTAAAACTCATTATTTTATATATATATATATATATATATATATATATATATATATATATATATATATATATAAAACACAAATTACGCTTTCAAACCAAAATAAATTCGCAACGAAGTTAACATTAATGAAAAAAAGGTTTATGAACCTCTCTATCCACCCTCCGCGTACTTTCCGGGTGCACTAAATAAACAAGGTCATTTTATGACTTTACAATAAAACATCGACAAGGTGGGTAACATTTACGTCCTGCCAAAGTAACTCGAGTGGGTTGTGGTCACGCCGTGGACGGGACGTTTTGTCCCTGCTAACTGTACCGAGAACAGCCTTTTGTGACTCTCCATTGTGTGTCCTATTTATTTCTCCGAGTTTGCTTTCAGCACAAGACAACTTAAAGTGCCACTCTAATGAGTTTTTACAACCTGTATTTCAAATGTATAATTTGAAAATTAATTTTACTGCACTTAAGTATCACCTCCAAAAGTGAGATGAATCAAGTATATGAATTTACTGATCCCACAGTGAAGTCAAGGTATCACAGAGTGGGTTGTTAAAAACCATCGGTCGGTAGACGGTTAGAGAATAATATAACAAAAGGTAAAAATATATTGATCACTAGACGCTTAGAGACTTAGAATTTATAATAATTGTTCAAAGAGTATAGGTATATCTTCAGAAGAAAAGGGAGTTGGAAACGCACAAAAGAAAATATTTATAAAACTTAAAAACCAAAAACTAAACTTTGCTATGACAATTATATCTTACATAAGCAGTAACAATAATATCTTACATAAGCAGTAACAATAATATCTTACATAAGTAGTAACAATAATATCTTACATAAGCAGTAACAATAATATCTTACATAAGCAATAACAATAATATCTTACATAAGCAGTAACAATAATATCTTACATAAGCAGTAACAATAATATCTTACATAAGCAGTAACAATTATATCTTACATAAGCAGTAACAATAATATATTACATAAGCAGTAACAATTATATCTTACATAAGCAGTAACAATTATATCTTACATAAGCAGTAACAATAATATCTTACATAAGCAGTAACAATTATATCTTACAAAAGCAACCAAATTTTGTACTATATTGATTGATATAACTATTTGTTAACGAAGACCTAATTTAAATAAATAGGCATATATTTAAATAGTTAGTTGGTAAAAATTTAAACTTTTTGAGACACTATATGAATGAATAAATTTATTTTTAGTCAAATTCAACAAAAGGTTTCCTGTTCCCCAAGTATCTTCTCTAACTGTTGATTTTTCCTTTGTGACATTAATCTTTCCAGTGTGTTTTTGCTAGGAAAAGGGGAAATTCTCTTTATGAATTCTTTAGCCATGCTCGAAGTATATCACTTTCATAGAATATGTGATTAATCACTATAAGAATTAAATAAAGTATATTTAAAAAATTGAACAAATTTTACTGTTTATCGTCCGGGTTCCCTTAATCGCATATTTTTCAGTTGGATAACAAAAAATATTAAAAAGTTTAATATTAACTTTCTCTCATTAGTTAAATAATTAAAAAAAAAAATAAGAAAAGCTGAAAAAAATAGTTCTACTACCATTTAAATGTAGTCAAAGGTATAAAAAACCAATAAACTGTAAACACTTACAATTATTCCAATAACATACATTAAATATAGCTGTAACAAATTCATGTCACGTTAGAGGCAGATACTAAAATATATTGAACCAGGATATGAATGAGATTAATTAACTTTTGAATGATTAATCGATATATAGGAGTAATAAATTAGACACAGCACATGTGATTTATCGGCAAGGGAAGCCAGTGGCAGAACGTTACGTGTATTGCCCTCTAGCTAAGCAAACGTAGCGTCTGAACGGCAGTGGTCTATTTATCATCGGGGGCAGCCACAGAATCAATCTACGATCGATCGACAGACCGCATTGCATACATGTGATGAAGTGGTCTGCAGGAGGAAAGAGAGGAGACAGAGAAGTTACACAAAGTTTCTTATACTGGCTAAATTCATATATAATTCATGGTATTATTCATGGTATAAGGACACTTTAAGGGTTGTTCGCCTGACAAAGGCACTTCCTCTGCGGATCCAGTCGGGCGAAATGTACAGTTGTGACAGAGACAGTTAATTCAATAATTTTTTACTGTGGACTGGCATCGTCTGACAACCTCGCTCAGTCCACTAACGCTCGTCACGCTGATAAACGGAAAGCCCACAAATTACAGAAATAAATAGTATTAGTGTTTACCCGTTACCAATTTATGTGTCTCTATCACCATTGTAACCATCTTAACCTTGGTCTTCGCAGATGGCGATTTCCTTCACGTTTTCCCACTAATGATTAGGTTTATTGTGAAACAGGAACATTTTAATCTGCAACGTGGCCTCGATGAAAGACGCAAAGGCATTACAATGTTTGCGGCTTGATTACATCGTAACGCCATTGGTCGCAGCATTCTCAAACTCCTAGTAGTTCCAATATTTTCTGTGAGAGCGTTCTGAAGTCAAGTTTGGACATTCATTAAATAAAGAATAGCCACAGAGCAAAAACTCTGTCTAGCGAGCACGATAAATGTTGGTGGCATACACTTATTTACACATTATTTACATTTATTTATACAAATTATTTACATATATCACACTGCTTAGCATGGAGATGAACATTACGTGTATATTTAGTTTACCTGGAACTATTCTAATAATAACCCAATAACTAAACAGGTTATCTACGCAAGGCACGGTAGTTGGTTGACGCACGTATCTGTAAATAGTAGCTTTCTACTGACGCAATCTTGGCTTTTTGGCCAATGCGCAATCGGCCAGTCACTTCTTCAGTGATATTTATTACGATACTTAAATTATATTTCAATATGTAGCTCTGAATTGTGTAAAATTAATTATATAAATAATTTACTGCCTTACTTGCACAATCCATTTCATTTATATTGCGATGTATACATTTCAAGGATAACCCATCTTCATAGCATCTTAAAATATAAAATATAAAAATAAAAAAATAAAAATTTTATTTATTTTTTTTCTATTTTTATATTTTATATTTTAAGATGCTATGAAGATGGGGTTATCCTTGAAATGTATACATCGCAATATAAATGAAATGGATTGTGCAAGTAAGGCAGTAAATTATTTATATAATTAACTTAAATTATCATTGAGATTTGCTGCTTCTACTCGTTCCAATTAAACAGTCCATGCCCTTCCAACCAAATCCCCCCCTTCACACCGGTCACAGTTACGTGTACCGCATGTATACACTTACTGTCGGATTCAAAAAGCAATGTACTCGAGTTTGAACCACTGCTAGAAAATAAATACTCATTCGATTCCGTTGTGTTGTAAACCAAAATTTAGCTTATTTAATTATACGTAATTTAATATTACTTACATGTTTTTTTAAGACTTTATACATTTTTATAACAGGTAGAATACAACAACAAAACACGAAACTTTAGCACTTAAGGAGTAAAGATCAACTTCTAAAACAAAAAGTACTAAAGATAAATCAGTGAAACATTAACCAAATGTGAAGAAGGTTGTTGTTTGTAGTCTCGACAAATGCTAGAAATTGTACTCTTTTACAAAATGTTCTGTTGTAATTTTTGTAAACCCTTGCAATCTTAAAAATGGCTGATCATACAAACTTCCAAACGGTTCAAAAATACCGGATTGACAAATAAAGTAAGATTATAAAACTATAAGTACGATAAAAATAATCTTGCGATTTTATATCACATGATAATTCAACATACATCGATGTGCGGTCATGTGTAAGCAAATTCCGAGGCTCAGCACTTCAAAGCTAGTTTCAACTGAGCATTTAGGCGTTGCCAAATCGTGCGCCTGGAATTATTTAAACAGTGCACGAAAGGTTTATTACTGTGGAGGTATTGAACAGTTCATCAATCATGTTTTCTATTTAAATTTTAACCATATTTTAATCACCTTTTGTCACGAGGGCTTTGGACTAAACGACAGGTTTAAAAATGTTATAGCTCTAAAAAGATTGTCAAATTAAAAAACAACTTGTTTACAGGATTTACAATTATGTAAATTTCACATGTAACAAGCTGAATGTAACGTGAAAATGAGAGCCACCCATTACATTGCACCGAAGCCCAAGAACGCACTATGAGTGATTGGCAGGAAAGATGGCGAAACGAGACAAGAGGCAGATGGACCGCACGGCTGATCATGAACATGCAAGAGTGGAGAAGGTGGAGAAGAAATCTGGGGAAGTAAATTATTACTTTACCCAGTTCCTCACCGGCCTCGGCTTCTTCCAGGCTTACCTAGAGAAGATGGGAAAGGTCGAGAGCTCGGAGTGTCGTTATGGAGAATCTGAGCATGACAACAACGTTCTACACACCTTCTTCCAGTGCAGGAGATGGGAGGCAGAAAGAAGAGAGCTGGAAGCAGTCGTCTGCCCTCTCTTCCAGTAGGCGTTTAGAGTATAGGTATTAGAAATACTTGATGTGAATAGGTGTGAGCGTAGTAAACCCATGTCAACGCTACTCCAACGAAAAGTTGACATGCAATGAACAATGCTAGTGAAGGCCAATGTATGAAACAAGGGTTAGGTTAAATAAATTACAAATACGCTCAGTTGTTCGGGATCCACCTTAATATCCGAATCACTCTACTAGTAGTTATCTGGATATTATCTAATTACTTATTACACTATTCGCCAAGTAGTAGCCAGAGTTTGTGGATGAAAATGCAACGCCGCACGGGCTTTCCCTTAACGGCGGAGGAGGACTTGTGACAAAGAAGAAGATAATGGTTGTTTTATTTTTCTATTGATAAATATTACACGATACAAAATGAAAACCAATTGAATTTAATTCATCAGTCACGTTTTACTTCACAGTAAGTTTAAAGAATCACAACGCATCTTGAATCATAATTTTAATTTAAATAATTGTCGAAAAAAGTAGTTTTCGTAAAGTAACAATGACTTTTTTATATGTTATTAATTTTTTTTGAATCTCACACAGAATGAATCAGATAACTATTTATCACGTAGCCTATAAAAAGTTGGTTATGTTTAAATTAGTGGTTTTTTAAATATGAATTTCCAAACTTGGCCATGACTGGAAACTTATCCATGAAAATAAATTAAACATAATTGGAAAAGTATATATATATATATATATATATATATATATATATATATATATATGATGAAATGCAGGATAAAACGAGAAAAACAAAGATGTAACTCACTCCGTCACAGTTAGTTAGTTTATTTCAGTTTAGTTTTAAACTCCGACTACAGTTCCCTGGCTTAATTGACTTATTTGATAGACACTTTTTTAATCCATACAATTTTTTATACGAACATTGGCCGTGTGTGGAAATTTCCTTAAGTTAATAACATTTAATTAGAAGTGGGTATTTTGTACAAAAGGTTCAAAACTCTTAAAATATTGTTTCTGCAATTAATATTATTTTTGGAAAAAGGCAAACTGCAAGTAAGCTGAATTATGATACTTTAGGATGTGTTTTGTTAGGTTAGGTTAAGAAGAGAAGGCTACGTTTGCAGGGCTACATTTTTTCTCCTACAACTAGTCGTACCCTTATGTACGCGTACTGTACATGTTTTTCATTGCTTCATAAAGCATGTACATATGTATGATGTACAGTCACTTGAAAATGCCTGAGAAAGACACTCAAAATCACCTTAATTTAACAGTACTGCTATACCACAAACTGTTCTGTGTCGATATGGGCTTATAATAAAATCTAGTTTTATTCCTTAAATAAAGATCCACGATAAATCTATCAGTAGATCGATTATGTTGAGATATCACCTCCAGCCATGATGCAACCTCCTGACGCCATCGAGGCCCGACGACGACAGTGAAAAGGAAAGTGGTCCTATTCAGAACCACTCTCGCCCGGTAACTGCACGTCTACATTTGCATCAACGGTTACTCAATATTGGTCCAGCATGGAAAATCCCCAGCATCTTCTCGTACGAATCTTAATCCATGAGTAATTTTTTTTAATTGAAGTATATAAACTGACAGATAAACACAATAGCGCATTTAAATATTTGCTTCATAGTTGGAGCCGTCCTTAGCGCCCTCTTGAAGTAATGCGTGAAAAGCGTCCAGACAGTGATATCTACCTTGACTGATGGGTTTTTAGAGAGCGAGCGCCCCACACACACTGGGAAGTAAATTCAAATAGCAAGTCCTGACGTTACGTTGCATAATGTATTTCCCCATTATAAGAAAAATGTCAGTATCTAGAATCCAACGGATGATCTTAAATTTCATAACTTGGTCCATCCGGTTGAATAAGCAGCGCTATAATACAAACTGCTTTCTGAGAGACACGAACAAGTTGTATCTTAATGTAAATTGAGAAGTAGATTAAATTGCACAATATAATAATCTACGTGGAATCAATCTACATTAAAATGCAAAATTTCTTAGACTTTTAAAAAATATTCACTTTAGGCATTCTTCTTCCACTTCAGCCTTCAAAAGTCCAAGGTCAAACTTATGGAGTTATTTTATTTCACATTAAATATGCTTTCTTAAGTATCAATATTGGTGATAGTCTCACGTAATTCTCATAAATATCTCAAATATTTTTAAGTTTTTTTGAAAAAAATCAAAAACCAACTAAATAGATTAATACATTATTGGGAACAATTGACCTTAGTAATGAAATAAAAAGAAAAATCATTTAAATACATTTTTAAAATTTTATAAAATTATAAATTAATAAAGAACACCGGTTTGTGAAATGAAAAACGTAGCGCAGATATTTTTCTTTGCCTTTGCTTAAGGAACCCTTTTTCTAATTTTTAAAATTTCTTTTAAGTTAATTGTTTTGCTTCAACTACGTAACCAACAATTTATTTTGTATGGGCCAATTTATTCCTTCAAAAAGGTCAGTTTAAATATTATACTTGTATTTTCCTTCAATTATTCTTCTTCTTATTTTCATTTTTAAACGTGTCAAAAAACAAAATTGTATACTCAAATAAATCACAGATTAAAACAGTACAGTGGACTTTAGACGGAATAATTAACCAAAACGTCCAGTACAATTAGGACGGTGAAGGTTTCTAACTGATGAGGTAGTTTAGAAATCAGAACCCCCGCCCTATTATCACCTGCATGTAGGCGTGGCCCTACCAGCCCTCCCACCCTTATAGCTTTAATCACGGGAATGTCCACCTAAAAGGGAAGGGTGATAAAGTACAGAACCCACTAAACTAAACGACGGTCCCTTAACAACCAACTTGCAAAATTACCCGAACAAATACATTCGACATTTTATGCTAGTGACATGCTTCTAATAAGGAACTTTCATAATACCTTCCGATTTAAATACTTTCTACAATATGTTAAAATGGCAGTTAAAAGAACAATATTTGAAATAAAACATTCGGAAAATAAATAAATATTTCACAGACATGTAAACTAAATAATTTGTTTTTTTATATCAGGGTAGTTTAAGGCAAAAATATACCGGAATGTACCCTAACCATTTAGCTATGGGTAATGAAAACAACAAAACGCGTCATTAATTGTTTAAAAAACGTATGATTAAATTACTTTCAGTGTTTTTTTTTTAATTCCTATTTTGGAATTAAATTATAATCAGGATTATAGATTAGATTTTTCTGTCAACGTCCAAGATAGACTTCACTCGTTGGTTTATATTAATGTCTTAATTATATCTATGGGCAGGTTTTAGACCGGTTTTAAGTTTTAAAGAGTGTAAAAGGAATTGTACACAAGTTTGTTAGTATACAGCCTTGTCTACGAGAGACGAATACAGTCAATAATTAGCGCGCTAAAATGAAACAATTTTTTTGAGGAAAACATAAGTTGACAAATATTGACAATAGATAAAAAGTTCCTATAACTATTCTTTTACAGGAATTTTCACTTGTAAATATGTGTTACCACATGTAAATATACAATCGTCATGACGTCAAATTTTAAAATAAATTCAAAAATTAAAAGATGTCTCTCGTCACAAAACTACAGTAAATATAACGCACCCTCTACGAGCTTGGAAAACTCAGACGATACCAACCTTCAGGGAGGGGAGGAGAGCAGAGGGCAATATGCTATCCATTTATCCACCTATCCATTTATTTTGCTAGGCTATCTTCTCTACAGTCACATTTATATTTCCATCAGTTGTATCTTCCCAAATAAGTTTGGTGATTTTTAAAAATTAATTCCTAACTATGAAGGTTCATTTCAAAGACACAATAGATTTCAAGGGAGACACAAATTTGATTTTATCCCTTGGGCAAGAATTGCGTCTCAATTCACTGAAAAGCAATCAATCTGTAGGGACACATTTCGAGATTTTAATCGGCTTTCTTGGGAAATATTTTAAAATGACGAGGCTAGATAGTTTATTGTTAAACTAAGTCCTAGTAATACAACAAACAAGCCCATGTACGTCGGTGTGGCCATATTAATGAAGAATACTATGGCATTTGAAAGTGCGTTCTTGAACCTTAGATAAGCTTGCATTGTAAGTGAGGTATTCAAAGAAGTGTCCATGTAGTTCGCAAGTAGTTATGAAAGTTGTTCCATTAAAACGTGGCTTTAGCGTAAATGGTAAAGTCGCTTTCCATCCAACTGCCAGGTCGCGGTCTTGTTTCTCTAATGACATCCTGTAAATCTATTTTTAAAATTAATATTTTACTTTGTTGTCTAATACTAAAGCTTTATCCTTTAGTTTTTCTTCTTTTTTCTATCTGGTTGGGGGAACATGAACATTTATTTTGTGTGTAAAGTGTAAGACAAAGTCTTAACTTCGTATTTTATATACCGAATAAAAGACATGGACTGCTACAGTGTTTCGTAACATAACTTACGTAGCCAATGTTGAATAATGTTACGCTAAAGAGAAAAAAGAAACGGAGGTCACATGAAAAAGTGCGCTGAATAGGTGTCGAGTAGTTAGTTCGCCAGTTCAGCACAATATGCAGTCCCTCCTTAGTGGCCTCCAAATCCTCAAGGATAAACTTAGTAATTATTGCTTCTGATTTATAAAAAAGTACGTTAGTTGTAATTGAGGCCCTAAGAAAGCGAGCTCTCTTATTTTTCTCGTGCGGTTACGTTATTTTCTATGTATTTGTTGTTGGCTTTGAACATTGATAATGTAGTCTATTTTATAAACGTAGACGTAGAAGAAATGGCATAATGAAACAAAGTAAAGATGGCCATTTGTCTAATCATAAAATCACCCAAAAGCTCTTTCGGCAATTACGTGCATTTACTTAAAAAATGATACATATTGTGAACTAGAAGGTAAAATAATTTTAAAAATAGTAAAAGTTTAAACCATAATAGGTTTAATAAATATGTCGATTGAACATTTATGATAAAGTTGGGATTTTTTATAGTTAGCATCCACTAAATTGTATAGCTTTTTAACCACATATAAATGTGTACTGAAAGGAAAAAATTCAGTTCAGAAATAGATCACATATCCAACAAAAACAAACGTATTGAAGATTGGCTATTGAATGAGACACGTCAGTTTCTCTATAAAAAATATAATTAAGAGGTATGCGAATTTTAAAAAATCAGTCGCAGTACGTTGTAGATATTCACTTTTACTTATTTTGTATTTAATACTGTATACTGTATTTAATTTTATTTACAAAACCACTCTACGTGTACGGGTGGGTGGTGGGCCAAAACCACTCTACGTGTACGGGTGGGTGGGTGGGCCAAAACCACTCTACGTGTACGTGTATATTTGTATACTGTATTTAATTTTATTTTCGTATGGATGCAATACATTTATGTATACAATGAAGTTCCTTTTCTTGAGAAAATTCTGTAATTTCTTAAATATTAATTAATGAGACTGTTCAACATGACAGCAATGACGTGCACAGACAATATTAAAAGCACAGACGATAAAACTGGTGGTCATTTGTTACTTAGCGAAGTGAGTTCCTCTCCGAGGGCCACTTCAGTTTTACACCACCATATATCGTGGTCTCTCGGTGGGGGGGGGGGGGGCTGATCAAACATTCATTAGCGCCTGCGCTGAGAAACCAGACAAATCACTTAATGAGTTCTTTGGAGTGATGTGAAAATAGATATGAAATGGAAATTTTCGCTTTGTTACAGTAATACAATATATCTATGTTTTTTATGTTAACGCTATTACAAATAAAAACCGTTCTTTTCAAAAATATTTACAAATTATACGCACACTGTTTAGCACGAAGGAGAAATCTGTTTATACTTAGTTTATCTGTGCCAGCCAACGTTGTTTGAACGTACAGTATTGTATATCAACATACTGTATGTTTGTTTGTACAGATGGAGAGACGACCTAGTACCATTGATTTTACTATACATACATTTATATAGTAAAATCAATGCTAGTACGGTCCAAGTATTTCGTTTCCAAACGGTTTAGCTACAAGGAAAGTAAAGTAAGTAAGTCTTGATTTTACAGTGTACAGGTAACTATAATTGTATTCAGTAATGCTTACAAAGTTACCTTCGGCTTTTAAAGTTTTAGATTGTACGTATACTAATATAACAGGTACATATAGATGTGTAACTAATGTGAAATATACGTCTAATTGTTTAACTAATGTGACTGTAACATGTAACTGTACAGCTAATGTCACAGTCAAATGTAGTTGTAAAACAAACGTGACAGCTACATGTAACTGTAAAACTTATGTAACAGGTAAACGTAGATGGGTAACTAATGAGACATATACGTCTAATTGTGTAACTAATGTGACTGTAACATGTGACTGTACAGCTAATGTCACAGCCAAATGTAGTTGTAAAACAAACGTGACAGCTACATGTAACTGTAAAACTTATGTACTGTAACAGGTAAACGTAGATTGGTAACTAATTTGACAGCTACATAAAACTGTGTAACTAATGTGACAGCTACATATAATTGTGTAACCAATGTGACAACTACATATAGCTTTGTAACTAATGTGACAGTAACATGTAACTGTACAGCTAATGTCACAGCCAAATGTAGGTGTAAAACAAACGTGACAGCTACACGTAACTGTAAAACTTATGTAACAGGTAAACGTGGATGGGTAACTAATGTGACAGCTAAATACAGCCAAATAACTAAAGTGACAGGTACATTAACTGTGTAACTAATTTGACAGCTACATATAGCTGTGTAACTAATGTGACAGTATATGAATACGTTTAACTAATTTGTCATGTCTGTGTAACTGTGAAACTATTATGACAGCCACATGTATACGTTTAATTAATGTGACATGTCTGCGTAACTTTGTAAATAATGTGAGAGCTACCTGTGACAACGAAATCCTGTGACAGGCAATAATAGATTAGGTATGTGTTTAACACGCTACAATCGTACATTAATGGTACGAAGTGTACGTAGTGATTTTAATATTTCGTACCATTTACCGTAACCTAATAATAAAAAATCACATACTTAAGACAAATAAATTATTTCATTCTACACAGCAGTTTAAGTTCCTAAAAGGGCGTACAACAATAATATATTTAAATTAGCATTTTTACAAATTGGACGTGAGACCGAAAAAGTAAAACACAGCACCCATTCAGCTCAGTAAACCTCGAGAGTACAATAGAGCTCTAACAAATCACATTAAAAGAAGCTTTGTTTGAAAGCACTGTGGTATTATACGTTAATTCAAGAGGAATGCTCTTGTGTTTTATATTTTTACTATAATTAATAAAACATTACAAAATTGTATTAAAATATTCCAACAAAGACATTTTTTGTTTAGAAATACATACCAAATTAAGTAATATTTCACAATGATTAAATTACATTAAAAAAATTAGTCAAATATATATTTTCAGGATATCCAAACTTAGATAAACTTATTTCAAACCGATATTTACAAAGTCAATTGTTATTTTCAAAGTTTATGTAGGTTAATTTTACGTAGTAAATGTTAAAACTAAAGTTTGGAGGGCTTGTCTTACGTGTTTTGGGACGTTTGAGAGAGACATCAACATCGTACGTTTGTGGGAGAGGGGGCTTAATCGTTTACATGTTTCAGGGAGAGCGAGAAAGCCATCAACATCGTACATGATGAGAGAGGAGTCCTTAGTCGTTTACGTGTTTTGGGAGTGTGAGAGAGCCGTCAACATTGTACGTGAGTGGGTGGATAGTCTTTGTTCGTTTAACTGTTTTGGGGAGAGTGAGAGAGCCATCAAAGTCGTACGTGAGTGGTTGGGGGGGGGCTTAATCGTTTACGTGTTTTGAGGAGTGTGAGAGAGCCATCAACGCCGTACATGAGTGGGTGGAGAGTCTTTGTTCGTTTTCCTGTTTTGACAAGTTCCCAGACAATAACTAACCTCGTTTATTAACGGTCTGTCTGAGTGTAGTTCGTTACCTCTTCCAGTTCTCATTGTTAACGAACTTGGACGGCCGAACTGATTGGACACCGAAGAAGGCTCAAGTTCTCAGACAATAACTAACCTCGTTTATTGACGGTCTCGGAGTGTAATTCGTTACTTCTTCCCATCCTAATTGTTAACGAACTTGGACGGCCGAACTGATTGGACACCGAAGAAGGCTCAAGTTCTCAGACAATAACTAACCTCGTTTATTAACGGTCTCGGAGTGTAATTCGTTACTTCTTCCCATCCTCATTGTTAACGAACTTGGACGGCCGAACTGATTGGACACCGAAGAAGGCTCAAGTTACCAAACAATTACTAACCTCGTTTATTAACGGTCTGTCGGAGTGTAATTCGTTACTTCTTCCCATCCTCATTGTTAACGAACTTGGACGGCCGAACTGATTGGACACCGAAGAAGGCTCAAGTTCTCAGACAATAACTTACCTCGTTTATTAACGGTCTCGGAGTGTAATTCGTTACTTCTTCCCATCCTCATTGTTAACGAACTTGGACGGCCAAACTGATTGGACACCGAAGAAGGCTCAAGTTACCAAACAATAACTAACCTCGATTATTAACGGTCAGTCGGAGTGTAATTCGTTACTTCTTCCCATCCTCATTGTTAACGAACTTGGACGGCCGAAGTGATTGGACACCGAAGAAGGCTCAAGTTCTCAGACAATAACTAACCTCGTTTATTAACGGTCTCGGAGTGTAATTCGTTACTTCTTCCCATCCTCATTGTTAACGAACTTGGAGGGGTGATCTGATTGGACACCGAAGAAGGCTCAAGTTACCAAACAATAACTAACTTCGTTTATTAACGGTCTGTCGGAGTGTAATTCGTTACTTCTTCCCATCCTCATTGTTAACGAACTTGGACGGCCGAACTGATTGGACACCGAAGAAGGCTCAAGTTCTCAGACAATAACTAACCTCGTTTATTAACGGTCTGTCGGAGTGTAATTCGTTACTTCTTCCCGTCCTAATTGTTAACGATCTTGGACGGCCGAACTGATTGGACACCGAAAAAGGCTCATGTTCTCAGACAATAACTAACCTCGTTTATTAACGGTCTGTCGGAGTGTAATTCGTTACTTCTTCCTGTCCTCATTGTTAATGAACTTGGACGGCAGAACTGATTGGACACCGAAGAAGGCTCAAGTTCCCAAACAATAACTAACCTCGTTTATTAACGGTCTGTCGGAGTGTAATTCGTTACTTCTTCCTGTCCTCATTGTTAACGAACTTGGAGGGCTGATCTGATTGGACACCGAAGAAGGCTCAAGTACTCAGACAATAACTAACCTCGTTTATTAACGGTCTGTCGTAGTGTAATTCGTTACTTCTTCCTGTCCTCATTGTTAACGAACTTGGACGGCCGAACTGATTGGACACCGAAAAAGGCTCAAGTTCTCAGACAATAACTAACCCCGTTTATTAACGGTCTGTCGGAGTGTAATTCGTTACTTCTTCCTGTCCTCATTGTTAACGAACTTGGAGGGCTGATCTGATTGGACACCGAAGAAGGCTCAAGTTCTCAGACAATAACTAACCTCGTTTATTAACGGTCTGTCGGAGTGTAATTCGTTACTTCTTCCTGTCCTCATTTTTAACGAACTAGAGGGGCGAACTGATTGGACACCGAAGAAGGCTCAAGTTTCCAAACAATAACTAACCTCGTTTATTTACAGTCTGTTGAAGTATAATTCTTTACTTCTTCTCGACCTCATTGTTAACGAACTAGAAGGCCGAACTGATTGGACACCGAAGAAGGCTCAAGTTTCCAGACAATAACTAACCTCGTTTATTAACGGTCTGTTGAAGTATAATTCTTTACTTCTTCCCGACCTCATTGTTAACGAACTAGAGGGCCGAACTGATTGGACACCGAAGAAGGCTCAAGTTTCCAGACAATAACTAACCTCGTTTATTAACGGTCTGTTGAAGTATAATTCTTTACTTCTTCCCGACCTCATTGTTAACGAACTAGAGGGCCGAACTGATTGGACACCGAAGAAGGCTCAAGTTTCCAGACAATAACTAACCTCGTTTATTAACGGTCTGTCGGAGTGTAATTCGTTACTTCTTCCAGTTCTCATTGTTAACGAACTTGGAGGGCCGAACTGATTGGACACCGAAAAAGGCTCAAGTTCCCAAACAATAACTAACCTCGTTTATTAACAGTCTGTCGGAGTGTAATTCGTTACTTCTTCCAGTTCCCATTGTTAACGAACTTGGAGGGCCGAACTGATTGGACACCGAAAAAGGCTCAAGTTCCCAAACAATAACTAACCTCGTTTATTAACAGTCTGTCGGAGTGTAATTCGTTACTTCTTCCAGTTCTCATTGTTAACGAACTTGGAGGGCCGGACTGATTGGACACCGAAAAAGGCTCAAGTTCCCAAACAATAACTAACCTCGTTTATTAACAGTCTGTCGGAGTGTAATTCGTTACTTCTTCCAGTTCCCATTGTTAACGAACTTGGAGGGCCGAACTGATTGGACACCGAAAAAGGCTCAAGTTCCCAAACAATAACTAACCTCGTTTATTAACAGTCTGTCGGAGTGTAATTCGTTACTTCTTCCAGTTCTCATTGTTAACGAACTTGGAGGGCCGAACTGATTGGACACCGAAATAGGCTCAAGTTCCCAAACAATAACTAACCTCGTTTATTAACAGTCTGTCGGAGTGTAATTCGTTACTTCTTCCAGTTCCCATTGGTAACTGTCTTGTAAGCCTTAATTCATAGGACACCGAAGAAGGATCAAGTTGTCAAACAATAACTAACCTCGTTTATTAACGGTCTGTCGGATTGTAATTCGTTACTTCTTCCAGTTCTCATTGTTAACGAACTTGGAGGGCCGAACTGATTGGACACCGAAAATGGCTCAAGTTCCCAAACAATAACTAACCTCGTTTATTAACAGTCTGTCGGAGTGTAATTCGTTACTTCTTCCAGTTCCCATTGGTAACTGTCTTGTAAGCCTTAATTGATAGGACACCGAAGAAGGCTCAAGTTGCCAAACAATAACTAACCTCGTTTGTTAGGTGGCACTCGAGGTGCGACATGGACTACCTGTCTTAATCCCAGCGACCCAAAGGGCCATAAAACTGGCACTCGAGGTGCGACATGCCACCTCAGGTAGCCCGGCGAAGGGTTGCGGGGTTGTAGACGCGCTCTCTCTCTCTTTGTCCATAAATATATATATATATATATATATATATTTTTTTTTTTTTTTTTTTGGAATATATATGTTTGGAACTAAGCAACATTTTCTGTGAGGCTTTGAAACAACAAAATTGTTCGACTGTTGATTGATTTTCAACCTAACCTAACCTAACCTAACCCACCCGCCCACCCATACACGTACGGTGGTACTAACCCACCCGCCCACCTATACACGTACGGTGGTACTAACCCACCCGCCCACTATACACGTACGGTGGTACTAACCCACCCGCCCACTATACACGTACGGTGGTACTAACCCACCCGCCTACCTATGCACGTACGGTGGTACTAACCCACCCACCCACCTATGCACGTACGGTGGTACTAACTCGCCATGTCGCACCTCGAGTGTTAGTTTTGGGTTCTCTTTCGCTGTATGTCGCACCTCGAGTGTCCAATTATGACCCTCAGGTAGTCCATGTCGCAACTCGGGTGCCCCCGTTTGTTAATGGTCTTTCGGAGTGTTCAGTGGCATTCGTAGCTGACAAATTGACTGTCCTGACAACACTTAAGTAGATCAAACTTTTGACCCGGCAGTTGTATAATCTTTTATCTATAAGATCTTTTGAAATTATTACAGATAAGAAACTAATTACTAATTTGTGCATAGTTAGTGTGAGTAAACAACAATCAAAATACTTGTAGTGGGTTTATTTGTAACAAAAAAGTCACCAATGTTAAAACATTTTTCTATATATGTTAAATTTGGAAAACCCTACCTACATGAAGGTTAACTAGGATGTGTTAGGTTTTGTTATGTTCGGCGAGGTTAAGTTGAGATAAGTTAAATCAGCAAAGTTATATTATGTAGGTACGTTAACACGGTCGAGCGGTGAGCCGAGGACGTCCGTCTTTGACAACCATCCTAAACTTAGATAACCTTACATAATATTCATGTTTTTCATTGCCTCATACATTATATACATATATTTGAGAAAGGGACATTTCCTTTGGAGTATCCGGGTTGTATAGTGTTCTTGTTATAATCAGCAATTATAGTAATAAGACCACTTTTGATTTATCATTTCAAGTAATAATCAGATGTTGAAGTTAAAGATTGTCTTATTATACCAAGCGAAGTTAGGGCTAAGGAGCCCTCTCTAACACTTAACCTGGGGATCACCGGCTTTACGTGACATCCGAACCACGGGAGTGGCAGGGCAAAATCTATTAGTGGTCACATCGAGAATCGAACCCGGACCGGCTGCGTGGCAAGCAAGCGGCTTAGCCCCTTATCTATGGCCGCTCCAAAATATAGAAGATCAAAAGACTTAAGTCTAAAATTATAACAGTTCTACGCGTTAAAGTTCATTATTATTCATTATTAAGACGCCAACCATCAACATATGGGTGAATATAAGGGTGAATGAGTGTATGAGTGTAGATGAGCAAACGCGGTCGAATGTTCCGCAGAAAGAGCTATTTATTAATAGCTCAATAGCCAGGGCAACTATGAGATCTACAGCTTTTACGTAATATCCGAACCACGTAGTGTCGGCCTCTGTAAGCTAACTGACAAGCCTGAAACTCTGTTCTCTTCCCTACACAACATCTGAACCTTGACTACATTCCAGCATGGACACCCCAGACTTATCTAGTAGTGTCAACGTTGATGACAATCATTCAGCGGACGTCGTGTCGGTATTAAGAGGACAGAGCAAAGGACTTATCGCCTACAATCTCCTCAACACTTTGTTCACAAGTAGTAGTAGAATTCCAAGACAAAACAATACCTTGTCATCCCTCATGTGTTATTTCAGAACCATAATAATTCGATGCATTCCTAATTAGATTAAAGTTCTAAACTATCTTAAACATAGTAAAATACTTTTCAAAACAACCTTCGCAATAATGTTAAGAAGTGAATTATTAATAGAAACCTATAATTATTGTTTGTAGTTTACAATAATATTGCTATAAAGTTTTAACATCATACAATACATTTAAATATTAGAAGGTCGTTAGGTTTAGCCCTTGTAACACACGGATTCTTCTAATCCTATTGTGAAAACCATTTTAAAATCGGGGTAAGCCATGTTGGGATAATTTTTAATTGAACATCCTAATTGTTCTGTCTTTGACAATTTTTTAGAGAAAAGATAAACCTCCTTCGTCTGTAAAAAGTTAAATGTTTCTTTTACAGTGCTCGTTTAAAACACGTTTCATCGTAGAGAAATATATTCCGTAATGCTCTCTGAATGCAGACGGTACTTTCACCATGCAGCGAAAACTTTCCACCCCTTTTAAAGAAGGATCTTTTAAGATCAACATGTTTTAATATTAACAGTGCCCTTTGTTTATTTATTCATGAGATCCGCCAGCGATGTCTGCTGTCCCCTCCATAAAGGAAGTGGATCAACATCATCTCCGCCAGCGATGTCTGATGTCCCCTCCATAAAAGGAATGGAACAACATCATCTAAGTGTTTCACGTCAGTAAATAATTTCTGTTCAAATTAAGGTAATGACTAAAATTTAAGCACAGTAGAAAGTAAATCCACGTATTACAAATGTTTTTGAGCAATGAAAAAGTTATATAAGTCCAAGAAGAATGAATGATGTAGAATTATCGTTCAATACAATATTTTTAGTTTGTATTGAACGATCATTCTAAAATAGGGTTTCAATTCAGAGACCACTTTGACAGCAAGTATGCTATCAACGTGGAATTAAAATCTCACCACTTTAATTGCTTAAACTTTTTTTGCCAATGTCACTTGAATTCAGATTGAATATCCAGTACAAATAAGGAGTTAAAAAACACGTAAATTTATTTGCCCTTTACTATTCCTAAAATCATTACTGTATTGTATCTAAATTTTAAAACAAATTAATGGATTGAAAATGACAATATTTTTACCTGGCTAAACATCTTATTCTCAACAAAAAATGGTAAAAATGACAGACTAGAGCACTCTAAACATAAGCAGCACATAAACTTTAATCTATATATATATATATATATATATATATATATATATATATATATATATATATATATATATAAAAGGCAAAGCCCTCACTGATTGACTCACTCATCACTAATTCTCCAACTTCCCATGTAGGTAGAGAGCTGAAATTTTGTACACTGTTTCTTTGGAACTTAAATAGGACAACTAAAGTAAAGTATTTTCATCTTGATAAAGTACTCCTAAGGGGTATAAAGCACCCTTAAAAGATTGGTCCATAAGGATAACATTGGGTTGATTTTAGTAAATTAATAACAGCTGTTTTGTAAATAAATAAACATGTCTATTTTGAATGTTTGACATTGTACTATTTAATATTTTACTATGAGTTTAATCTTCAGCTGTTTAACAAAAATAAATGAAATGAACACTCTTGAAATAGGCTAAATAGGTGGCAAAGCAATTAGTGTGAGTGAGATACTGTACCGAAATGTAATATTGTAATTTTACGTTATATAGTTAATATACCGATTTTTGTATTGAATAGTTACATGCCGAGGCCGAAGGCCGAGGTGTATCGAGCGTAGCGAGCGTCGGGGTTGGCACGCAAAGCGTGCAGGGGTGTCCCCTAGTAATATATATTTTTAAATAACAAATGTATAATCCTAGACATTTTAACTAACAGAAACTTAATTGTCATATTCCTCAATCAACGCAAATTATCCTTTTGATCTGTTACCGAAATTTATATACATAAATAAAACTGAAGAGTGGCTCCTCAATAATCATTTTAATATCTTCTGCGTTTTCGCTAACCCAAAATCAAATTTCGAAATATTGTGAAATAAATGTTAACTTAAAGGGTTAACTTATAGTATTGATACATATTTAAATATTCAACCTGTTAACTTCTAACCAATATCAACCTGTTAACTTTTAACCAATACATAAAGATTGTATAAAGCCTGTTTTTATATGTAAGAATACATTATAAATATTTTATTTTTGAACCTTTAAACGGGATTTTTTTACAAGATTTATCTACATTACACACATTATGTATACCGCAAAATACAATTAATTCTAGATATTTCCTGACTTTTACCTCACATTTCCAGACAAACAAAAGTCCCAGAATTTCCTTATTTTTCAGGTTTCCTTGAAAGTATCCACACTATTTTACCATCCACAGAAACATAATAAAGACTTATATCAATTATTTATAAAAAAAAAGATGTTACTAACTCATGTCAGGTTTAACTATAGTAATGTGCTAAAGAGTTCGTCCTCAATAGTAAGACTGTAGAATGATTTAATTTAATTTTGAACATAGCTCATTTTCAATTGAATGACTTAACATCTATTAGAATAATAAGCATTCTATACAATTGAGCTATAAATAAATAATACTTCATCAATATTCACGTGTATCTCCTAAAATGCTTGTAAATAGTGTAGTTGAAAAATCATGGCGATTTTACAAAGAGTATATTCTAAAAACGGCTTACAGATTTTTTCAGATCATATTAGTTTATCTTACTAATATTTATAAGTATGCTGATAATAACAAAAATATTTTTTTTTAATACAGACAAAAGGAAAATATTTATTCAGCTTTGACTAACATAAATTACTATTCCTCAAGTAATAATTTACGTCCAAATCATTTTAAAACTACTGTTATGCAATTTTTATTTTCTAAAACAAACAGAAATTTAAACATACAGCTATTTTAAACAAACAAAAGAAATAGCTTCTTGGATTATTTCTTGAAAATATATATGACAAAATCAGTCTATTTATATTTTTTCTAAGAAGATTAAGCTACTTTTGTAATACAAAAAACCTAAAACTTGTTACTTATTAACATATCCAATCTCTTATTCAACATTAAATTTCAATTTATTGTGTCATAAAAAATATAATTTAACTTAAATATTAAAAATACATAAATCTGCTATTTGAACATTACTTAAAATTAAAAACCTCCTATACCTTAAAAAATTGTCTTGAAAGATATATTTGATGGAATTGGCTATTTTAACGGTACATGGAATTTATATTAATGAAACCATCCTTTTAAGTAAACGAAGTCTGGTTACAAAAGATGAAAGTATAACAATTCATAATAACAATACTATAAGCACTTTTACTTTTAAAACAGGAACACATCGTAAAGAATAATACAACCTACAATGAAAGAAATTTCTGATGAATTAACAAAACATAAAGTCACATAATTTTAATACATTAATGAGGGTAACTTAAAAAAATTACTTTAGACATTTTGTTCCTTAATTTAAAAAAATTTTGATAAAATAATATCAACATTTTATGCACTAAAGTATTGTGCAAAATTAATTAACAAACAAAAGTCAGAATTACTTTTTGGAGTCATTTTATTCTGTCTAACCAGATTATTGCACTACATTACACTCAATAACTATATACAAAGCTTAACTGGAGAACTTCCTATGTCAATTACTTCCAGTGACCTAATTCCAATTCAAAGCCACTCTCACAAAAACAGCTAGAAGGGAAGGGAAGTTCAATAATTAAGTAGAGTAAGGGGGGCAGTTTGGGTAAAGCTCTATTGTAATGACAATGGGTACGAAAACTTCTTCGGTTTCTATTGTGGTAAGAGAAGTAAGGAAACTGAGAAATAAGATGGGGGAGGGTAGGTAGAGGTCAAATAAGGTAATATAGGTAGATTGAAGAAAGATCGGAGCCACATAGAGTGGTTCTTTCACAGTAGCTGACAGCTTTGTACACGGCCACGTTACATGAAAAATAGTGGTAAGAGAAGTAAGGAATAGAAGAACTGGAGAGGGGGAGGTCGAGTTCGACTAAAGCACCGACTATAGGTTAGTGACTAAGATAATGTAGCTGTAGTGATGCAAGCTCTATCACATAGAGGTTCTTTCACATAAGCTGACTGCTTTGTACACGGCCACGTTACATGAAAAATAGTGGTAAGAGAAGTAAGGAATAGAAGAACTGGAGAGGGGGAGGTCGAGTTCGACTAAAGCACCGACTATAGGTTAGTGACTAAGATAATGTAGCTGTAGTGATGCAAGCTCTATCACATAGAGTGGTTCTTTCACAGTAGCTGACAGCTTTGTACACGGCCACGTTACATGAAAAATAGTGGTAAGAGAAGTAAGGAATAGAAGAACTGGAGAGGGGGAGGTCGAGTTCGACTAAAGCACCGACTATAGGTTAGTGACTAAGATAATGTAGCTGTAGTGATGCAAGCTCTATCACATAGAGGTTCTTTCACATAAGCTGACTGCTTTGTACACAGCCATGTTACATGGAAAATAGTGGCAAGAGAAGGAAGGAATAGAATAATTGGAGGGGGGAGGTCGAGTTCGACTAAAGCACCGACTATAGGTTAGTGACTAAGATAATGTAGCTGTAGTGATGCAGGCTCTATCACATAGAGGTTCTTTCACATAAGCTGACTGCTTTGTACACAGCCATGTTACATGGAAAATTGTGGTAAGAGAAGGAAGGAATAGAATAATTGGAGGGGGGAGGTCGAGTTCGACTAAAGCACCGACTATAGATTAGTGACTAAGATAATGTAGCTGTAGTGATGCAAGCTCTATCACATAGAGGTTCTTTCACATTAGCTGACTGCTTTGTACACAGCCATGTTACATGGAAAATAGTGGCAAGAGAAAGAAGGAATAGAATATTTAGAGGGGGGAGGTCGAGTTCGACTAAAGCACCGACTATAGATTAGTGACTAAGATAATGTGGCTATAGTGATGCAAGCTCTATCACATAGAGGTTCTTTCACATTAGCTGACTGCTTTGTACACAGCCATGTTACATGGAAAATTTTGGTAAGAGAAGGAAGGAATAGAATAATTGGAGGGGGGAGGTCGAGTTCGACTAAAGCACCGACTATAGATTAGTGACTAAGATAATGTGGCTATAGTGATGCAAGCTCTATCACATAGAGGTTCTTTCACATTAGCTGACTGCTTTGTACACAGACATGTTACATGGAAAATTGTGGTAAGAGAAGGAAGGAATAGAATAATAGGAGGGGGGAGGTCGAGTTCGACTAAAGCACCGACTATAGATTAGTGACTAAGATAATGTAGCTGTAGTGATGCAAGCTCTATCACAAAGAGGTTCTTTCACATTAGCTGACTGCTTTGTACACAGACATGTTACATGGAAAATTGTGGTAAGAGACGTATATAATAGTACAATCGGATGTGGGAGATGGGGATGAGTTCGACTAAGGCATTGACTATAGGTTAGTGATTAGTAATTTGGGTATATTGAAAGATCGATACCAACCGACTGATTATCCAGGGACCTGTGACATTAAACTTTGAGTCTGGGAGGATATTAGGAATTTTTTATTTATTTAAAAGTAAAAAGTGGACACAGTATACTGTGACATGGATCATTGTTATATGCCTTAATATGAACTCACTAAACTCATTAAAATGTAGGCCTACTATCAGTGTTAAAGAATTGTTGCACTTTTTAAACTGTTTGATATTATTCTCCTTAATTCAGTAACTTTTATGATACACACTTATATACGAGACAAACACACCTTTATGTTTTTTATACCAGTCGATAATAAATGTAATCATTATTATCTTCCTTAAATAATAATTAATGTTATTTTATTTATTATAAACTAAATATTGTTGATATTTTTAAATGTTTAAATTTTTATTTAGTTATCAAAATTATAATAATTTTTCTTTGGAGATAGATATATTTTAAATGTTTAAGCTAACTATTGGATCCCTGAGACATAAATCTATAGAAACGTCTTCAGTATTTGTAACTTAATGCATTTAGGGTTGAGTAAATACATGTTTGATATGTGTGTATAATAGGATGAGGAATACGATTCTCTTCAACATCGTACGACACTAAGTCTTTGATAACAATAGACAGATTATATTTGAATCTAAATTTAGAACAAGTTTGTTTTCATTTGCACTCCACTAAACTAATTAATAATTATAAGAAAATATAGTAACAATTTTCGGAAAAAACACACACATGCAAATTGTTATACTAATTCAATGAGCCAACATCATAGTTTCGCTGAGAAAGATTTCTTCCACGTAGTAAGCAATTATTACGTAATAGGTGAGTCAATCACAAAACTATATTCTCATTAAATAAAACAATATCGATTACATGCGCTTCCTTTTATCTGTTATTTAGATTAAAATATATCAATATCGAAAGTTAGGATGGCACCAAGTTATAATTTTAGAATATAATGAACAATTCCTGGTCAATAGTAATTACTCACGTTGTCAATAGGAATTGATCCCGATGTCAATAGGAATTGCTCCCGTTATAAATAGGTATTGCTTCCGTTGTCAATATATATTGTTCCCGTTGTAGCCTAAATAGGTATTGCTCCTGTTATCAATAGGAATTGCTCCCATTATCAATAGGAATTGCTCCCGTTGCAGGCTAAATAGGCATTGCTCCCGTTGTAGGATAAATAGGTATTGGTCCCGTTGTAGGCTAAATAGGTATTACTCCCGTTATCAATAGGAATTGATCCCGTTGTAGGTTAAATTAGAATTGCTCCCGTTGTAGGCTAAATAAGAATTGCTCCCATTGTAGGCTAAATAGGTATTACTCCCGTTGTAGGCTAAATAGGAATTGCTCCCGTTGTAGGCTAAATAGGTGTTGCTCCCGTTCTAGGCTAAATAGGATTTGCTCCCGTTGTAGGCTAAATAGGTATTACTCCCGTTGTAGGCTAAATATTTATTACTCCCGTTATCAAAATAGGAATTGCTCCCGTTGTAGGCTAAATAAGTATTGTTCCCGTTGTAGGCTAAATAGGAATTGCTCCCGTTGTTGGCTAAATAGGTATTACTCCCGTTGTAGGCTAGATAGGAATTGCTTCCGTTGCAAATAAGTATTGCTCCCGTTGTAGGCTAAATAGGCATTGCTCCCGTTGTAGGCTAAATAGGTATTACTCCCGTTATCAGTAGGAATTGCTCCCGTTGTAGGCTAAATAAGTATTGCTCCCGTTGTAGGCTAAATAGGAATTGCTTCCGTTATAGGCTAAATAAGTATTGCTCCCGTTGTAGGCTAAATAGGAATTGCTCCCGTTGTATGCTAAATAGGTATTACTCCTGTTGTAGGTTAAATAGGAATTGCTCCCGTTGTAGGCTAAATAGGAATTGCTCCCGTTGTAGGCTAAATAGGTATTGCTCCCGTTGTAGGCTAAATAGGAATTGCTCCCATTATAGGCTAAATAAGTATTGCTCCCGTTGTAGGCTAAATAGGAATTACTCCCATTGTAGGCTAAATAGGTACTACTCCCGTTGTAGGTTAAATAGGAATTGCTCCGTTGTAGGCTAAATAGGAATTGCTCCCGTTGTAAGCTAAATAGGTATTGCTCCCGTTATCAATAGGAATTGCTGCTGTTGTCAATAGTTATTGCTTCCGTTGTAGGAACCGTAGTACGGATCTACGTCATTAAATGTTTCAGTACTACTTATAGTATTATTTAGTACTGGTCGCTTCTCGCCCTTGCTTAATAATTTGAACACTTATCTATTGATTGAGGCAGTTTTACTTATTTTAATTGTAATGTGTCTTCATTTACTGTTAAACTACGAACTGCCCGACTTTAGCCTGTCAAAAATTTCAAATCAAAATCGCACTTAGAGCTTAAGTACACAGTATAGGAGCCAATATTTGAAGTTAAATTTATATAAACAAATGTCATCATCTAATAAATATTTAGCACAGGAATAACATGATACAGTTAGTTGGATATTTATGAAGTAACTTAAAAGAACCATATAACAAATACCACAGAGGGAAAATACAGGTTAATAATTTCTTATAGCTGCAGTGAACACATATACTTTACAACCAATATTCATCTTCATAAATCTAAATTAATCATTAACACGCTTATCCTTGATTGTTTGGGGGGATATAAAGGTAAGGACTGACAATGGAGCTGATCCTGCCATCCCAATGGCGAACCATAATAGTTAAACATAACCTATAGTAAAAAACATCTAAATATTAATCAATAAATTTGAGACAATAGAAAATTAGATTCTATTGATAATGATAATTTTTAGTTACATTGGCAAATACCTACTAGTTAAAATTGTAACTAGCATGTGCATGCAACCTTAACTAATTTGTTTACGACAGGGGGACGGCCGGTGGTCTGGTCATCAGATCCTCGGCTGCCTCAACTTAGGTTGACAAGCCCTATAACTACTCGACACGCAATTTACTTACTCGACAGGACACCCAGTCAGTGCACGGTTGGATACCTCTGTTTATTTCTTCTCTGTGCTACTAAGAAACTTCCTACACATATAAAATAAGGAAAAATCGTTAATCGAAAACTAATACTCGTGAAACGTGATTAGCTAGATTGTTAGTACAAAAACTGATAGCATAAATCTGATAATAGAATAAGAAACTATCACTCCTTAGATTAATAATTAGAGTGCGAATAAAGGAATAAGAGGGAAGATTTTGTAGGCCTATATATAAATAGAACACATTTAGATATTTAAAATTACAGTGGTAAAACATTTGTATGCCGCTGTTATAACTTGTTCTCATGTAATGTATGTTTCCAAAGATAAAAACAATTAAGTTTATATAATTTTAATCCAAAACGCAATAGGCATTAAATTCAAAATTCATAAATAAGGTACTTATTTGTTTAAACCTTGTGCATTTTGTTGAAACAACAACATTAATACGTAAAAAATTAACTATCCTTGGTAAAGGATTCGACGTTAGTCAAAATAAGTCACAGCCATCAAATTCAGAAAGAATTTACTGACCTCTCACGAGTTGTACTGCTTGGCGTGGGTTTGAAGTGGGTCGACCAGTTTAGGCTTGTCTTGGCACGCCAACCAATATACCACAAGCTGGTCTTGTATTCGAGTGTCGTGACGTCATCTGCACCATAGCAGGATGTATTTACCAACTGACCTCTCACGAGATTACTGCGTGGTGTGGGATGAGTAGGTTAAGCGGTTAAGCCAGTTAAGTTTGTGTTGGCATGCCATTCATAAACCACAAGCCGGTCCTGTCTTCCAGTGTGGTGGCGTCATCTGCACCACAGCGGGATGTATTTACTGACTAACCTCTCACGATATGTAATATGGGAGTAGGAGTGAAGTGGGAAGGCCAGTTTGGGTTTGTGTTGGCATGCCAACCAATATACCACAAGCTTGCTCTGTCTTCAAGTGTGGTGACGTTATCTGCACCACAGAGGGATGTATTTACTGACTAACCTCTCACGATATGTAATATGGGAGTAGGAGTGAAGTGGGAAGGCCAGTTTAGGTTTGTGTTGGCATGCCAACCAATATACCACAAGCTTGCCCTGTCTTCAAGTGTGGTGACGTCATCTGCACCACAGCGGGATGTATTTACTGACTAACCTCTCACGATATGTAATATGGGAGTAGGAGTGAAGTGGGAAGGCCAGTTTGTGGTTATGTTGGCATGCCAACCAATATACCACAAGCTTGCCCTGTCTTCAAGTGTGGTGAGGTCATCTGCACCACAGCGGGATGTATTTACTGACTAACCTCTCACGATATGTAATATGGGAGTAGGAGTGAAGTGGGAAGGCCAGTTTGTGGTTATGTTGGCATGCCAACCAATATACCACAAGCTTGCCCTGTCTTCAAGTTTGGTGAGGTCATCTGCACCACAGCGGGATGTATTTACTGACTGACCTCTCACGATATGTAATATGGGAGTAGGAGTGAAGTGGGAAGGCCAGTTAGGTTTGTGTTGGCATGCCAACCAATATACCACAAGCTTGCCCTATCTTCAAGTGTGGTGACGTTATCTGCACCACAGCGGGATGTATTTACTGACTGACCTCTCACGATATGTAATATGGGAGTAGGAGTGAAGTGGGAAGGCCAGTTTAGGTTTGTGTTGGCATGCCAACCAATATACCACAAGCTTTCTCTGTCTTCAAGTGTGGTGAGGTCATCTGCACCACAGCGGGATCTATTTACTGACTGACCTCTCACGATATGTAATATGGGAGTAGGAGTGAAGTGGGAAGGCGAGTTAAGTTTGTGTTGGCATGCCATTCATAAATCACAAGCCGGTCCTGTCTTCCAGTTTCGTGGCGTCATCTGCACCACATCGGGATGTATTTAATCCCTGATATCTCACGATATGTAATATGGGACTAGGAGTGAAGTGGGAAGGCGAGTTAGGTTTGTGCTGGCATGCCAACCAATATACCACAAGCTTGCCCTGTCTTGAAGTGTCGTGAGGTCATCTGCACCACAGCGGGATGTATTTACTGACTAACCTCTCACGATATGTAATATGGGAGTTGGAGTGAAGTGGGAAGGCCAGTTTGGGTTTGTGTTGGCATGCCAACCAATATACCACAATCTAGCCCTGTCTTCAAGTGTGGTCAGGTCATTTGCACCACAGCGGGATGTATTTACTGACTGACCTATCACGATATGTAATATGGGAGTAGGAGTGAAGTGGGAAGGCCAGTTAGGTTTGTGTTGGCATGCCAACCAACATACCACAAGCCGTTCCTGTCTTCGAGTGTGGTGACGTCATCCTTGAAATTGGCTCATACCCAACATTGTTTCCGTCCAACTATGCACAGTAAATTCCATTTACACAACTTGTAATTTAACTTATACTCAAATTCAATAATCTTACCAAACTAAGTGATTAATAAAGGCTTAACTTCGTTATTGCACTCAACGATTTGTGACTTACTTTAATTTAAGCCATCCAGAATTACTTGTTATTTTTCAAAATAAGGAATTATAAGTCAACATTACACTTTTTATCGCTATGCATTGTGCTAAACAAAAATGATACAAATTCCTCTGACTTCACAATATGGAAGTTTAACACTGTACACAGTTTATATTACAAACTCACAAGTGTACGTTTCTATTTTTTAGCGTGAAACCTATAATTTTTACTGTAAACATAAAGAATTAGTTTGAAATACATATGTAAAATAAACTTTATTTATTTGAGCTGTTTAAATAAAGCATTTCATTAAAAAGCATGTTCTTAAAAGCAATAGCGTAGCAATCAATCTATACGTAAAAGAAATAAATCAATGCTGAGAAAGACCAAATTTCACTCGGAAATGTTTTATATTATATGCATAATATTTGTATGCAAGGTAATCCACAATTCCAACACATGGAAATATGTTGTATTATGCAGCATATTATCGTTTACTCGAGGGCGTTGCCCTCTGTCTCCACTTTGAAATAAAATAAGAGCCTTAATAATGAAAATAATTATCCGTTAAATATTTTTTATTAAAATATATTTAAAGATACATAAATGTAGTTTTTCTTTAAATATTTATTTAAGTTAACTATAAATATTTATTTAAAGTAAAATAGTTTTTTATATTAAATATGTGTGTGTGTTAAACGTCCATTTAAGGATAGTTACAATTGCGTTATATTCATAGTAATTAAATAATAAAATAAATAAAACGACCCATAACAATTATTGTAATAAGCCTGCATGTATACAACCTGAGTGGAGCCCCCTATTCCAAATACAGTAGTTTTGTGATCAAACGACACGCCACCGAGGTTTATAAAACTTCTCATATAACGACGACCGTATTTTTACGATATAATGGTCAATAAAGAGGGATTTTACCCCGTTTTTGTGCCGAGGGGAGAACTGACGCAGTCCCTTCGCCACGGGGGCTCGGGCCCTCTCTCCTGCCACCCCTTTTAATGGGTTAGCTCATTCATTAATTCACACTGCATTCTTGCACCTGCCCAAACCACTCGCCGCTCTCCACCCTTTCGACCCTTTGGTTGTCTGGTATTTAACCCCTGACAAAGCAATATTATGATGAAGCGTTGTGTGTTCTATTGAAGTTTTTTAAGCAACACAATATTTGTTTAATGATTTGTTCAATAGGAAACTTTACTCATGGGTCGTCGGCCTGTGCGTGGCATCAGCTCAGTTGGGTATTTGAACCTTGGAACTGTAGTTGATGAGGTATTAAGGATATTTGATAGTATCGCCCTAAGTTGCAGTAACATACATATAGTTATAGACTATAAAACAAGATTCGTATCTTATGGCCACAGCGAACGCTTCAGATGTAGTTTACAAATAGATTCCAACTAATGTAAATTTTTATAAATCTGTAGTAATAATTACTACGTTTCTCCCTGAAAATATGAAGGAGGAAAAGGGGTAAGGAATATTCGACAACCAATCGGCACACTGTGTTAGATGCGCCCTCTGTTTCTTTCTTCTCTGTGATACAGTGTAGGTATCCAACCCAATGTCGTGTTACAGGTCACCCGTATGAACTTTGTTTTAGGTGAGTATCACTAACACAACGCTTTAGCTTGAGTCGGGTTTCGAATGTCGCCAATTGAGGGTCCAAGGGTCACAATGACGTCACGCAGTTTGAGCTCATTCAATGACTCCGCGCATTGTTTCCCCGTGGGTTCATGTTGCCGCAGCTGTTCTGTGACCTTCGCAAACTATGTGCTGCGTTTGTGCAAAATTTGACAGTTGTCGATGAGGCTTTAAGGAATTCTGGCATTTTTGGTTTTTTTTCAAAATTGTCTTAACATTCTAAAATACATGCGATATATCACTGCAAATTATTATTACTGTACATATTATCAAAATATTCAATTAATTCGTTCAAAATTAATTCAAAATAAAGACGTTATTTAACTAATAATGTGTAAGACATTAAAGAATATGTACTCATAGAGAAAATGATCATTTAGAACGGATAAAATGTCTTTAACACTAATGTGAAAGTCAATACAGCAGTTCCATATTTTTTACTGACTGTAAAGTATAATAATTTACGTTTAGCTGTTTGAAATGTTTAGTATTAAAATACGTATGAAATTTCTGTCATGCTTTTTATTTTATTATACGAGAATTATTGGAAACAAAAACTATCAGCTGCAAATAACATCTTAAAATTATACTGAGATTTAAAGTAATTAACTATAAAAAATGAAAATATAAATTTAAACTATAAATCAAACTTCCATTTATTGTATCCATTTTTTATAAGTGATTAAACGCTCAGAATATGAGCCAAAATATACTACAATACATTTTGTAATGTGATGTGTGGCTAATTAATTTTTTATTAATGCTAACACAATAAATGCATAGTACCAAGATTGTAGAATCCTACGTACTGCGCCTTACAGTCTATGTACAACATTATTTCTTCGCTTCATTACATATTCATGTGGCTAAAAGGAAGTTCGCCAAAAACCAGCAAAGCGTTAACTTGGATTATATATTTGACGGTCCAAACAAGTTTCTGGTATCAGAACAAGTTGTCGGTGGAATGAACCTCCCTCGTAAGAATCTGAATATTTTGAGTCACTTTCGCACGAGTGTGGGAAGATGCAACTAGTGGAAATTTAAGAGAGGAATGGCAAATGATCAATCATGAGATTGTGGAGTCAAAATTTAAGAGAGGAATGGCACGATCAATTATGAGATTGTGGAGTCAAAATTTAAGAGAGGAATGGCACGATCAATCATGAGATTGTGGAGTCAAAATTTAAGAGAGGAATGGCATGATCAATCATGAGATTGTGGAGTCAAAATTTAAGAGAGGAATGGCACGATCAATCATGAGATTGTGGAGTCAAAATTTAAGAGAGGAATGGCACGATCAATCATGAGATTGTGAAGTCAAAATTTAAGAGAGGAATGGCACGATCAATCATGAGATTGTGGAGTCAAAATTTAAGTGAGGAATGGCACGATCAATCATGAGATTGTGGAGTCAAAATTTAAGAGAGGAATGGCACGATCAATCATGAGATTGTGGAGTCAAAATTTAAGTGAGGAATGGCACGATCAATCATGAGATTGTGGAGTCAAAATTTAAGAGAGGAATGGCACGATCAATCATGAGATTGTGGAGTCAAAATTTAAGAGAGGAATGGCACGATCAATCATGAGATTGTGGAGTCAAAATTTAAGTGAGGAATGGCACGATCAATCATGAGATTGTGGAGTCAAAATTTAAGAGAGGAATGGCACGATCAATCATGAGATTGTGGAGTCAAAATTTAAGAGAGGAATGGCACGATCAATCATGAGATTGTGGAGTCAAAATTTAAGAGAGGAATGGCACGATCAATCATGAGATTGTGGAGTCAAAATTTAAGAGAGGAATGGCACGATCAATCATGAGATTGTGGAGTCAAAATTTAAGAGAGGAATGGCACGATCAATCATGAGATTGTGGAGTCAAAATTTAAGAGAGGAATGGCACGATCAATCATGAGATTGTGGAGTCAAAATTTAAGAGAGGAATGGCACGATCAATCATGAGATTGTGGAGTCAAAATTTAAGTGAGGAATGGCACGATCAATCATGAGATTGTGGAGTCAAAATTTAAGAGAGGAATGGCACGATCAATCATGAGATTGTGGAGTCAAAATTTAAGTGAGGAATGGCACATGATCAATCATGAGATTGTGGAGTCGAAATTCAAACTATAGAACAAATAGTTAATGAGTGCCCATTACGTTCTTTTCTGGAGAGATTAGCTGTTAGTCATTCAATCGGAGAAGCAGGTGTTGAATGGTTACGAAACCAGGATTTAGCTTTGTGACGGGAGATCAATATTTAGACATTAAGACACAAGTACTTCGTACTTAGATTTTTTTAAATTTAGACATGGTTAGTAGTATATTTTATAATGATTTATCTGTCCGGTGGCTTGCTTTAAAAGCCATGCGATACATTTAAACTACATATTAATACTTCAATGTTTTGCTTGTAACCCATGTTTATAACTGCAAAAGTCTTGATTATTCCGGTAACAATAGTTTCTAATATCACAAAGGCCAAACAGTAGCCATTTTCTAAGGGGACAACTTAGACGTACAAATGTCCGCAGGAGACAATATCGGGTCGGCGGTGTTTGTCAGCATCAAATACGCCCCTAGCAGTGTCACAGATCACGACTTATATGACACTCTAATGTCGTCACATCAAGTGTAATATACAATGCGAATGTTTTCAATAAATTACTATTATTTATATTTATGTAGAATAGGAATAATAACCATACTATTTTTCAATTTGTGACATTTTTGATACAACAGTCAGTTTTTATTTGTTATTTAACGCCTATATATTTTTAAAAATCTGCTATTGAAAGCATTATTTTTTAACAATTTGTGATCTGATGTAATGTTTTAAACTTGGTTATTGATTTTTAGAGTTTAATTATTATATTAAATATTATATTAAATTAATTATTATATTATATTGTGTTATGATTTTTTTAAATTCTTGAAACGTCATGTATAGGCCGAATAAAATAACTTTGGTACTGGCGGAACGGTCTCGCGCCACTGGTCTGAAATGACAAAACTCTGAGCTTTAATTTGCTGTCAAACTTAAAATAAGTAAGCAATAATTTTCAAACTAATTGTATAGTGTACACCATTTTATATTATTTAAGGAAAAATTATGCTGGAGATTTTCCTAGAGCTAATTTGCTTTTTAAAGTGATATTTGTATTTAAAAACACGTTTTTATGAGTGAAATTATGCGTGAGTCGTCTTTAACCTGTCACTGTTGCGAGAATAATAATAATAAAATAATGTCTTGTGGATGGATGACAGTTTAATTCATTGTGTTTAGTTTGGTATAAGTATCATTTAATAATTTTAACAGGTTAGTGAGAAATTAATTTTTTTGTAAACCTTTGCAAAATCGGTAATGACAAACGCTAGACAAAATTTGTTTAAACCTAAATTAATTGTGTTATTTAAGTGATACTAAAATCTTACTCTCGTATTAAATAGAATTTTCTTCAACTAGGAAGAAAGATTCAGGAGTTTTCAAAACTAGATTGTCAACAACACGCACAATGTACAGTCACTGGCTCAGCTCTGGCCTCTTCCATTGTAAACAAATCTTGTCAATTACCAATAGAACATTACCTAACAAATATTAGAATTACAATTAACACTGATATATATATATATATATATATATATATATATATATATATATATACTGAATCCTATAGCATTATTGTCACATCTAAATAAAAAAAATTGTAATATCACTAAAACTAAATAACTGTAATCAAAATAAACTAGTGGTTATACTATACTAAGCACTGTTAAATCGATAAAGAACTGAACACGAACACACCTCAAAGTCAACTAACTCACCTTATTTATTACTGGAGAAACATTTCTTATCTGGAAATATCGTCGATCGGAATTCGTTTTACGCTTGGGCTGAATATTCAGTCTACACTTTCCCTTGAGCAGTGTATACCTTACGCGTCCGACACAGCCTCGATGTAAACGAACTATGAGTTTACTTCATCAACTCTTCATTATTTTTCCACATGTTTTATTAGTACCACAGTATTATTTTAGTAATACATAAATAACACAGTTGATGTTTGCTCAAAGAAATTTTGTCTAGCGTTTTTCGTTTCAGAGTTTGCAAGGGCTTACAACAAAATTAATTTCTCACTAACCTGTTAAAATTATCAAATGAGACTTATACCAAACTAATCACAATGAATAAAACTGTCTTCCATCCACAATAAATTATTTTATTATTATTATTCTCGCAACAGTGACAGGTTAAAGACGACTCACGCGCAATTTCACCCATAAAAACGTGTTTTTAAATACAAATATCACTTTAAAAAGCAAATTAGCTCTAGAAAAATCTCCAGCATAATTTTTCCTTAAATAATATAAAATGGTGTACACTATACAATTAGTTTGAAAATTATTGCTTACTTATTTTACGTTTGACAGCAAATTAAAGCTCAGAGTTTTGTCATTTCAGACCAGTGGCGCGAGGCCGTTCCGCCAGTACCAAAGTTATTTTATTCGAACTATAGTAAACAACTAAAAATGTAAGAGCTGACCTTAAAATAATTAATGCTGACTTAATTTGTTACCGAACTATTTATTTATTAATGTAAATCGTTCAATAGAGGCCAATTTGTAAACAGTAGGCTCTACCGTAGTGGGCACTGTAGACTCTACCGTAGTGTGCACTGTAGGCTCTACGGTAGTGTGCTCTGTAGGATCTACCGTAGTGTGCACTGTAGACTCTACCGTAGTGTGCACTGTAGGCTCTACGGTAGTGTGCAATGTATACTCTACCGTAGTGTGCACTGTAGACTCTACGGTAGTGTGCACTGTAGACTCTACCGTAGTGTGCACTGTAGGCTCTACGGTAGCGTGCACTGTAGGTTACACCGTACTGTGTAATGTAGGCTACACCATAGTGTGCACTGTAGACTCTACAGTAGTGTGCACTGTAGGCTCTACCATAGTGTGCACTGTATGCTCTACTGTAGTGTGCACTGTAGGCTCTACCATAGTATGTAATGTAGGCTCTACCGTAGTGTGCACTGTAGGCCTCTACCGTAGTGTGCACTGTATGCTCTACCGTAGTGTGCATTGTAGACTCTACCGTAGTGTGCACTGTAGGCTCTACCCTAGTGTTCACTGTAGGCTCTACCGTAGTGTACACTGTAGCCTCTACCGTAGTGTGCACTGTAGGCTCTACCCTAGTGTTCACTGTAGGCTCTACCGTAGTGTACACTGTAGCCTCTACCGTAGTGTGCACATAGGCTCTATCATAGTGTGCACTGTAGGCTCTACCGTAGTGTGCACTGTAGGCTATACCGTAGTGTGCACTGTAGGCTATACCGTAGTGAATTTTACTATACCTGATTTTATAGTAATCCAGAGTTAAATTTTTTATCTGTAATTATCGTCAGTTTTTGGAGCTAGAAGAGAAGCACTAAATCACAGTTCCATGTAAATGTAAGGCAGTTTAAACCAGCTGTAGTAGCAGTATAACTAAACAAACCACAGAAATACATCGCTATTACATGATATATGTACTTATTTTATAAGTAAATAAATATTGGTACTGTAAATGTAAATATTTGTTGAATCTTGAATCAAACGACAATAGATTTTTAACAACTAATAATAATCTTACCAGATGTAAATCGAAAAGTTTGATAGGAGATGTCTTTTCACAAATAATAGAAAATAAAGATTTAACCTTAATGTTGAGCAAACATATGTAACGAAACATGGTCTGGGTTTACATAAAGGAAGAGTTAACAGTTACTTGGTATACGAAATTCTCACCAGCTGCGAAAGGATCATTTTACAGGACGATGAGGAACTCCAGTAGAATTCTTTAGAAAATTGTTCAGCCGTCATGTCAAGAAAGCTACCGCAAGAAATTAAAATAATAATTTCCTTCCCTTTCGCCTTGATTTTCCGTGACCACAAACAATGAGAAATGTGACTGGACAGGTGTGAAAGTAGGGTATTGTTGAACAACGATGAAAGCGACCGAGACGCCGACAGGAACGGGGGCATTCCCCTTCGAGTTGACTTGCCCATTAATACAAGGGGAATAAAACCAGTTTGTATAGTATATCCTTTATTTAAGTGTTAATGTTATTCTGTTGCAATTATTTCCAACTAGGCCAATTATAAATTCTTATTATATCAGTTGTAAGAAAACTGTTGTAATTGCTGTTGAAATTTTCCTCAAAATTACAAAACAAAATTATATTGACTAATTTAAAATCATTCTAAACAAATATAATGTGAATATATTTGTTTTTATTTACATATTTGTATATTTGTCATATATTTGTTTTTATTTAAAAGAAACCCGTTGTAACACTGTCGAAACTTTCTCAATACCACAAAATAAATTGAAATAATAAACAAAATCAACAAAATGTCAGAACTCTATCATAATCTGAAAAATCTGTCGATTTATGCATATAAAAGAAATTATGGCTTTAATATAATTTTAGTTATAGATTATGTAGATTATTATTAGATTTAATTTTTACTATGCCAATAATTTTATAAAACACTTTTAACTTTTACCTGAAGACAATAATCTTTGATACGTAACTACGTTGTTAACTATAAATTACACACGTAATTTATTATTATTTTTTCTTCCTCTGAAGGCTATCACACCTATTACTTCCAACATTTTTTATTTCAAAGTATTACTTCTAAGATTAGACTTAATTTTTATCACTTTTAATATCGTATTACTGTCTGGATTTATATAGCATTTATTTCTAACACGGAACAGAATTCATTAATTAATTGTTATTTACAACTTATTGATCTTTAGTGGTCAGATTTTGTAATACAATGTTTCTCACACCAGCTGTTCAAAACACCAATTGTCAATTTCTCAGTAAAGTTCTGAAGAGAACTCGTCTCCAAATCTGAAGTGCTCCTTTCCTCAATAACTTTCGCTCTTTATCACTCAGACTTGCTGTTATTGTGCTTAAATAACAACCCTGGTTGTGAAATGTTCTCTCTAAAAACATCGAAATTAGCTAAAAATACTTGATTGGCGCCAGGGTAAATGGAATATCCCGTCTATTCAAAACCGAACGCCCATCACCATAACCATTTTCAATTTCAATGTATTAATTTCAAATACATAATGTAGATTACATTTAGAGGTAGTTTAGCTCTCTAGCTTGCTTAGACTATTTAGGAGCTATATTATTCAATTATTCTCATTCAATAAACATATGAAAACTAATTAAATACATAAATCTTATTCTTCAAATAGAAATTGCTTAGAAGATAGTTTCGACATATTTAGTATACGATCAGTTACAATTTTCTCCATATTAATAAACAATTTTGATTGGAAACAATTACCCCCACCCGCCCACCCTTACACGAACATTGGTATCGACCCACCCGCGCGCCCACACACAAACATTGGTATTGACCCACCCGCCCACTAATACCACGTGTATGGGTGGGCGGGTGGGTCAATACCACTGTACGTGTATGGGTGGGCGAGTGGGTCAATACCAATGTTTGTGTGTGGGCGCGCGGGTGGATCAATACCAATGTTCGTATATAGGCGGGTGGGTGGGTCAATTCCAATTACAGATTACCAGATCAAACAAATAAAAAATGATTCAGGAACGAATATAATTTCATATAATCCATAATAAATGCTGTATTTAAACTTTGTATGACTAAATCTATACACTACACGCATACACAATTTAACTAATTAATCCTACATTAATCCTACATAAAGTCTTTATTTTATAAGGCGAGGTTAGGACTAGACAGTCCTCTCTACCACTTAACATTAAAACCTCTCTATATGCTAACATGATAGAACCACTGTCTGTTATGAAAAAAGATGATTTCACGAATGTGTTTATTTTTGGAATTAAGTCCGTTAGTTATTTTTGGCCATTTTAATCAACAGTAAAATTGAGTTTTAAATAAGCAAATCTCAAATCAGCTTATCACAAAATATAATGGCCTGTAACACAGTTAGATGGCCAAATAAGAAGTGTGTATTATGTAAAAATAATAATAGGATCTTAAGATATCTGACTAAATATCATAGGTAAGGTGCCAAACTACCAACCTTAATTTTGGTACTTCAGAAGAGATACGTTCTAATGTAAATAAATGTTTGAGTTATTTTCTACTCAGAGACTTAAATATAATACAATTTATAATATACTACATGATCCATACAAAGTAATAATAATGTTCGTAAAAATAGCAATGAAAACGTTAATAAGTTTAAAAAATTGTTTAAAAGTACAAAAAAATCAAAAAAAGGATAGTTTGTAATAACAGTTGTAAACAATAACTGTCTAATATAAATAACAGTTATTTACAAGATCTAAATAATTGATTAAGAACAACAACAAAAAGAATAAAACTTATAACTAATCAATCGAATTAATAATAACTAAATAAGGACGTAAAAAATATATTTACTAAACAGTAGTAAGAATAAGAACATTGTTAAAAAAATTTATAAAAACAAACACCAGGGGAAAATTAGCAATATGTTGGATTTCTTTACTAACTTGTAAAAGTAAATAATTAAAACATAACTTTTTCATACAATATTAAAGGTAGCCAACATATGCTGGGTAACTACAATGTGTTACCGTGATTACAGATTTCCACGGTGATCGTTCCACCTAGCTGGGTTTCCTGCGCATACATGGTCTGGTGGCCAGCCTCCGACCGTGACGTGGGTCCGACAGTCTCTTTTTGTGGTGCGGTCGTACCCTGATCATCCTCACATGGTTTTCAAACAACACACGACCTAATGAATCTGCAATCTTGACATGAGCACGCTTTGTGACGTTCGAGTGAAGCTCTAACGTACGGTGTTGTCAAGAGTACATCGCACCTTGCTATATATGTAAATAAGACGGAACGCAAATGTAGAAGACATTATAAACAGTAAAAACTTCTATCATAAAATATTTACTCGCTGACATATCCAAACTAGCAGGTTATTAGATAGTTGTCGATAAATAATTGAAACGTGACAACCATGTACGGTGTTGAAGCGTCGTTATGGTTACGGCTGGCTAATGTCGTCACCCCATTGGTCATATCATTTTAACCTCTTCGAAGTTTTAGTACTTGCTGTCGGAGCGCTCTGAAGTCATATTGGGAGAATAAGCTAATGGATAATAATACGATTTCTACCTGATACTGTCCAACAGAACTTTGGCGCTTACACCACATATTTAGAAAAGTGTTCTTTGAATACTTTGATATGTTACTTTCGTGATTGTAAACGTATAGGTTATATATCAAATGCTTGGTTTGTACGAACTAAAGTAGTAATAACTGTAGAAAAAACACGCAGAGTTGAAGAGTCATTAATGGAAATCCTGATACATAACAGACGGCATTGACTGAAGGTGATATTTAGATATTGTAAATTAGTTATATTTTGTGATGTCCTCTACGGGCATACTGAATAAAAGGTTACACGGACATTTCGTTAAAGTCCAAATACATCGACATTTTGTTACAAGTTTAAGGCCAAACTTGAATTAGTACAATATTTGTTACGTTCCTCGAGTAACTCCCTTACATCTTGGATTTTCCAATAGAAATGTTGAACTGTCATCAAAGGCGTCATAGGATATTAAATTCTGTTGTAAGGTGAAAAAACTTTAAACATGCCCTTGGAAAGGAGGGATTAGAATCGATTGTCTGTGTGTTAGCAGAAGTAGAGAAAACCAACTGTATTTTTATGAGACGCCAACTCGATCTTGAGATGTTAAAGAGAAAGGAGGCGTATATTATTTATATAATTAAAATACACTTCTGAAATGTTTCATTCTAGTTTCAAACATTCTTATTGATGTATACAACTGGCTTTTTACTAATAACATTTTTAACTAGGCACATCGATTGAAAACACACAAAACTCGGTAGTTTTGTCATTCTTACAGGATACAAAAAAAAAAAAACTTGTATGCTTTTACACAAATAAAGCGACAAAAATAATAGTGTTACTTAATATTTGGTAGGTTTATTGGTTATTTATTTACGGATGTTCAAACTCGAGTGCAAATTATTTAATGTCGGTCAGCAGGTATGATGTACGTCCTGAATGAATCAGGAAGTAAGGAATCAAATGCAAAGCCCAAATTCTGCTTAAGGGTCCTTTCATATAGGCAGATATAGGACTCTTTAAATAGAATGTCACTTCTGATCTATGCTTCATCTTACCTTGATTAAAAAAGCAAAACAAATAATATATATTTTTTATAATAATAAAAAATTACGACAACTTATTAGACACAAAATATCCCTTAAATACGTTTTTGATAGTTAAACTTAAATTCATTTTATAAGTTTAAAATCTAGATAAATGGTGATGGGAATTATATGTAATTATAAGAGGGAGGTGAGTGTCAGACCCAACTCAGGTAGCTTGGTCCAAAAAAGTAACGAGATGTCGGCATATTTCGACTGTAACGAAATGTCAACGTAACCAACTACAGGCACCTTTCTCCAGACACAATCATTTTGAAACTTGTTTCAGTTTTAATACGATTTTTTGATATGGCCTTGCGTAACAACCGTGGATTTCATAATTCATATGAAAAGAGTATCAGTAAACCAAAGACCACCGACAGCTGGATTACACCACTTCTTAATCCAGCGACATTTAACTAAAGTTGCCTCTGGCGTGCTCTACTGTAAAGACATACGGATGAAAACCATCAATTTATATATAAATCGGTATATATATGGTGTTTGGGAACTCTTTAGCAACACATTGCGATTTAGTTCTGGGCAAGAAAACAAACAAAAAATTCCATATAACGGTATGGTCTATCTCGCTTCGTTAACCGTTTGTCCGTATGTTTGTAATTTTTATATAAAACAAACTCAGGAACTATAAATGCCACAGATTTCGAATTTGTAATACTCATTAAGACTGTTGGCAACTAAACGTAAAATTAATTTTGATATTTTTTGTTTAACCGTTTGAAAATAGCTTAGGATAGGATTGTTAATGGTTTTTCCTTTGTCAATTTTTAATTTTTAAGACACGAGCTATTTCCAAACGTTGTACCGGGTCTTGGACCGGTACAGTTTCGTTTTTTCGTTGTGGTCTGCCAGGCTGCCTGAGATTCGTTTTTGCCCTGCGTTTCGCGTACTTTGGTAGCCGTTGGCCCAGTTCCGTTTCGTTCCGTGTTCCAGCAGCTTCGGTCAGGTTGGCCTGGCTGTTCAGTTGTCTTGTGCTGCCTGCAGAAATAGACATGTTCAGATAGACACTCTAAAACGTAAGTGTTCATTCTGTAAGTTTTAATATCTAATCACCCTTTTGGTGAAAATACTTTTGTTTCATTGAAAATATTAATCTGGCTTAGTTGTGTTTTCAGGGTTTTGTTAAATTTGTATTCTTTGTCTAGATGTTTCTCAGACTAGGTTAAAGCCATGTGCTTCCATGTTACTTTTTACCGTTAATGCTTTTTATATCTGCCTTTATTTTCAATTGTAATTCTGTATAATGTTTTGTTGAGCCTTTTTACAGTTGCAGTTACCGATTTACCATCTTTTTGTTCATGGACAATAACCTAGCCTATCTTTAGTTTGATTTTAATGTTAATTCCTATTGCTCATGTTTCCATAGACTAGTTTTCAGTTTGTCCTTTAAAGTTCATATACGTAATTAATTCTTTGATATTTTGTTAAATTGTAATTTTTCTTAAATCTGAGTTTGCCAACATAATTTTTCATAACCTAAAAAAAAAAAAAAATAGATCTTTTAGTTTTTCTAGTGGGCTAATCATGTATAATTTCGTCTGTTCTGGTTTTGTTTTGCCATTTCATGTATTAGGGGTTATGTGTAATATTTTGTGTTGTGATGGCTGGACTGGTTTTAATTGTGCTGTGGTGTTGCCCTACAGTCCAGGGTCCTTGAGTGGGACTTTCAACCCTCAGCCGGTCGTCCGGGCAATGTTCTATCTTCTCCACTGCTAGCCTGGCCTGAGGACCATGTTGGAGCCTGGAGTTGCCCGCTACCCGCCCTACATCTTTAGGGTACAAGTCTTCAGTCCTCAGGTCAGTTCTTTCCATCTTTTCCCGGCGGCTGAGCTGGGGGTGATTTATAAAAAAACAAAGAAGGATATAAAAACAAAAGAAGAAAAAAAAAGTTTGTGGAACTGTTTAATTTGTGCCTAGGCCTAAAACTGATGGGACAAAGTGGGCAACACAGCCATGGGGACCTATATATGTTTTTTTTATTAAAAGGAAAAAAAAACTTAAGAGACAAACAAAAGGAACTTTTTGGATGTTAATATTTATTTATATTTATATTTCTTGTTATTTAGTTTATTTAGTTTATTTTGTTGTTAGATATTTTAGAGTTTATATTTGTTAGGTCCCTATTGTTAAATTGTGTTGTTATTTATTTTTATGCTTTATGCCTAGTGATCTAGTTATTTATTTATTTATTTCGTGTTTGGTGTTATTGATGTCAGGGGATAATAGACCGGTACCGTGTTATATTTTCTTTTAAATTATTTAATTTTTAAACTTTCACCAAAAGGGGATTATTGTGCTTTGCTTAATTTCTAATTCGGAGCTGCCCAGGGATTCCGGCTTACTCCCTGGCCCGGTGGAATTATGGGATTTGGGCTAAATTGCCGGTTTAATTGTTGTTTGCCAGAAGTTTTCTAAATTTTCAATTTTATGTGGGCATTAAACTTAGCTTACGTTTTGGGGGTCTCCGGCTAAACTGCAGATAGGCCATGTAATTGTTCACTTTGGTAGTTGTTGAGTTTGTTGTTTTGTAGCGTTTGTTCTTATTGTGCATTATCTTGTTAATTTCAGTGTTTATTGCTCTTTATTTAAGTGCGAATTAAGATTGTGGCCTTCTGCCGTTTTGATTGATTATCATTTTGTTTTCTTGGGAATAAATCAGTTTTGCTCAGCTGCCGAGTTTTATTTTGACCCTCCAACTGCCACCCGTGATCCCATCGCTCGACTTGTTTTGAGCCATCCCCCAGTTGGCACGCTTTCCAGAATTGGTAGGGGGATGGGTCTCAATTGGTAGCAGAGCGTGGTTGCCTATAAAAAAAAAAAAAAAAAAAAAAAAAAATTTAATTCTTTCTTGGTTGACGGTGGGTGTTTGCCAGTTAGTAGGCCATGGTTGGCCGACCTACCGTCAAGGTGTCTTGGTAATACGTAGAAAAAAAAAAGAAACAAATAAATAATTATTTAAAAAGAAAAACAATTAAAAACCAAATAAATCATTTAACTTTATAAAAAAAAAAAAAAAAAAAAAAAAAAAAAAAAAAAAAAAAAAAAAAAACCTAGGCAATCCGCTTGGTTACTTTGTGGAATGGGTTTCATGGGTGGATTGGAGTGGTCGGCAGTGGCTCGGTAGGCTGAGGGTTTAGTTCGGCTTGGACCCTGGAGTTGTCGTTTTTTTTGTGTATCTTGTTGAGAATTGTTGCGTTAGAGATGGCCTATCTGCAGAATGTTGCGCTCCTAGTCAAGGAGGAGTTGATTTTCGAATTGAGGTCGCGGGGTGTGACTCCGGAAGGGGATGTTTTGAATCTCCGGAGGTTGCTGCGGGAGCAGTTGTCCGCGGGTACGGCGGTGGATTGGTCTGACCTGCTGGAGGTTGGTGATGAGTTGGGGATTTGTAAACGGAAGGTGGAAGATTGGGAAGGGGTGTTAGAGGATTTGCAGTTTGAACCTCCAGTAGGTCGTGACCGGGCCTGCCGCCTTGCACGTTTGGGGCATCTGCTTGCCCGTTTAAGGCTGGTCAACCGGGCGCCGGGGTTGGAACCATCGGATAGGGCGTGGATCTTGGAGAGTGTGTCTAGGCTGGAGGAGATTTTTCAGGCACTCTCCGGGTCCACGACTCCTACGGGTCTGGGTCAGCGGCCTACTTTTGCGCTTTCGCCTAACGTGTCGAGGCCGCAGGCTGAGACACCGGCTCTCACTGTGCCTGAGGTTCCTTCTGAGCCTGCAGGCGTTTCGGTTGAGGTTGCTTGTGGTTTGGCTCCAGCTGCCGTTCCTACTGCTTCTTTGGGTTCACCTGCTCTTCTGCAGCTGAGCTACCACAAGCTGCCTAACCCTCTCACGCCCATGATCCAGAATCTCCCTGTGATCGATGGGATGGATCCTGAGGAGCTTCTTAAGTTTCTGGTGGCCTTTCTCAGACTTAGTGAGATGCCCGGCATGCAGGCTGGGGACTTGCTTCGTCTGGTGTTCCCTTATTGTAGAGGTCCCGTTGGGGAGTTGCTGAGTTCTGTCTTGGCCAGTGATGCCTCGGTGGACTCGTTCCATCGAGAGTTACTTTCGTCATTTCTTCCCATTCGACTCAGGGAGAGGATGGTCATGGACAGATTTTATCGGTCGCAGGTTAGGGGCGAGTCTCTGGCAGCCTATGTCTCTTCAGTCAAGGAAGCTCGTCAAGCGTTGCGCCTCACCCTTTCTGAAGCTGACACCGTTCGTGTCATCCTGGATGGCATTTCTCCCGAAGAACGGTGCAGATTGGGTTTTGCTGGTGTTCCTTCGACTTTTCGGGAGCTGCATCAGCTGTGCATTGTTTCGCGCAGCGTGCAGTTCTCAGACCAGCAAGGGAGGGATTCTGAGAGTCATCGTGCTCTCCCCACCCGTCGACCGGCTATGTCTTTAGGTGTGAGTCAGCCAGTGGAGGGTCGTGGTTCTCGGCCTCCGGTTGGGTGTTTTGCTTGTGGCCAACCTGGTCACATTCGACGTGACTGTCCACGTGCTCGAGGTCGTGGGGCGGGAAACGCTCAGCGCGGGGGGTTGCCTCCACAGTAGCTCCCCGCGTTGTTGCGACTGACCGTGGCCATTTGCCTCTGACACGTGCCCATAGCAGGAGTGGCGGGGATTTTTCGGGCCTTGCTGGCATGGCTTCCCTGGGACTTAGTGCGGTCACCTCGGTGTGTCCTGGCGTTTTTGTTTCTTTTGGTGGTACGGTGTGTCGAGCCCTTCTTGATTCTGGTTCGGCATGCAGTATCATCAGCCTTTCTCTTTTTGAGTCCCTTGACGCCTTAGGACTTGTCAGGCACACCGAGCCTTCTTCTATTACGTGCTGGACGGCATCCCAAACTCCTCTACCTATAATTCTAAAGGCGTTTTTCCATTTTAAAATTGAAGGATTTTCCTGGAGGTGGGGTTTTCTTGTTGCCAAGGACCTGGCGGTTTCTTGTATCCTAGGGGCAGACTTTATTTCTAAGAGTGGTATGGTGCTTGACCTCCAGAAGCGCCAGATATTTTTCAAGTTTAATCGGCGAGTTTTGGTGCCTCTAGTAGGTGATTCTGACTGCCCTCCTGCAGTCAGAGAGGTGGGTTGTGAGCCCGAACAACCCAAGGTGGATCCAGTTGGTCATCTCCCCCCTGAGCAGGCGGAGGCCATTAGGAGGCTGTGTTTGCGGTTTCCTGATGTGCTTACGGCTGAGCTTGGGGTCACTTCGCTTCTGGAGTATGAGATCCACCTCACCGATTCTCAGCCAGTTAGGAGTCATCCGTACAAACTTGCTCCCCCAAAGATGGAGGTTATGAGGGCGATGATTGAAGATCTTCTGAGCAAGGGTGTGATTGAACCGTCTCGTTCTGCTTATGCCAGTCCAGCTTTTCTTGTGCCCAAGCCTAATGGGAAGTCTAGGCTTGTGATGGATTATCGGAGGCTCAACGCTAAGGTCGCTATTGACTCGGTACCTCTGCCTGATTTGCATTCTGCGTTTGATTGGTTCGGTAAGGCTAAGTTTTTCAGTGTTTTCGATTTGAACCAGGCCTACCATCAGATTCCATTGAAGAAGGAATCACGGCCTATGACTAGCTTCTGTGTTCCCTGGAATCTCTATCAGTTCACTAGGGTTCCTATGGGTCTTGCTGTGGGTGCCCAGACTCTTACTCGTCTGCTTGATTCCATCTTCCATGATGTGAAGTTCAAGTTTGTTTTCAATTACCTGGACGATCTTCTTGTCTACAGTGAGACTTTCGGGGAACACATGCAACATCTGGAGGAAGTTCTTAGTCGCCTCAAATCAGCTGGCCTTACCGTCAATCCAGAGAAAGTCACTTTTGCTCGTCCTGAGATTTCTTTTCTGGGTCATCTTATCTCTGCTCGAGGCGTCTGCATAGATCCTGCGAGGACCCAGGGCATTCGGGATTTTCCTCCTCCCAGAGATGCCAAGGGGATTGCCCGTTTTGTGGGGATGGTGAATTTTTACCGTCGCTTCATCCCTAACGTGGCCGAGCTTGCTGCCCCGTTGAACGAGCTGCGTAAGAAAGGTGTCCCTTTTGTGTGGGGCCAAGCTCAGCAGACTGCCTTTGATGCTCTCAAGGAGGCTATCATGCAACCTCCTGTCCTGCGTATGCCTGATTTTAGCAGAGAATTCATTCTTCAGACTGATGCCTCCTCCTCCGCCATTGCTGCTGTTCTTTCTCAGGAGTTTGATGGGGTCAGGCAGCCCATCGCTTTTGCTTCGAGGACGTTGTCTCACCAGGAAAGGAAAGCTTCTTCCATCTATGAGTTAGAGTGTCTGGCTGTTGTCTTCGGTACGGACAAGTTTCGGCGTTTCTTGGAACACGCTGAGTTCTTGCTGGAGACGGACAATCAGGCACTGTCTTGGCTTCTTGCCCATCCCAGACAGCTTGGGAAAATTGGTCGCTGGGTGGTCAAAATTTCTGCCTTTAAGTTCCGAGTCCAACATCTTAGGGGTACCCAGAATGTCATCGCGGATGCTCTTTCCCGCATGTATCATGAACCCAGTGATCCACCGACTGAGGTTGTTGCTCAGTGTGGTGCTGTTTTTCTGGATTTTCCTCTGGCTTTTGACGACCTACTGTCCCATCAGCAGAAAGATCCCGAGCTGTCAGTCATCTTAGGTGAGCTTCAAGAGGGAGGTGCCCACCCTCCCTATTTTCTGTCCAAAGGGGTCCTCTGTTGCCGTCCTCGACAGAGGAGTGAACCCCGTGTAGTGCTGCCTAGTCATCTAGTACCGATGGTCTTTCAGTATTATCACTCTTCTCTTGTGGGCGGTCATCTTGGCATTCATAAGACCATCGCTAAGATTCGTAGGTACTTCATCTGGAAGGGCATGGACCGGGATGTTGCTGGCAGAGTGCGGGCTTGTCACCTGTGCTCTCTCAGCAAGCCTAGTCAGAATGCAAGGTTAGGGTTGTTATCTTCTGAGGTGGCCGAGCGTCCTTTTGAGAAGGTGTTCATCGACTACGTGGGTCCTTTTCCCCGTAGCAGGTCAGGTAGCTCCTACCTACTTGTTTGTGTGGATGCTTTCTCGAAGTTCGTTTGGCTTTTCCCACTTCGGAGTGCCACGGCTAAGCTCACCATCCGTGCTCTCCAGTCCCAACTCTTCCAGCACTTTGGTGTGCCTTCCACTCTTGTGTCCGACAACGGTAGCCAGTTTACCTCCCATGAGTTTCGTAGGTTCTGTTTTGGCAATGGTATCAGGCATGTGACTACCTCTCCTTATTACCCACAGCCTTCTCATGCAGAGCGGTTCAACCGCAATCTTCGGTCTGCCCTTATTACCTTCCATGCTGAGAAGCAGAACACCTGGGATGAGAGTCTCTCTTGGCTCCAGCTTGCTTTTAATTCTTCCAAGCATGAGAGTCACAATGCCACTCCCTTCGAGATTCTACATGGCTACCCTCCTAACAACCCTTTGTCCAACTTGTGGAGGCTAGAGGATCTTCTACCTACGCCAGGTGCCACTGACGTAGTGTCCACGTGGCGGGCTGCTCGGCGCAACCTGCTACGTGCTAGAGAGAGAGTGAGGAGGAGGTATGATAAGGGTCGTACTCCTAACCCTTTTCAGGTTGGAGATCTAGTTCTTTGTCAGGCTCACCCGGTCAGTTCGGCCGCGGAACGAAGAGCTGCAAAGTTGTGCTATCGGTGGTCTGGTCCCCACCGCATCGATAGGTTTTTGTCACCGGTGACTGCTCTGCTGGTTGATCCCCAGTCAGGCAGGGTGTTTAGGAAAGCCCATGTGTCCCAGCTTAAGGCTTTCCGGGGAACGGTTGGTCCAGGAGTTGGTGTTCCTGGGGGTTTCTTGGGGCAAAGAGATTGATCACCTCTGCGCCCCAGGTGGCTGTTCTGAGAGAGTCTTCTTTCTCTCTTTTCTTGTCGGGCCCGACAGTCAGGGTAGTTCGCTCCCTGTTCGAGGGGTTTCCCCTCGTAGTTTCTCTTGGACGTCCTTGGAACACCACTCTTTGGAGGTCTTCGTCTTCTTTTGGTTCCCTGAGGTACCGAGTTTGCTCCCCTGCCTGGGTGTGTTGAGGTTTGCAGAGGGAGGTTGTACCGGGTCTTGGACCGGTACAGTTTCGTTTTTTCGTTGTGGTCTGCCAGGCTGCCTGAGATTCGTTTTTGCCCTGCGTTTCGCGTACTTTGGTAGCCGTTGGCCCAGTTCCGTTTCGTTCCGTGTTCCAGCAGCTTCGGTCAGGTTGGCCTGGCTGTTCAGTTGTCTTGTGCTGCCTGCAGAAATAGACATGTTCAGATAGACACTCTAAAACGTAAGTGTTCATTCTGTAAGTTTTAATATCTAATCACCCTTTTGGTGAAAATACTTTTGTTTCATTGAAAATATTAATCTGGCTTAGTTGTGTTTTCAGGGTTTTGTTAAATTTGTATTCTTTGTCTAGATGTTTCTCAGACTAGGTTAAAGCCATGTGCTTCCATGTTACTTTTTACCGTTAATGCTTTTTATATCTGCCTTTATTTTCAATTGTAATTCTGTATAATGTTTTGTTGAGCCTTTTTACAGTTGCAGTTACCGATTTACCATCTTTTTGTTCATGGACAATAACCTAGCCTATCTTTAGTTTGATTTTAATGTTAATTCCTATTGCTCATGTTTCCATAGACTAGTTTTCAGTTTGTCCTTTAAAGTTCATATACGTAATTAATTCTTTGATATTTTGTTAAATTGTAATTTTTCTTAAATCTGAGTTTGCCAACATAATTTTTCATAACCTAAAAAAAAAAAAAAAATAGATCTTTTAGTTTTTCTAGTGGGCTAATCATGTATAATTTCGTCTGTTCTGGTTTTGTTTTGCCATTTCATGTATTAGGGGTTATGTGTAATATTTTGTGTTGTGATGGCTGGACTGGTTTTAATTGTGCTGTGGTGTTGCCCTACAGTCCAGGGTCCTTGAGTGGGACTTTCAACCCTCAGCCGGTCGTCCGGGCAATGTTCTATCTTCTCCACTGCTAGCCTGGCCTGAGGACCATGTTGGAGCCTGGAGTTGCCCGCTACCCGCCCTACATCTTTAGGGTACAAGTCTTCAGTCCTCAGGTCAGTTCTTTCCATCTTTTCCCGGCGGCTGAGCTGGGGGTGATTTATAAAAAAACAAAGAAGGATATAAAAACAAAAGAAGAAAAAAAAAGTTTGTGGAACTGTTTAATTTGTGCCTAGGCCTAAAACTGATGGGACAAAGTGGGCAACACAGCCATGGGGACCTATATATGTTTTTTTTATTAAAAGGAAAAAAAAACTTAAGAGACAAACAAAAGGAACTTTTTGGATGTTAATATTTATTTATATTTATATTTCTTGTTATTTAGTTTATTTAGTTTATTTTGTTGTTAGATATTTTAGAGTTTATATTTGTTAGGTCCCTATTGTTAAATTGTGTTGTTATTTATTTTTATGCTTTATGCCTAGTGATCTAGTTATTTATTTATTTATTTCGTGTTTGGTGTTATTGATGTCAGGGGATAATAGACCGGTACCGTGTTATATTTTCTTTTAAATTATTTAATTTTTAAACTTTCACCAAAAGGGGATTATTGTGCTTTGCTTAATTTCTAATTCGGAGCTGCCCAGGGATTCCGGCTTACTCCCTGGCCCGGTGGAATTATGGGATTTGGGCTAAATTGCCGGTTTAATTGTTGTTTGCCAGAAGTTTTCTAAATTTTCAATTTTATGTGGGCATTAAACTTAGCTTACGTTTTGGGGGTCTCCGGCTAAACTGCAGATAGGCCATGTAATTGTTCACTTTGGTAGTTGTTGAGTTTGTTGTTTTGTAGCGTTTGTTCTTATTGTGCATTATCTTGTTAATTTCAGTGTTTATTGCTCTTTATTTAAGTGCGAATTAAGATTGTGGCCTTCTGCCGTTTTGATTGATTATCATTTTGTTTTCTTGGGAATAAATCAGTTTTGCTCAGCTGCCGAGTTTTATTTTGACCCTCCAACTGCCACCCGTGATCCCATCGCTCGACTTGTTTTGAGCCATCCCCCAGTTGGCACGCTTTCCAGAATTGGTAGGGGGATGGGTCTCAACGGTTAAACAAAACGTATCAAAATCACTGCAAGTTTAGGTGCTATCAGCCTTATTAAGTATGACAAATTAAAAAACTGAGTTATTTATGGTTACTGAGATATTAATTTTTTTATCAAAATCGTAAACATACGGACATACGGTTGAGGAAGCGAAATAGACCATACTGTTGTATGCCATTTTTTGTTTATTTTCATGTCCACAACTAAATCTGAAACATGTATTAAATATATTTTTTTACTATGTAATGTTATCGTTTATATCCGAAATACCATGCAAAACTATGCAGTGACATTTCAAGTTTATAAATAATATATAAAGCATTGGCATATGAATAAGAATTAAAGATCAATATATAATATGATTACATTTCACAATTTGAAAAGTGAAGCAATAACAAAATTGTACAATCTATAACCATAATTGTTATGAAACAATGACAACTGTTTCGGTCTGCATATTTTAACAATTTCCATAGTTATCGAAATTGTAACAGAAATAATCCGTTTAGCTAGCCTCTGTATTAACGTACCGTCTAGCAGCTAGACGAATGGGAAATGGCAGGCCTGCGGTGACACTTACTATATGCGGCACACAACGGTATCTCAAGTGATAAGTGGTTCCTCGGTCAATTATTGCGAACGGTTCTCTCTAAGGACATGTGGTACTTAGCACTACCAACTTGTCTCTATAATTTACCTGTCAAGTCCTTCCACTACTTTCCTCTCCTGAGGTCGTTTTTGGCAGTTATCATTATTACGTACTCCATCACACCCAACTACCAATTAGAACTAAAACCCACCATCAGATGTGTATTTATCATTAAAATAGACCAATCATTCTATACCATTGACTATATAACCAAACAGACATGCCAAAGTAATGAATTTTCTGTAGACACGCGCTTGTGCTGCTAACGATGAATGGTCTCAAAGAAGTACTCAGACTTAGTTCAGCTATTAGTACCTTCAGCGTGTGCTGCAGAATGACGAAGAGAGGCATAAAGAGAGAGGAAAACCGCTGGCGCCAAATGTGAAGACAAAACAAGAACTAATTTCACAGGACAGGAAACCGGCTTCAATGGACCCACATGTGAGTGGGCAGTGTTCTTTTTTTCTATAATTTAATGGTTTCACAGAAAGTCATTGGACAGTTTAACGAGAAAAGTAATGGCCCTATAATAGTCCTACTGTATATCCCAGAGTGTTTCAAACTTCTTTTGCTCGTAGACCCCGTTAAATATTTTACTGATATCGGTGGATCCCCCACTGCTATATTTGTACAATGTTCCAAAACCTCGTTAAAAGATGGGAAGATTAGATCTAACGATGGGACTTTGTAAAATATTTGCAACCCTTAATTTGAGTAGTAAAAAATAAAATAGCATATTTTCTTGTGTTCTACTTCGAAAATAATATGATTGCAGACTTAATAAAATTTAAATTAATCATTAATAATGTAACGTAACTTCAAAAATACAAATCAACAATTTAAAAAAATAGTCATCATTTGAATGGTGGGGTCATACATCATTGATTGATAGCAAATTGTCAATATTTGGCTTAAGTCATGTAAGAAATAACCAAAAATCTCCCCGCACTATATGTTCAAGCTACCATTTTTGTAATATACCTACAACTTTTTTCTACTAGGAATGACGAACGAAACGCTATCAAAATTTATATCGCATTTTCCACAGGCCAGGATATGTTTAGGGTTTATCTGCCTAAGCTAAATGTTTTATAGCCTTTTTTAGTTTCATCTTCAGTTCCTCGTTGGTGCTAACCTCGAGTAGCTCCTCGTTGGTGCTAACCTCGAATAGCTCCTCGTTGGTGCTAACCTCGAGTAGCTCCTCGTTGGTGCTAACCTCGAGTAGCTCCTCGTTGGTGCTAACCTCGAGTAGCTCCTCTTGTAATGCAACATTTCCAAATCTCATTTCTTCATACGAATTCATAATCCATGTTGGTATTTCCATCTTCATCATATCCTCAAATCTGTTTTTTAAGTTACCCAGCTATTTTAATTTTATAATATGCAATAAACAAATTTAATAAATGACTTTCACATTCAGATTTTATATTTGTGTAAACAATTTTTTATAAATTATGGCATTACACAAATTCTGCAACTCTGACATAATAAGTATTCATTGCTAATTACAGGTGGCAAATTATTTTCATTATTTCTGATGTATGGTTCTCTCTTTATGCGTTTATAATATCATCTCATTTTCCACCAAGTGGGAGCGGTTCGTCGAGCGGCCGCTGATGGAAGCCTGATCACGTGATGTGTCTTCTATCCTGGCCTGTTTTTGTTTTTGTTATCTACCACTCTGTAATAATTTTTTTTCATCGCTAAATTCTAACTTGTAACTCTCTTATCTGTCTTTTAATAAAGTATGCAAAAATTTAAAAATAAAGTTAAAAGAGCATCAAGAAAAAGACAGAAGAGAGATTTATTTGGTTTATATATTATTTTAGTCATAGGCTCAACTGCACGTATTCCTGTTCTATCATAAATGTTAACGTATGTTTTGTTTGTAAATGTTAATTTATTAGTACACATTATATCTCGTCAACGTCCATACATTCAATCATTGTAGTTACTTGTACATGTGTATTATTTATATCGTTATGTACATTGTTATTACCAACGCATATTTATTTCTCGTTACGTTTACATATTCTATCGTTGTTGTTATTTTCATATAGTTATTTATTCATTGTTATTACTTGTACATACATATATTTCGTTAATTATCCACAAATTAATTGTTGTATTTTCGTATTTTGCTAAATATTTATATTTTCAATTGTTACATCGTCAAGTTTGTACATAATTATTCTTTCTGTATCTGCTCACTAATTTTGCTGTACTGTATTATGACATCTTCTCATAGAATCTATTGTCAACATTGTTGGCCATCTTGATAAATTTATTCTAAATATTGTAAAATGGTGTATGCCGTTGGTTAGTAAAATAAAATAAATAAATAAAATAAATCACCTTGTTACATAAAAAGCCTAAGTATATCTTCTGTATGCACTCAACTTTTATCATTAAGTTAAAATACTTATTTAACGATCAACATAAATTAAAACGGATCTTTGGATTAATATATAGATTTCAATTTCATAACATTATGAAAAAATATAAACAAATTAATGATGCTAAATTTACTATGAACAGTAGACAATAATTTAAATGACTACTGTACATAATAAAATTAATTTGTTATTAGTGTACTGAGTCTGGATATGGTTTTATTCTCGTTTCTTTCCGTTTGTTTACATATATTATGATTGCTTATATCAATATTTAAGTTGTCTTACTGATGAGTTTTATATGCTAATGATTAATTATTTAAAAAAAACTAAGATTAAACTGATTTTAAAGAAGATTTTGTGATAATATTCTTCGTATATCTATTGTATAATTTTTTTTCTTCTCTTGTTAAGGTTTTTTAAATATATGTTATGAATATTTGTTACTTATTTTATAAATAGTTTTTTTAATTAGCATAATAAGTGTTGGTATATATACAGTACAAGTAAACGTCACACAACACAAATTTATTACAATATAACTACAACTTGTGTTGTGTGACGTTTACTTGTACTTATTTTATGTATGTTATAATATTTTATTTCATTTATTCTGTTTCTTTTAGTAATAATCTTTAAATGTTATATTTTTTACTATTAACTATGTTTCATAATTGTTTTAGATAAATTAAAATTGAATTGTTTAAATATTGTATGGACAGAATATGTGACTAAATGCGTATAGTTTTCGTCCATTTATCTATCGGCTAAAGAGATACGAAAAAATAAATTCTAAAAATGGTTACGTATTTTGAGTAAATAAACAAATGGGAAATAATCGTTAATAAATATTTCACCGACTTAAAGAAAGATATAAATTAATCATCTGTTTTGCAATAACTATAAACTTAAAACCAAGGGAATCATTCTACACATTTATAGGCAAGTTTATAGTTGTTTAAATTTTATTTATCTTGTTTTTATTTTCATATGTTTACCAGTGTTCTTATGAAACAGTAAAGTAATTTCCCTTTATAACAGAGTGAATACTTTCATCTTATGATGCAAACTTACGAACTAAATGCAGGAAATGAGGATTGGGGCGATTTCAAATTCCAGTTCCTCGAGGCATTCGGAAGTTCAAAGTTATAACGACTTCATAACTTAGCGAAACTGTTGTTATTAGCTACACTTTGACAAAATGCAGCCGAGCTGTGAGACAAATGCTTCAACTAATAATGAACTGTAGCATTTGTGACTCTTTTAGAGACTCGTAAACTTCCTTTCTCTCTAGGCTTGTTGCAAATACATTCAAACAATAAATTATACACGTTTCAGCTAAGTTTTCTCCTATAACTGATCGACATAATGAGTTACATATAATAAATATCTCACAAAAATAATCAACAGTTAAGCTCACACTTTTTAAAATAAAATTTGAAAAATAAATTCATGGTGTAACTATCATGTACGTTAAAACTAAATCCGACATGTTAGTTAGTACAATTTGTCTGACCTGAATGCATATCTTGTTTCGAAAAACTACAGTAATTTCGATAACTCGATTATAACTTTAGGAGAAAATATCTCGTCACTTTAAACACCCTGTAAATTGTGCTCTTACACAGAGAAGAAAGAATTAGATGTCGCATTCAGTAGTGCGCTGAATATGTGTCGAGTAGTTTTCTTCATTTTTCCATGGATAAATAATGATTCCATGGATTCATAATTACTACTTAAGATTTATAAAGATGTACGTTATTTGTACTTTGTTTATAACTGCCACTGAGGCGATCGTTGTGACCACAAGAAAGTGACTTATGTTCCTTTTCCCTTGTGGATCCTACCAACATATAAATAACAAAACTATCATTTATGTTAGTTATTTATTCAAATATATTAAACAATAAACTTCAATTAAAAAAAAGAAAAAGCAAGAAGGAAAAAACTAATTGATTTTATTTTTATGCTAATTTTTAGCATGACGACTGTGACTCGAAGTGAATTTATCATACCTTCAAAATCAAAAAATGAACTAACATATCAAGTATCACATTTATTTGTATTATAAGACATTATTTAATTACAATATTTACTCACCAGAATTGCCTGAAAAAACATTAATAAATATTAAACTGGATCAAAACAAATAAATACCTGTATTACAAACTGTCCAGACTATCTGGTGTCAGTAGTTGATAGGATTTATTGGCCACATAAATAAGGTATCAGTATCCGATCACAGCACATAAATGTGACAAATGATGTCCAGACTATCTGGTCTCAGTAGTTGATAGGATTATTGGCCACATAAATAAGGTGTCAGTATCCGATCACAGCACATAAATGTGACAAATGATGTCCAGACTATCTGGTCTCAGTAGTTGATAGGATTATTGGCCACATAAATAAAGTGTCAGTATCCGATCACAGCTCATACATGTGACAAACAATGTCCAGACTATCTGGTCTCAGTAGTTGATAGGATTATTGGCCACACTAATATCTACAGTATCCGATCACAGCACATAAATGTGACAAACGATGTTCAGACTATCTGGTCTCCGTAGTTGATAGGATTATTGGCCACATAAATAAGCTGTCAGTATCCGATCACAGCACATAAATGTGACAAACGATGTCCAGACTATCTGGTCTCAGTAGTTGATAGGATTATTGACCACACTAATATCTACAGTATCCGATCACAGCACATAAATGTGACAAACGATGTCCAGACTATCTGGTCTCTGTAGTTGATAGGATTATTGACCACACTAATATCTACAGTATCCGATCACAGCACATGAATATGACAAACGATGTCCAGACTATCTGGTGTCTGTAGTTGATAGGATTATTGGCAACACTAATATCTACAGTATTCGGTGTTTTGAACACATTTTTGTGCAGTATTTAATAACATATGATAGTTTAGCCAACTGATGTTAGAAATAGATACTAATTAGTGTCTACTTTCTTTTCCAAAATGGCGGCTCGTTTTATTGGTAGTATTTTAAAAGACCTTGTCAGTGTCAAACCCTTACCGTTTTGATGAATGACAAAGGAAAATTCGACTTGTAACTATCTTGAACACTTGACCACTCTAAACATTACTACACATACGTAATAATACACGTTTTTATATAGTCGTTTACATTACTCAGCACTTTTTTTAAGGCTATAAACATTAAGGTTATAAATTATTACAATCTTAGCATTCGTAGCACTCAAAAGGAAAAATCCAAAAGTATGCTACAAAATTGAAATGACCACTCAAGACGTCTATGTCGGTTATTCGGTTGGAAATCATTATATAAATGTTTTAAGAATGAAATGAAGTGAATGTCTAAATTGTTATTTATAGATGTGTTTGGAAATTACGCGGAATAAAAACTAAATGGCCAATATTCCTAGTTCTAGTATATTAAATATATCAAAGTAAATATAAAGTAAAGTAAATAATTAATACAGTAAAATAATATTTTGAATTACTATTGATTTATTAATATAAAATGGTGATCCATTTTAGAATAGATTGTGGCTGGATATATTTTTAAAATGTTTATAATAAAAGACACACTTTACCTAAACTCATTTGACTTACTATATAAAATTATTTGTTTTGGTCCGATGTTAATAAATTGTTAAAGAGATAAGAAGTTCCAAATACAAGAAAATATGTTTATATCACACTTAATATATATATATAGAAAATAATTTCTAAACAAAATATTTGTCTATAATTAATAAAAATATATAGTAGCTGTCATTTTCCAAATAAAATAAAATTGGAATAGCAAACTGAATGTCGTTGGCAGTAATGCACCTTCGAACGTGTAAACTTTTAGTTTATTTTATATTTATCTCAATAAATAACAAATTGATACATCACACCCATGCAATGCAATATATTCTTTTATCAAACATATGTCAGAAAATCCCTATGTTTTCCTGGAAATAGATTGCACTGTCAATAACAATGACCAATTGCACGGACATTACAGGTAAATCTGTAACCCCGCTATTTATAGTTGCTTGCGCAGGGGGACCATATTTAGCATTCTCTCTTACGTCGTCAGCGAAAATACCCAAAGTCGTGCTCGAACATACATGATTCTGCTGAAACGGGTACTGCTGAGTTAAATGAAAAATATAAATTGAGAGACGAAGGCGCTTAGTCTTGGTCCTAACATTTAATGCAAACCCCCTTAAGGAGATGCAATCGGTTGTCGGTGAGTTGATTATTTTCCAATGTTATAATCAAAATAATATTGGTAATGTACCTTCCCTTGAGAAAGGAAACATAAAAAAAATATTTTTAAAACACTATATTAAAAATTGTGGCCTTATGAGGTGGTGAATTTAGCCGACTTTAAATCAAGCATAAGACAAAACCGTTCAAAGTAAAATTTTAATTTTTTATAACTACGTTTATTGCACATGACTGAAGGGATTAATATGTTACTGATTTTTTTAAGTGTAAAAATATTTATAATTTTAAAGGTAAAAAAATACCTCTTTTTAACCTTTAAAATTATACATATTTTTACAATTTGTTTAAATTAAAAACATCTTAATCTCTTCAGTTGTTAGTAAAAAATGTAGTTATAAAAAATTAAACTATACTTTGAACGGTTTTGCCTTATGCTTGATTTTAAATCAGATAAATTCACCACATCATAAGGCCACAAGTCCTAACGTAGTGGTTAACAAATTTTTTGTAGTATTTTTCCTGTCTCACAGAATCAAAATTAACTAATTTTGATTATAAAATTGGAAAATAATCAATTCACTGACAACCGATTGCACCTCCTTAAGGCGATTGGTCTCTTATTGATGAAGTAAGATATGGTAAAGCTGTGACGGTAAGATGAATAAAACTATCTTTAGGGACATTATATTTAGGTAAAGATAATTCACTATGTTTAATGATATAAATCTCAAGTAAATGCATATGGAATAGTGAATAAAAATATGCAACTTCAATTCAACTGTTTGAATTTAGTAGTAAAATGAACGATTAATGAACAAGCAAGTTAAAAGGTTTTTGTAAAATATGTATTGAAGATTATCATTAAATAATTAAAAAGCAACCCCAAAATTCACTTTTATAATTAAATCCTAACAAGTTAGCGTTACCAGCAGGGTTACAGAAGTTTCGACACCGTCTTTGCTAGCATTCATATTTTGAGGAAGTATACTGTAGTACAGACAGCTGGGCGTCTGGTTTGAACATGCGCAACAATGGATTTCCCACTCCAACTACAATTGTACAATCATATTACAAAATCAACATCTAGTATTTAACAGAACAGCTGATTTTGTTTTTCAAAAAATATGTTTTTATTATTTAATGATTGTTTACATTTTTCTTGTGACTCGTAACAAAAACGTTACTGCAAAACTACAATTTAAAAGAAGCACTGTTATTTTAATAATTGTTATTGTTATTACTATCTCAATCGTTATTCTAGTGTTATCTTAGTCTTTATAACTACATAAACTATGTTGACATTTCCACACAAGATTACACAATCGTAGCAGACAACCTAAATAATATCTAAGGCTGGATTTTGAGCAGACTGTACACAATAGTAGGAGAAGTATGATGGAGGATATACATTATATCGATGCACTACCTCTCCTACACACCTAGCACTATGGCCTGGTCTGTATCTTAGTTCCGGATTTCGTCTAACTAAATACTGTATAAAGATTTTTTTTTACGTTAAACGGCTATATTTTAACTAAATAAAAATTACAGGTAATCTTATTCCATTTAAGTTAAAACAATTTTTATGCCAAATAAGAACTTTTATTACGAATACAAACTATTTTTGTTCTTTAGTGTGCTTTAGAGTATTCGATTGGAAATTATTTGAAAATTTTTTTGAATAAAATTGTTAGTGTCTATGTAAATAATAAATGTGTTATGGGAAAAATTTTAAACATTTTTCTTTATGGAGATATGATTGCCCAAATTGACTAATTTGGCCTTTTTTGTGCATAACTCAAGGAGCGGCCGTGTCTAAGTAGCTAAGGCGTTGGCTTGCCACGCAAACGGTCCGGGTTCGATTCCCGGTCGATTTTGCCTTGCCCGATCCTAACAGATTTTGCCCTGCCACTCCCGTGGTTCGGAAGTCACGTAAAGCCATTGGCCCCCGGGTTAAGTGTTATAGAGATCTTCTTAGCCCTAACTTCGCCTGGTAAAATAAGACGAACTTTAACTTTAACTTTTTAACTCACGAACAAACCGTGTATTATAATTTATTAACATTTTGAGAACATATTGCATAAAAGGTATTAATCAATTTTGTATATAATACGTCTACAATTTTTTTTTGAAGTGTTACCAATTATTTTTTTATGAATGATATTTGTTCAAATTTTGAGTTGAAATTTGTACAGCCATCTTTTGCTAAAAATATGGAATAATAATATATATAAAATTCATTGCTATAGTTTACATATAAATGCTCATATGTCAAATTTGAGGGGCGGGGCAGACGGGGACTGTGAGGGGGAGAGAAGCAAGGTTAATACATTGCTTGTTCGTTAGTGAGTCAGGCCAATTACGATAAAATCTAGAAAAAAATTCCTTAAAGCGCTAAACTGGACGCCCGGACGAACACCCTTAACCAGTTTGTTAATGACTAATTTTTTACCTTGCACAATTTTCCACAAATGTGGTACCTATTCAATTATTTGTTTATTGTTAAATGCCACGTAACGTTTTATTCTTACGTTCAAATTTCTTGCAATTTTAGTGTAAAATCCCTTCTGATAGGTGCTAGTACCCATCTAAAATAATGGAAATAAACTATATACTTTTGCCTTCGGTACTGCAAGAGAGTTGCTTAATTTTATTTGTTGCGTACGATGTGTTAGTTACTAGAACTAAGAAGGCCAATGTATTTTCACCAAATGAGAAATAGCGAAATCAGTTGTCTTAATAATCACATCAAAACGTGTCTCAAAATACTTGGACAGAGTGAACGTGTTGTATAATCAAAATAACTTACTTCACGAAAAATGTATAAGCGAGAAAATTAAGATTTTAAAACTAAGGTTAAAACTAAATTATAATATCATTACATAGGTGGAAATAATATAAGTATTTAACTTACAATGTGTCAGACTCTCACAGCACAAATAAACTCACCTGGAACAACACATATGTTTATAACAAAAGAATATAACAAAACATTATTCATAACTTTTAACGTAACAATAGAAATTTTGAATTATTGTTTACTTCCATACATTATAATGTTTGCAAATTTATAACGCCATTAAAATATATATTGTTTACTACCATATAATGCCAATATAATATAATGATGTTACTATATAATTCCAATAGATTATAATGTTTGTTATCATATAATACCAGTGCAGTATATTGTTTTCCAACATAAAATGCCAATAGATTATTATGTTTGCTACTATGTAATGCCAGTACAATATTTTGTTTTCTACTATTAATAAAAATACATTATGATGTCTGCTAACATATAATGAAAATACATTATACTGTCTGATACCAGATAATACAAATAAATTATAATTTTTGCTAACATATAATGTATTTTAACATTTTAAAAATCAGAAAAACATAGGTAATTATGAACTTTCTTGCCACCAAACAATTTTGGAACATTTTGCTTGAAATGGGTCTAGAATTGGCTGTATTTTCACGAGATATGCTTTTTATCCCGCGGAAATAACGTATTTTACCGAAAAATTCGAAAAAACCAATGTCAGAACTTTTAGTATTTTTGTCATATTTCCGTTAATTTAAATGGTATTTTAATCATCTTTTTTATTTTGATGTGTTTTATTGCGCTGAATACAAATTTGAAAACTATTTTGGTCTATTACAAATATTTCTAGAGAAATAACGGAAAAACTACTATCGCGGCAGATCGCGATTAGCGGCCATTACGCGATCATTAATATACAACAACTATTTATCACAAAAACCGAATTCACCTATATTCCCGCCGGAGTGACGGCCGGCAGGCCGTCACGTAGGCCAAACGCTCGAATTTAACGCAAATTACGAATTTTTGTTGAAAAACACAAAATCATATGATTAGAATAATTACAAATAAAAATCGCAGAGCGAGTTCTTTTCCATTATATTATACATTAAAAATCTTCCCGATACAACACCTTTTTGTCTATATACTTTTAAGACTGTTTTATGTCAACAGTGGTAATACTGGCACTACAAATTTACTACATAATACGAGGAGTGGGGCAAGTAGAATATTTAAACTCCCTAAAGTCTCAAAAAGTGTTTTTAAACAATCTTTTCATTAGGATATTGGACCTAAATATTTTAATCAATTACCACATGACATAAAAAGTAGTACAAATTTGATATATTTTTCTATGAATTTGAAGAATTGGCTATTTACGAAACAAGATCTAGACTATTTGGATTTTTGTTTAATATAAATATTGACACATCTTGAAATTAATATGGTTTCTTGTTATTTTAGTCTTGTAATGTATTTTATATAAGAAATTTTAAGTTAAGTAACAATAAATATAGCATAAGATGAATTTAAGATAACTTTTAAGCGTCTCATTCACCACAGAGAGTTTTATTTTTACAATGTAGAAGATGGACTCATGTTCCATGTTTATAATATGTTTTTATTAAGTTATATTTTGTGTTTTTTAGTATTTTGTAAATAATTTTGTACTGGCCACAAATACTTGTAAGTATGGTCAGTTTTTCCGGGCCGTATTATTGTTTTTTTATATTTGTAAAAATGGATGGAAATAAAAATCATTATTATCATATACATTATAACGTTTGCTACTATACAATGCCATAATAATATGATGTCTTCACCATACAATGACAAAGGCCTTGTAAGATCTACTCGCCATTTACAGATTTGTAAGTGTCAGTATTGTAATACTGAACTAGCAAATCTACAGCTCAGCTTTGTATGACCAATATGACCAAGCTTTATTGTGAACCAACATCACCTCCCAAAGGGACCAAATCCCTTATATACATAACACTGTTCAGTATAGTTTTGTATTTTACACTTAATTTACTAAAAAAACAAAAAGGAGAATTGCCTTTAATTTATATTTTCTATTTCGATAACGCCTATCGAAAATCGCTTTAACTCGTTTTTTAATAAACCATTTAAGTGGTTTCAAACTATTTTCAATTTATTTAAAGATTTAATATGACAAATACTGATAATTTAAATAAAGTTTACTATAAAATATATGTTGATCATTATACCAGCGTCATACCTAAATCATTTATAAATAAATCAAATGAATATTTACATTGGACTAAATAATACTTAAAGTTATTAAATAATTTAACTTATTCCTTATAATCTGTTTTTCACATAATATTACACCTTTCACCCCTACACGACTCGTTACTTCAAGGGTAGCTTGTTTACTCTACCGATCGCAGACTACGAAACTCTACTTCACTAAGTATTTATTTTAAAGGTCCGTACGCTCTACAACCCTCTATATGTTTGTACTACGTTCGTATAGTGTAAACTGTAAATGAACCAGTATCGTGATACTTTGACAACAACATGATTTTGTTTTTTTCTAATTACTTCTAACATAATAAACTAATAAAATTAAAATAAATTAGTAAGTAGAGGCCACGTGTGTTATCAGCTTATAATAACCACTTGGTATGTAATACTTGTTTTCCAGATGACCTTACATAGATATTGGAACTAATAATCAGGTTCAGTAATGATTCTGTGTACCACTTACTTCAGTAAATATTTAATCAAAAAACAAGATAGTATATATAATAACACATCTTTTAGAGCATAAAGAAAATATTAACCCTTCAAGTACAAAACAGATCTTCACGCTCCATAATACAAGCAACAGTAATCACTTGTTATTTTAGGGTAGACCTTATCACACAAATTACACTACAATTAAGCTGCTGAAGTGTCATTTGTGATACAATAACCATACGTAATACAGGGAAATGATATGAGTCTAAAACAACTCTCCACATAACTAAACACAACATTCAACAATAAGCATAACACATACAACAAAATCATAATACAATTCCACATAATTAACTTCTACAATACAGAGAATAGAGCCTCTGGCAACTACTGAGGACCGTAAATAACAAAGTAAACCGCCATAGCCATACTTCCAGGCACGCTACAATACTGGCACCCAGTTGTTACAATACTGGTAACAACTGGCACCCATATGTAACAAAGTACACTGACATAGCCATACTTCCAGGCACGTTACAATAGAGCCTCTGCCAACAACTGGCACCCATATGTAACAAAGTACACTGACATAGCCATACTTCCAGGCACGCTACAATAGAGCCTCTGCCAACAACTGGCACCGATATGTAACAAAGTACACTGACATAGCCATACTTCCAGGCACGCTACAATAGAGCCTCTGGCAACAACTGGGGATTGATCATTATCATAGTACACCGCCATAGCCATACTTCCAGTTACGCTACAATAGAGCCTCTGGCAACAACTGGGGATTGATCATTATCATAGTACACCGCCATAGCCATACTTCCAGTTACGCTACAATAGAGCCTCTGGCAACAACTGGGGATTGATCATTATCATAGTACACCGCCATAGCCATACTTCCAGGCACGCTACAATAGAGCCTCTGCCAACAACTGGCACCCATATGTAACAAAGTACACTGACATAGCCATACTTTCAGGCACGCTACAATAGAGCCTCTGGCAACAATTGGGGATTAATCGATATCATAGTACAATACAATAAACAAACTTCCAGCCACGCTACAATAGAGCCCCTGGCAACAACTGGCACCCATATGTAACAAAGTACACTGACATAGCCATACTTCCAGGCACGCTACAATAGAGCCTCTGTCAATAACTGGGGATTGATCAACATCATAGTACAATGCAATAGCCATACTTCCAGGCACGCTACAATAGAGCTTCTGGCAACAACTGGCACCCATATGTAACAAAGTACACTGACATAGCCATACTTCCAGTACACTACAGTAGAGCCTCTGTCAATAACTGGGGATTGATCAACATCATAGTACAATGCAATAGCCATACTTCCAGGCACGCTACAATAGAGCCCCTGGCAACAACTGGCACCCATATGTAACAAAGTACACTGACATAGCCATACTTCCAGGCACGCTACAATAGAGCCTCTGTCAATAACTGGGGATTGATCAACATCATAGTACAATGCAATAGCCATACTTCCAGCCACGCTACAATAGAGCCCCTGGCAACAACTGGCACCCATATGTAACAAAGTACACTGACATAGCCATACTTCCAGGCACGCTACAATAGAGCCTCTGTCAATAACTGGGGATTGATCAACATCATAGTACAATGCAATAGCCATACTTCCAGGCACGCTACAATAGAGCTTCTGGCAACAACTGGCACCCATATGTAACAAAGTACACTGACATAGCCATACTTCCGGCCACGCTACAATAGAGCCTCTGCCAACAACTGGCACCCATATGTAACAAAGTACACTGACATAGCCATACTTCCAGGCACGCTACAATAGAGCTTCTGGCAACAACTGGCACCCATATGTAACAAAGTACACTGACATAGCCATACTTCCGGCCACGCTACAATAGAGCCTCTGCCAACAACTGGCACCCATATGTAACAAAGTACACTGACATAGCCATACTTCCGGCCACGCTACAATAGAGCCTCTGCCAACAACTGGCACCCATATGTAACAAAGTACACTGACATAGCCATACTTCCAGGCACGCTACAATAGAGCCTCTGCCAACAACTGGCACCCATATGTAACAAAGTACACTGACATAGCCATACTTCCGGCCACGCTACAATAGAGCCTCTGCCAACAACTGGCACCCATATGTAACAAAGTACACTGACATAGCCATACTTCCAGGCACGCTACAATACTGGCACCCAGTTGTTACAATACTGGTAACAACTGGCACCCATATGTAACAAAGTACACTGACATAGCCATACTTCCAGGCACGTTACAATAGAGCCTCTGCCAACAACTATAGCCATACTTCAAGGCACGCTACAATAGAGCTCCTGGCAACAACTGGCACCCATAAATAAAAAAGTACACTGACATAGCCATAATTCCAGGCACGCTACAATAGAGCCTCTGTCAGTAACTGGGGATTGATCAATATCATAGTACAATGCAATAGACATACTTCCAGGCACGCTACAATAGACTGTTAATACCATAATTACCTGCTACATATCGATCATATTATTGATGGTAACTTAATAATTTAAATTAACTTTTAACATCAATCACATTTGATATATTTTTATCTATTTTATATTATAGTAAAATTAAAAAGCTAAATTTACTCATTATACCAACAAAGTTCACAAGATTCACATTTAAAAAAATAATTTTTTGTTAAAATTGATCGTGTAACAAAAATTAATCAATTTGTTCTCATTATTGATAATATATTATAGGTTTACAATATGATATAAATTCGTTTTACTCACATTGTTAGACAGGAATTATTTTCTGTTTTATTATTTGTTTTCATATTTAATGATTTAGGGAATAAAACTATCTTGAGAAATTGGTTTTAGAACTAAGTGTTAAGCATTATTTTATAATTAATTTCTTATAATAAATGATTACTAAGAAATCCCTATCGCTGACACGGTCCCTTTTTGTTAAATCATGATACGTTTACATTTGTGAATTATTTTTTATAATGCATTAAGTATCGCACAATGAGATAGGAACTCTACAATTAAAATCAATTAATAATTTCAAATCTATAACCCTAATTTATGTAAAAATAGTCTAAGTTGTTCCCACATTTTACCTAATAAAGTATGTGCTTTATTTGGCATTTAAAGTTTACTGCACGATATATAAAACTTGGATACTAGGTAGGCTATAGTAACCTAAAGCCAGGTTATTGTCACCTTGGAAAAGTTTACCGTATTACGGAAACGTGCTTGCCCCAGTGGAATGTTACAATCCCAGCCGAATATGCTTCGTGACAAATAATTGTCTTGGATTCTACTGACATTTTTAATCACAAGTAAAATACAAAACAAAAAGAACGTCCGAACAAAGATTTTACATGTACCATTACGGATAGTATTTCACACATATTCGTTAGTTTCTCAGGTCAACAATTAGTATTTAAATAACGGGAAATCATGTAGGTATTAGTTTTATCCCTAGTAAACAATTCTATAACAACGCTATAAAATATATGGATGAAATATAATTTGTTATTTTCTGATCTTTCAATTTATGTTTCACTGAATACTTTGTTACGCTTTCAATTCCAATGATTTGCCTATTGTACGTTCAGGTCCACCAAATACATTTAAAACGACAGTTGATACAAAGTTGTACCCTTAGAATAGGTTTTCCTTCTTTTAAGCTAAAAATTATTGAAAACAAAAGTGTACGTCTCTAAGTTGAATTTTTTGTAACTTGAAACACATACATTAAAAGTGCATAGTAGATATATCAGTTTGCGAATTTGTAAATGCATTCAAAGTTTGAATTGAAAGACAGTCCTGTCTTCTGTGATTGACGGAGTAAGTTTAAATACGTGGTCGACATTGGTGGTGAATGGAATATATAGGTTCAGGAAAAGCTAGAACAAAGGGGAGTTGGAGTTGCTGCAAACTGTAGAATTAGTGATTTCATTTTTTGCAAGGACTGTAACAACGTTTACTTGACTGGGTCTGCAGCTGAAAGGGTGCTCTCTGAGGGTTTCCGTTGTTCATAATTGATAAACCACCTGACAGTGCAAGTCAAGATGAGCTTCGGCCGGTTGCAAGCATTTCTCATTTTAATATTATTGTCTTTAAAAACGTGGTTTTGACTTTCTTTTTTAGAATACCACAATTAACCTTGCTGCAAATTTTTCATCCTTCATTCTTCTTTATTGTATGTTCTTTAAATATTTTTTTAAATACATTAATACAGCAAACTTTTTTATTTGTATGACTAATAAATACAGCCAAACACTCGTCCCTCATTGTCACTTGACACATAGATATATATGTCTACACACTCACAATTCCCGAATTGCAATTCACTATCAATCACCCACTGATCCTATACAAGCTAACATTTTTTTTAAAGTTACACTGACAACCGCCTTTATTGATTACACTCAATACCAAGTTGGTATGGAAAATTAAAATCAATTTCTCAATTATGATAGGTTTCGGGAAACGTTTGCATCCAGCAGCACAAACTTCAAATTAAATTACCTTGTTTCGGATTCTTTTAAAACTGTACGTTTGAAATAACATTTAGGTTTAATATTTCTGTTTTTCTTTCAGTTTGCATATCACGTTAGTGTTTTATTGCATGTAGAACAGCATGAATTTCAAACATAGTAACTATCATCAAAAAGAGTATGAAAAACAAAAAAGAAGAGAAGAAGAAAATACGTACATTAGTAGAAACTTACAATTTTGATAAAAAGTACAGATGGAATTAAGCTTCAATAAATCGTACGAGTTTTTAAGTGAAAAAATAGATGAAAATACTAAAATAATGAAAGAGCAAAATTCATCTGTGGAAAGATGTCTCAAAATCATTGATGAACTGGTGGTTGAAAATAAAAATCTCAATAAGAAGGTAGCTGACCTAGAAAAGCGCGTTGAGGACATGGAGCAATACTCCAGAGCAAACGCCGTAGAAATCCACGGCATACCAGTGCAACCAAACGAGAACGTCGTCAGCGTGGTCAAGGAAGTGGGCAAAGCTCTTGACCTAACCGTCACAGACTCGATGATTGACGCCTGTCATCGCCTCGGTAACAAAGTGGGACCCAACAACTCCCCACCTGGCATAATCGTCAAGTTTGTGCGGCGACTGGACAAGGAGGAATTCATGCAGAAGCGTCGTGTCAAGGGAAAACTGTCCACGAGACACATGAACATGACCATGGATGAGCCTGTGTAAGTGAATGAGGCCTTGGCACCTTCGAGGAAGCGACTCCTGGCGGCGGCGCGGCAGGTGAAGAGGGAAAAGGACTTCCAGTTCGTGTGGGTTTGCGGCGGAAAAATCTTCCTACGGAAAGAGGAGGGATCGAAAGTAATTCAGGTGACTTGCCAAGCTGATTTAGATAAATTGTAACTCTCCCAGGTCCATAAAGAAATCAGTAGCATAAATTTTATTATTTCTTAAAAAAAAAATTATCTTACTTTTTTATGTAAATCCACACAAATTATTGTCTTTCCCTCCTCTTAATAATTATATACCACAGAACTTCTCCAGATCAAGTAACAGGTTAATTATTATTATTTTTTCTAATTAATTAAAATGTATAGAAAACTTAAAATAACATCCAATGAATGATGATACGCTTATAGTTATTCATCAGAATATAAGGAGTTTGAGACAAAACTTTGATATTTTCATTGCCGAATTAAATTCAAATTATACATTTCCAGACATAATAATTTTGAGTGAAATATGGATAGGTACAAGTGAAATTGATTTTTATAAAATACCAAATTTTAATTTAATTACTAGGTGTAATGATAATTACAGGTCTGGAGGGGTAGCGGTGTATGTTAGTAATTTAATAAAAAATACTGAGTGTCTTGAATTTCAATTACAATCCGCGGACGTATTATTAATATCCTTTGTTTTTTGTAACGAAATGTTCCATTTACTCGCTGTTTATAGGCTTTATTTTAATCCTGCTGATGTATTCATTAATGAAATTAATACTCATTTCAATGTTCCAAATAGTATTCTTAAAAACATGTCAAACTGTTTAGTAATTGGAGATATTAATATAAAGCTTTTAGATTGTAGCAATGCATCGGTAGATTATTATAGAACTCAGATGGCTAGGAACGGCTTTGAAAGTTTAATACAAGAACCAACTCGAATCACAGAACAATCTGAAACTTGTATCGATCATGTTTATGCGAGAGTTTGTAACAAGAACAAGATTGTAGTAGAAGCTTGTGTGATACATGCGGGAATCACTGACCATTCAATGCAAAAGATCAGAGTTCAGGTGTGTGGTGGAGCGGGCGGGGGAGGCGAGCCCGTGCCGCTTTCAGCTGACCCCTCCCCCGCTACCGAACTGATTATAACAAACTCGATCAGCTGTTAGATCAAGCAGACTGGTCTGTTGTTTACAATAACACTAATGCATCACTAGCGTTTGATAGGTTCTTAAAAGTATTAAACAATTGATTATTGAATAGTAAAGTAGAGTCAAGAAAAGGTAAAAGTAATAAATTTGTAAAACCATGGATCAATGATTACATTTGTTTAAAAATTAAAAAGAGAAACCAAATTTTTAAATCAGTAAAAAAACATCCTCAGAATGAAAAATTGAAGCAGTATTACTTGAAATTTAGAAATAAATTACAAAAAGAAATTGTTCGAGACTGATTTCTACTGTAGGGGTGGGGGTAGGTTCGAGCCGTCACCACTCGGCCCTCGGGCAGTCAGTCTCGCGTAGCGCCTCACCCACTCTTGCAGTGTTGTAGCCACGAGCTCATATAGATTCGATACATTTAGATTCGTTACATATAGATTAGATACATTTACAGTTTATTTAGATCAGTTACATTTTACTTTAATCTCAAGTTTTGTCACAGTTTCAATAGTTCTTACCATTAACTTCAATTTCAATAAACACAGTGATCACATCTCATTTTGTTTCATTAATTACTATTTACCCGTTTCCGAATTGGCTTACCACGGCATACATACGCCGTAACATTTTGGTCCTCCGAGCCGGATCGTATACGAAACGGATTACATCACTTTGTGCAGTGAAACAGTGGTTCTTTAGCTACGTTGTGAAGCCTGAACAGTGCAGTGTAGTGCCAGTTAAGTGTTGGTGACAACCGCCCTTGCCTGCTTTCTCCGAAGTCTTCTTTGTCTCCAGCCATCCCCAGCGACTTCACGGCGCCCATAAAGACCCTCAACATCTGCCGACTGCATTCCAGCCCCATTGTGAATCTCTCGCCTCTGCCAGCCTTTGCGCGCCTCTATGGACACATGTGAGTGAGCCCTTCCTCTTTCACTCTCCTTCAGGGCAACCGTTGACACCCCACACTCACTTTCCCTTTCTACACCCTCAGCTGTTCCTTTTATTCTCTTCTGTCAAAACAAATCTTGTAGTAAACTACCCTCGTCGCTAACTGCCATTTAATATTTATTCATTTTGATTGTTTTAATTTTATCATTTCATTTTATTTTCGTTTAGTCTGTCATTACATTTTATAAAATGGTAGGTGATAATGACAATAGTACTCAAGAACTGAAACAACTGGTTCAGAAGAGAGGACAAGCTAAAGCCAAGCTATCTAGATTTAAGACCTTTCTTGACTCATTATCAGACACAACTAGTGTGACAGAGCTAAAACTAAGACTAGCTAGATTAGAGGGTATTTTATCAGAATTTGAAGAAATACAATCACAAATAGAGGTCATTGACACAAGCGACTCACAAGAGGATGAAAGGGAGTCTTTTGAATTGATGTACTACAAATTAGCAGCTCAAGGTGAAGACACTGTGCAGAGTCGGATCCCACAACCTGCCATTGCATCTACTCTCAACAATGGCCCATCAAGTACCTCATCCAACAGCCAAGTCCAAGTAAAACTCCCAACAATAGACTTACCCAGCTTCAGTGGCCAGTATGAAGACTGGTTATCTTTTTCGGAAACCTTCAATGCATTGATTCATACCAATGAGTCACTCAATAATGTGCAAAGGTTTCACTACCTGAGGTCATCTTTGAAGGGTGACGCTTCTGAACTCATACAATCCCTGGAGCTTATTGCTTCCAATTACTCAGTAGCATGGAGTTTATTGGAAGGCCGCTACAAGAATAAAAGAATCATCATCCAAAAACATGTAAAGTGTCTGTTTGAGCTCGCTTCTGTAGACAAAGAAGCAGGTCATAGCATAAGGAACTTGCTGGATGGTACACTGAAGCACATCCGTGCCCTAGCAGCTTTAGGCCAACCTACTGAAAGTTGGGACACGTTGTTATTACACTTAATAACATCGAAATTGAACTTCAGCCTACTGCGGGAGTGGGAGCTCTCCACAGAGCCAGACCAGCTTCCGACATTCAAGAACTTGACAGCATTCATAGAAAGGAGGTGTCAAATCCTGGAAAACGCAAGTGGCAGAGATTCACAAAAACCCACCGCCTTGAGCACTACGAAGACAAGACCAGCACAACGATCCTACCTGTTGGTCCAGAGCTCAAACTGTCGATTGTGTAATGGTGACCATCCCATTTACAAGTGCCAGGATTTGTTGAAACGCCCACCAGGTGACCGTCATCACATGCTAAGGAAAGCTGGAGTTTGCTTCAACTGCCTTAAACCAGGCCACAAGCTATCAGAATGTTCTTCAGGAGGTTGCAGAATATGCAACAAAAAACATAATACTGTTCTTCACTTATCCGATTCGTCATCTCCTCAGGATACATCATTGAAAGAAGTTCCTGCAGGAGCTATAAATATTCACGCTCGTGAGAAGAAAAACGAAGTTGTAAGTGCACACACAACTACTCATCATCAAAATCCACATCAGGTCCTGTTGTCTACAGCGCTGGTAGACCTTGTGAGCCCCACAGGTAAACAGCTGAGATGCCGAGCCTTGCTTGATAATGGTTCACAATCTTGCTTCATGACTGAGAACGTGTGTCAAGCCTTAGGACTACGTAAAACCAGAAACGAGTCCCAAATTGTTGGTGTGAACAATGTTCCAATAAGCATGAATGGAACAACTACTTCTTTGCTTAGGTCTTGCGTTACCAGCTACAAAACAAACTTATCATTTGTGGTTGTCCCAAAAATCACAAATGACTTACCCAGAGAAAAGGTTAACGTTGAAGGGTTTAAAATACCTGGCCACATCACTTTGGCAGACCCTGGCTTTGCCAGCCCTGGTCCCATTGACTTACTGATAGGCCAAGAAATATTCTATGACATTATCTGCATTGGACAACTAAAATCAAAGGGCTATCCAACATTGCAGAAAACCAGATTAGGTTGGGTAGTAGGAGGGAAGCTTGAGGGAGATATTAACCAAACGAGTTTCAATCAAACATGTCATCAGACAACGGAAGAACGTTCGTTGGAGCCAAGAGACAGATGCAAGGGTTGTACAATATCTTCGAGAAGGAAGCACCTGCCATCTCAAAGGCGGCAATTCAAGATGGAATCCAATGGAGCTTCATTCTACCCTATGCACCACACATGGGAGGCTTATGGGAAGCAGCAGTTAAATCCCTTAAGCACCATCTCCAGAGGATAGTTGGATCAACAGCTCGTACCTTCGATGATTTAAGCACTATTTTAACACAAATAGAGGCAGTTTTGAATTCTAGACCCATAATTCCTACATCCAAATGATCCCATCGACCTAACCACCTTCACTCCCGCACATTTCCTTACACGTGGCTCACTTACCCAGAACCTCTTCTGGTGCAGATCCCTGAAGGACGGCTTTCCCGATGGCAGCGTTTGCAGCGCTTGCTACAAGACTTTTGGTCCAGGTGGCCGAAGGAATGCCTAAACAATCTTCAGCAAAGGGGGAAGTGGAAGCTACAACACCCGTCTCCAGGAAAGGACAGTCTGATAAGGGTTGTAACATTAAAGACTGCAGCGGAAGAGGTAAAGAGGAGTATTAATAAGGTATGCTTCCTACCCATCAAACAATAAAAGCCCCAAAAGATTATTCACAATTTTGTTTACAATTTACTTAGTTTTAGTTATTTTTCCCATTGTCATATCATGTGCTTAACATTAATAATGAATCCTTATGCATATAGTTAGTTACCTTCGACACATAATTAAATTTTCATAACATTATTATGCTTACTTATATTTTTAACTTGTACATATCGTAGCATTTATAATGTAGTAACAATAATACCACATAATTATTAATAATCATTTATATGAATTTCATGATTTGTGTTTGTATATATACCATTTTGCTTTCAATTCTTTGTCTGCTATTTGAAGTAACTTAATGCGAATTTGTATTCTTTATACTAACGAAATTTATGCCAATTTTATCAATTAAGCTAATATTTTTAAACGTCATTGTTTGTACGATATTATATAAATTACATTGTTTTCTTTGGTAACTTTATATGTTTTCATGTTTTAATATAGATCATCATGATGCTCGCATCTGTCATTTACCTAGTCAGTTTTGTTCTTATTTCTTACAATTAATTTGTATAGTAAAGAGGCTAGCATTGTTGCCATGTTCAATTTTCATTGTTGTTCATAACGTATTTGATAATGTCGTATTTGCTAAGTTTGTTTATTTATTTTAAGTGTATGAATATCACATTTGTCCATGTATAACCATCATTAGCTAAGATTTGTATTTTTCATTTCATCATGTTTGAAATTGTATCATTTTCATTTTTAGTTGTATTGAAAATACCCTTCCGGTATTTTCAAGGTGGGCGGGATGTTCGAGACTGATTTCTACTGTAGGGGTGGGGGTAGGTTCGAGCCGTCACCACTCGGCCCTCGGGCAGTCAGTCTCGCGTAGCGCCTCACCCACTCTTGCAGTGTTGTAGCCACGAGCTCATATAGATTCGATACATTTAGATTCGTTACATATAGATTAGATACATTTACAGTTTATTTAGATCAGTTACATTTTACTTTAATCTCAAGTTTTGTCACAGTTTCAATAGTTCTTACCATTAACTTCAATTTCAATAAACACAGTGATCACATCTCATTTTGTTTCATTAATTACTATTTACCCGTTTCCGAATTGGCTTACCACGGCATACATACGCCGTAACAGAAATAAAGGAACAAAAAAATGAATTTTATAAAAGAAATTTTGAGAATTGCAGTGTAAATTCTAAAGCTACTTGGAGAATATTAAATGAAGTAACTGGTCAAACCAGACAGGTTAATCAATCAATTACATTAGAAATTAATGACACGCATATTGTTGACACCTTATCAGTAGCAAACTATTTTAATAACTACTTTTTAGATATTGTAAGAAATTTAGATTTAAATACGTCTCAACCCTTAAATTTATCGTCAATGGTTTATAAATACTATTTTCAAAAAGGATATGAGGTAAATTCAATTTTTATCGAACCGGTTCTTCCTTATGAACTGATAAGTATAATAAAGTCATTAAAAAACAACACCTCACCAGGTCTGGATGGAATCAGTTCTTTTGTAGTGAAACAAATTGCTCCAAAGATTATTGATGTTTTGTTATTTATAGTAAATTTAAGTTTTACAAGTGGGGTGTTTCCAAAGCAGTTAAAAAATGCAGTAATAATACCAATATTTAAAAGTGGATCCAGATTGAAAAGTAATAATTACCGTCCAATATCTTTACTTTCATGCTTCTCAAAAATTTTTGAAAAATTGACGAAACAAAACGTATTGAAATTTTTAGAAAAGAATAAATTTTTTAGTAATAAACAATTTGGTTTTAGATCTGGGATGAATACAGAGAATGCTCTTTTAAATTTTATGACAGAAGTTAACGATGGTTTGAACGAAGGCAAATGTGTGAGCGGTCTTTTCTTGGACATAAAAAAAGCCTTTGACACAGTTGACCACAGCATTCTATTAGACAAATTAAACCAATGTGGAATACGTGGTGTAGCACATAGGTGGTTTCAAAGTTATTTGGAAGAAAGGACACAATGTGTCAAAATAGACTCTGTTTTAAGTGACACAGGCACAATAAAACAAGGTGTACCCCAAGGGTCAGTGCTAGGCTCAATACTATTCATCATTTATATAAATGATTTTTGTAATGGAAGGTTTCATGGACAAGTAACTTCTTTTGCAGACGACACCGCTCTCTGTTATTCGCACTCAAATTGGAATAATATACAATCAAACATTAAAAATGATTTAGAAGCAATACAATGGTGGTTTTCCACCAATCATATGCTGTTAAATGCAGAGAAAACTAAATATATCAATTTTAGTCTCAGGAAGGATGTTCACTTTGACAAACAAATTTATTATAAATGTTCTGAATGTCTTGGAGCCCAAACCACATGTTTGACAAATAAGTGTGCTGTCGTGAACAGAACCACAAATATTAAGTATTTAGGAATTCATCTTGATAGTGAGGTTAGTTGGAAAATCCACATAATTAATTTGAAAAACAAAATTAACAATGTTCTACGGTACTTTTATTTCCTTAGAAATTTATGTAATATAAGAGTCTTGCGCATGTTATACTTTTCATTGATACAAAGCAGAATAGAATACGGAATAACTTTTTGGGGTAGTACTTATGACACCAACTAAAACATAATATATTATCAACAGAAATATGCAATTAGATTAATTTTGAAGAAAAGTACATTTGCTAGTTCCCGTCCTCTTTTTGTAGAATTAAAAATTCTGCCAGTAAAATATATTTTTGTGTACAAAGTTTTAAAATGTTTTATTGTAAATGTGGCAACATACCACAAATTGCAGTAGAGTATAAGCAAACATTAGAACAAAACATCAATTTCCAGTACCAAAACCTAATAACACCTTTTATACTAAAACTATAAATGTCATAGCACCTAGAATATTTAATAGATTACCTAATAAATTTAAGCAATTACACAACATTAGAATATTTTTGAAAAAGCTAAAAGATTGGCTGTTTACATTGGAGGACCCAAATTTTCTAATTGACATTCCAACGTAGTGCACATGTGTTTCCTTCTTTTTGTTCTTCTTTTGTTTTTGTTTTTTCTTATTAAGCTCTTTTCTTGAATGAGCCATCAATTGTTATTTTACTTAGTTTATTCGTTATTTTAAATTCATTGTTCTGTAGACTAATGTTTACAGTGGAAGCACCAATTTTAGTCAACAATCATTCTAATTCAATAATTTATAATATGAACTAAAAATCTATTAATGTGGCCGAAAAAATGTAAAGTTAGTAGTAATTTACATTCACTATCTGAAAGCTTCTTAAAAAGGCATTTATTTTAAGAAATAGGAACCTCCAGATGGGCAAAAAATGCCTTGGAGGCCCTAAATTTTCTCCTTTTGCGTATACAAAACACACACTTTACAATGCAATGTAGCCTTTAATTCTAATAATCTTGGATACACCATCATTCGTTTGTTTGGATACGGCTGATCAAGGTAGAATCTTGTATACATATTTGTTTATATTATGTAGATATAGTTTGTATGTATGTAGATTATTATGTAGATATAGATATAGATAGATAGATAGATAGATAGATAGATATAGATAGATAAAAATTATGTAGATATAGATATTGTTTTTCTTTTATATATTTAGTGTTACGTTGACATCAGTCTTGGCAAGTACAGTGTTCGAACTTGGACAGTTCTTCTTTTTAGTTATTTTTGTATACTTGGTGAATTTTGTTTAATAATGAATGTTATTTTGTAGCAAATTGAGAAAATAAATTCATTTATTATTAATTTGGGAAAAGTTTTAGTACAAAAATCGTGTGTTATTCATATACGCAAATGAATATACAGCAAGTAAAATATAAAACTAAAATATAGTCAAGAGCCATATCTAAAAGAACTAATTGGTTTTCAAATAGTAAAAAGAAGTATTTCAAATGAAGAGAGATAAATGAATAAAAGATGGACAGATTTGGCATAAAAGTCTAAATCTTTCTATCACAGTCAACCACCGTCACTTTGAGTAACACAATGCGGGAGTCACAATGAAAACGGAACTTAGTAAAAAAACCAACCATTCCACTCTTTATAGAGCTATACTGTTAGAGTAAATTGCCTTTTCATACCTACTGCGTCTTTTCGAAGGCCTTTAAATTTTCCCCCTTCATGTGCATTATTTGTAGTAGTATGATACCAGTATATATTACCGTGTTCATTTTCGGAAATACTTGTTCTAATTAAGAAGTATATTTAATTAATTGAAATCATATTTGTTAATACTTTCCTTTTTTGTTCAATTAGTCTATATTTGAAATAAAAGCATCCAAAAGCAAGTGTAGGTTAAATGTAACGGCTACAAGAAATTATCATATAGGACACTTAAATAATTTAAACTGATATGTTCTTGAAGAAAGTACAGATTGAAAACCTACGTCAACTAAGTTAAAATACCATGTCAGCTGAAAATTTAAAACAGCTGTTTTTAGTATGAGATTTTATGTATGTTAACATGGAAGCTGATTTTAGTATGTTAACATGGAATTAAGTTTAATCCTAAGAAATTAGTTGCTAATATATATTAGAACGATGTAGTAGACGTATTGCAGTAAAAGGTTATCATTTTGAAGGTTTCAAAGTTTATTTTACAAAACAATATGTATCTAAATGTTTTCTCCAAACAAATTTATCAGTTCAAAACGTTTATACACTTTTTAAAGACGCCCTGTCCTGTATATAAAGAAGTATTTTGCCAAAATTAGCTTTCTTTATATAAAAAAAAGGGGAGCTACTGATATGAATCATTACTTGAATCCACAGTTTATGTCAGTTTACGCTTGTATTGTAGCCATTAAAACTATAATTATGTACCGTAAAAACTACAAAATATTTAATAACCGTCTCTAGAAGAGGGGCCTCTAATGTTGGCAGGCTGATAGCATTTGGCATGATGTACTTAAAATTAAAAATTCCTTTCACGAATAACATTTTATCGTTTCATAACTTTTTTATTTTGTTTTAATTATTGAATTTCAAGATAAAGGTAATACTTTATTATTGGTAGGATTTGAACTTGAGTGAGAGATAGTGCAGGTTCTAATCCTGGCCTTAATTGTTAGGTTTAATGAGTAACACTCACCTTGAGCTGTATTGGTCCCCCTCCCCCCCTTACTCATTCGCCCTAAAATCCACTTCCTCTTACAATTATCATTAATGCCACTCTTAACACCATTAACCTGAAAACGACGTCATGAAAACTCTTACAGATGGCTGTGGCCTTGACCGGAGAGTTCCGATGTTATCGCAAGGTAACGGCGTCAAGCAACATCCAGTGTGGCTGTCCCTTGGATGGGTGACCGTCTGAACAATCTCGTCCTTGCACGCAGCCCGCTTGCGCGGTCACTGGTGTTGGTTCGAAAGTCACTCTTAAGCCGTTAGTCTCCAGGTTAAGTGTTAGGGAGGAATTTGTAGTCCTAATTTCTCCTGGTTAAATAATAAGATAGATTTTAGTTTTTTACTTTTTAACAAAATAAAAAACGAATTGAACTAAAAACCTGATACCTTTATTTTTGTTGAAACACCAAAAAAATATTCAAATTATTTTATGAAGATAAAATATTTAAATAAGAGATGATAAAGAAATTATTTATTTCCCCATATATATCTGACTATACATACCGAAATAAATCATATTACTTACAAATCGCAAAAATTGTCTCTCCTAGCAGCAGTTTTATTTTAAATGCTTTATTTTAAATCTATATCAAATATTCAAAATATAAAAGCAAAGAACATATTGGAATATTTATTTTGTGATAGACTAAGTTATGATCAATCACATGGACAAAAAATATCGATATTTTGAAAATATTGTGCTTTAAATAAAAAAGAAACAATAAATTCTTTCTGATGTGTTTTCAATCAGAAAGAATCCAATATGTTCCAATCACCTTTGTTGCATTGTTGGATCAAGCAATTTAACATAGTTACTACACAAAGCCCGCCAGATTCAGCTTGTTGTATTTGCTCATCTGTCTCGTAAACTGTTGGAATCATGTATCGACAGTTCTTTGGTTCATACATGAAAGATGAACTTTTATTGACTTTGTGAATAAAATGCACTGTTAACGATTTTGTTTGGTCTAAATCCGTAGAATTCGCTAAAAATAAACTCTAGGAATAAAAAGACCATTCAAATACACGGCAACTATAATATACATTTCTTTTAAGTTATTTAAAATACTCTGAAACTGAGTAATCATGCCATAGGGTGATTACTTTACATTAGTTTGTCTGAATGTTAATTTGTATTACTCTATATCAAATCTGTCCAAATATACTTTATGTACAAACAATTGATTTATTTTCAAAGTCAAGGTCTCCATGAAAAAGAAGTTAAGAATAACGCTTTTCAGTGGAATGTTCCGACTCAGCCTCAAGTCTCGGCTTCGTTTGTAAATCTTGAAACACCTCTTGAATACGTAAAAGTAGGGGGCTTATTGTCTCTAACTCCACCTCTTAAATAAAATAGTTTATCATTTCATTCAAGATACTTAGAATAGTTTTGTCAGCTACCATTTTTTTTAATTTTAAAACGTTTAGGGTGTTATCAAACAGTTGGGATAGCTCTATGCATTTTTAGATTCTATGTGTGGTTCTGAGTTAAACATTAAGATTAATAGTTTTTCAATTTCCGCTTTGTTTTACAGCTAGACGCCATTTTGTTTTTTTCATAAAACAAATTAGATTTTTGTTGTTATCTTTACGACTGTTACAAAACTCGGTAATCAGGTTCATGTTAGAGGGTTGTATTTATTTTTAAAAATTTCATAAATTATTTTTATTATTTTCAAACTGGCAGCCACATAAAAAAAAAGTTTTATAAAAATTTTAACATACAATAAAGTTTTTAAACAATTTCCCCTTTCCAATGATACCTTATTTGTTAAAATCGCTCAATAAATAACTATTTTATCAATTAACCTTAATTCACGTAAATGGCTACTGATTTGACAGTATTTGAACAAGATGTAAATAATTAAAGTTAATTCATAAATTAGTTATTTATGAAGAGATTTTTTTCAAATGAGGTATCGTTGGAAAGGAAAAGTGTTTAAACACTTTTATATGTCTTACACAATTTTTATAAAACCATCGGTTTTGTAGATATTAGTTAAAATAAAAAAATAAAAAATGGCCATCATTTTAAAAATAATAAAGACAATTTATAAATATTTTATTTATAAATACTACCCTCTACCTTTAACCAGTTTACCGAGTTTTGTAACAATTTTAACGATAGTAACAAAGAAATAAATTGTTTTATGAAAAAAACAACAAAATGGCGTTCGCTGCAAAACTAAGCGGAAATTAAAAAAGAATTTTCTTCAGTTTTAGCTTAGAATCACACATTTTTGTAACATCCTGTATTAAAGCTGTGTTTTATACTTGGATAAAAACTCCATAAGTAATTTAATTATACAGTAATAATTATAAAAAATAAGTAAAAAATTTAAAAAAACAAGTGATCTGTCACAAAGCTAAATCCAATCAATCAAACCATTTAAGACATGCCTCACTGATTCTATTTATGTTGGCTAATACCTCCGCAAAAGAAAGCAGGGGCACTCTGTAACTATGTGATCCATTGTTTGGATAGACCCCCCGCAACCACAGGACTGATCTACTGTCAAGCTCCATTGTATGTACAGTAGTTATATCTGCCCACTCCCGTTCGGAACTGATTCAATTATGTCTACTCCCTACTAGGGAGGTTCACCCCACCTATAGGTATTGATGGATCATTAATAAGAAACTTATTTGGTCCATCAAAACTGTTCCACACTATGGCTCAGCTAATATTGGGCGAGAAATTTGATCTGCTCAACTGGAAAGCAGTACGTAGAGGTGGGTTTCGAGATGTTAAGCGACCGTTCTGACGGTCCTGGGTAATGAAGAGGTGCGAGAATTCAAGATCTTACTGAATTATTTGCGTAGTGCCTCCTGACGTCTTATTTCTGGTGGAGCTATATTGCACAGCACTGGGAGCCAAGCTAGTGGAGTTACCATAAGAGTGCCACTAGATCTCATGGCTATATTATGTTGGACATCAATCGCTTTTGTATGTGCGCTATTTAGCCATTCAGTTATTCAGCAGCTGAATAAAGCAGTAACAAAGCAGTTGTACGCAGGACGTGTGTGTAGGCTCCACAAGTTGTTCCAGCAATATAATGTAGTACATTTGCCCTGGTTTTAATTTTAGCTGCTGTTTTTTGAAGATAGCTTTTAAACGTCAGTGATCGATCTAAGGTTACTCCCAGGTACTTTGGATGATCATTGTGGTGGAATTTTACACCATTTAGAAAGATGTTTAATTTTCGATTAGCCAGTCGATTACTTAGGTGGAAGTAGGCTACTTCAGCATTTGATAGGTTACAATTTAGCTTCCAGGTTCTACAATATTCTTTGAGGGCTGCAAGATCGTTTGTGGGTGTTTCTTCAGTAGTTGTGAAGTCCTTATGTTGATAAGCTAAAGCAATATCGTCTGCATATATAAACTTGACTTAATGATTGGGATCCCAGCAGTACACACGTATACAAATGGGAATATATCTAGTGTCTATTCCCATTTGTATTTCCAGTATTTATATCTGCCCACTTCAGTTCAGAACCGATTCAAACTTATATCGTCCGTCAAAACTGCTCCGCGCTATGGCCAAGTTATTAGCTGTGCCACCTTAACTTGAATCCGCTACCTCGGGGTAGTGGCGGGACGGAAGGGTGGACGTGCTCGACCCTACACGCGGACTTTCCCTAATTCGATAAGCTACGGCTTAGAACTCTCGCCAGTACATGTTGAAAAAAGTTGCATTTTGTATTTACGTAACAACGACATATTTTTAATAATCTGCTTTTAAAAAGAAAAACAACAGTTTTTGTCCCGTTAAAATCGGTTCACTGTTAAAGGATTTTAATTCCCAGGAACACAAAAAATTTACTAAAAATAGTTTTATTTACTCGAGGTCTTAAGAAAAGGCCTTGAGAATACATCCTAATCCTGTAGTGCATTCTATGTATTCCAATGTTACCATTACGAACATAAAAAATGTGCAGTACTTTGTAAACAAATAGATATTTTAATGGAAGTATTTTTAGTTGTTTCAATATAGGCACATAATATCTTAAAACTGAATAGTAACCTTTCAGATGACTGTATTCTAAGATCTAATCTCTTCAAAACACTTTTAAATTATTATTCCAGTTGACAAACTTTAGTGACTCAATTTAATTAACTACTGTTCAAATTACACGATTTCAAGTTATTATTGTTTGAGGTATTCGGAATCTCAGAGTTTATAACGAGTTGAGAACTTGGTAGAAACTTGTCTGTTGTTTTGAACTGGGCATTGTCAGAATCCAGCCAAGCTGTGAGAGCAAGTCCTGAACTATTAGGGAAACTTAGCAGATGTTTGTTTTTGAATAAATCAACAAATCTTGTATTAACAACCATTTGTATTAACAACTTAAATACAACATTATTTATTTACCCAATGCTGTAAAAAACTAAGTTAGATTTTAATTAAAACACTTTAAAGTAAAAACTTAAATACAAAATATAAAATAACAGCTACAAATGAAAAAGTACTAAAAATTAAGATTGACAATAATACTGTTTTGACAGAATACTGTTTTTTGTACAGAATTTAATTACCTGTACGAATGCGTTCGTCAATAAGCAGACGCAAAAACATTCCATTAATGAATAAAATATACGCCATCTGAAAAATCCTGTGATAAATGATTTCTTTTAAACTAAATTTATTTTCTTAACTCTAAAACTACAAACGAACATTTCGTTGTTCATTTTAGAAGGCCAGAGATTTTTACTAAAATTAAGTTACAGATAAGAGAAAAAATAGAATCAAGTAAAATAAGTAACGTAATCGATAAAAGAGCAATCGTAAAAAAACATCCTAAATATTTTTCTAGGGAATGTATTTTTACGCAAATTCTGGTGTCGCGTAAAATCACTAAAGAAGGAAACCGACTTGCTGTTAACTTTAAGAGTTCATTTGGTTTAACGGTCTACATTACAGCGCTAGATCGACACCCGAAATACTCGAGAGGTGACTTTATTGGTAGTATTGTTCAGACATAACGGTCTACATTACAGGGCTAGATCGACACCCGAAACAATCGAGAGGTGAATTTATAGGTAGTATTGTTCAGACGTAACGGTCTACATTACAGAGCTAGATCAACACCCGAAATACTCGAGAGGTGACTTTATTGGTAGTATTGTTCAGACATAACGGTCTACATTACAGAGCTAGATCAACACCCGAAATACTCGAGAGGTGACTTTATTGGTAGTATTGTTCAGACATAACGGTCTACATTACAGAGCTAGATCGAAACCCGAAATACTCGAGAGGTGACTTAATTGGTAGTATTGTTCAGACATAACGGTTTACATTACAGAGCTATATCGACACCCGAAATACTCGAGAGGTGACTTTATTGGTAGTATTGTTCAGACATAACGGTCTACATTACAGAGCTAGATCGAAACCCGAAATACTCGAGAGGTGACTTAATTGGTAGTATTGTTCAGACATAACGGTTTACATTACAGAGCTATATCGACACCCGAAATACTCGAGAGGGGACTTTATTGGTAGTATTGTTCAGACATAACAGTCTACATTACAGGTCTAGATCGACACCCGAAACACTCGAGAGGTGACTTTATTGGTAGTATTGTTCAGACATAACGGTCTACATTACAGGGCTAGATCGACACCCGAAACACTCGAGAGGTGACTTTATTGGTAGTATTGTTCAGACATAATGGTCTACATTACAGAGCTAGATCGACACCCGAAACACTCGAGAGGTGACTTTATTGGTAGTATTGTTCAGACATAACGGTCTACATTACAGAGCTAGATCGACACCCGAAATACTCGAGAGGTGACTTTATTGGTAGTATTGTTCAGACATAACGGTCTACATTACAGAGCTAGATCGACACCCGAAATACTCGAGAGGTGACTTTATTGGTAGTATTGTTCAGACATAACGGTCTACATTACAGAGCTAGATCGACACCCGAAATACTCGAGAGGTGACTTTATTGGTAGTATTGTTCAGACATAACGGTCTACATTACAGAGCTAGATCGACACCCGAAATACTCGAGAGGTGACTTTATTGGTAGTATTGTTCAGACATAACGGTCTACATTACAGAGCTAGATCGACACCCGAAATACTCGAGAGGTGACTTTATTGGTAGTATTGTTCAGACATAACGGTTTACATTACAGAGCTAGATCAACACCCGAAATAATCGAGAGGTGACTTTATTGGTAGTATTGTTCAGACATAACGGTCTACATTACAGAGCTAGATCAACACCCGAAATACTCGAGAGGTGACTTTATTGGTAGTATTGTTCAGACATAACGGTTTACATTACAGAGCTAGATCAACACCCGAAATACTCGAGAGGTGACTTTATTGGTAGTATTGTTCAGACATAACGGTCTACATTACAGAGCTAGATCAACACCCGAAATACTCGAGAGGTGACTTTATTGGTAGTATTGTTCAGACATAACGGTTTACATTACAGAGCTAGATCAACACCCGAAATACTCGAGAGGTGACTTTATTGGTAGTATTGTTCTGACATAACGGTCTACATTACAGAGCTAGATCAACACCCGAAATACTCGAGAGGTGACTTTATTGGTAGTATTGTTCAGACATAACGGTCTACATTACAGAGCTAGATCAACACCCGAAATACTCGAGAGGTGACTTTATTGGTAGTATTGTTCAGACATAACGGTTTACATTACAGAGCTAGATCAACACCCGAAATACTCGAGAGGTGACTTTATTGGTAGTATTGTTCAGACATAACGGTCTACATTACAGAGCTAGATCAACACCCGAAACACTCGAGAGGTGACTTTATTGGTAGTATTGTTCAGACATAACGGTCTACATTATAGAGCTAGATCGACACGCGAAACACTCGAGAGGTGACTTAATTGGTAGTATTGTTCAGACATAATGGTCTACATTACAGAGCTAGATCAACACCCGAAATACTCGAGAGGTGACTTTATTGGTAGTATTGTTCAGACATAACGGTTTACATTACAGAGCTATATCGACACCCGAAATACTCGAGAGGTGACTTTATTGGTAGTATTGTTCAGACATAACGGTTTACATTACAGAGCTATATCGACACCCGAAATACTCGAGAGGTGACTTTATTGGTAGTATTGTTCAGACATAACGGTCTACATTACAGAGCTAGATCAACACCCGAAATACTCGAGAGGTGACTTTATTGGTAGTATTGTTCAGACATAACGGTTTACATTACAGAGCTATATCGACACCCCAAATACTCGAGAGGTGACTTTATTTGTAGTATTGTTCAGACATAACGGTCTACATTACAGGGCTAGATCAACACCCGAAATACTCGAGAGGTGACTTTATTGGTAGTATTGTTCAGACACGACAGTCTACATTACAGAGCTAGATCGACACCCGAAATACTCGAAAGGTGACTTTATTGGTAGTATTGTTCAGACATAACGGTCTACATTACAGAGCTAGATCGACACCCGAAATACTCGAGAGGTGACTTTACAGGTACTGTAGTATGTTCAGACATAACGGTCTACATTACAGAGCTAGATCGACACCCGAAACACTCGAGAGGTGACTTTATTGGTAGTATTGTTCAGACATTGTTTAAACAAGTTAAATGGAGCACTATAACTTTAGTAACACTATAAACATTGTATGTAATTGTTGTTGAGCTCTTCCAGAAATATTAAGCAAATTAAATAATCTATTTTTGCATTGCAAAAGGCGTAAACTAGCACAAACTGGAGTTTCAATTAATAATTAAGATCAGTCGTTATCCTTGTTTATGAAAAAAAAGAATCTCATCTCGCCATTAAAATTAGTAAATATTGTAAATAACAATATTTAACGAAACAATAAGTAAATATTGTTAAAACACATTGACGGTGTCGTTACCGGAAGCTTTAGTTTCTAGTTAATCACTTGTTGGTTAACTTCTAGGAAAGTTTATATATGTTGTAAAAAACTAATTAATGGGGGCTCATTTGTCACGTGAAGTTAAAATATTTATTTCAAGTAACAATTCTAAAAGTTCATGTAACATTCAAAAAAGTACAATAATGATAATAGTTATTGTAGTGTAAGAATGTTGTACCGGGTCTTTTGACCGGTACATTTCGTTTTTTTTTTTCGTCGTTGGCTGCCGGGCTGCCTGAGATCGCTCATGCCCTGCGTTTCGCGTACTTTGGTGGCCGTTGGCCCGGTTTCGTTCGTTCCTGGGTCCAGCTTCGGTCAGGTTGGCCTGTCTGTTCAGTTGTCTTGTGCTGCCTGCAGAATTTCATTATGATCGGCTAGACACACTAAAACGTAAGTGTTCATTTTGTAAGTTTTAATATCTAATCACCCTTTTAGTGAGAATATTTTGTTTCAATAATATTAATCGTTCTTGCTTGTGTTTTCAGGGTTTTGTTAAATTTGTATTTTCTTTGTCTAGTTTTGTTAACCTAGGTTTGAGCCATGTGCTCCATGTTACTTTTTTACCGTTAATTGCTTTTTATATCTGCCTTTATTATCAATAGTAGTTCTGTATAATGTTTTGTTGAACCTTTTTTTTGTTGGAGGTACCAATTTACCGTAGTTTTGTTCTTTGACAATAACCTAGCCTATCTTTAGTTTGATTTTCATGTTATAACCTATTGCTCCTGTATCCATAGCCTAGTTTTCAGTTTGTCATTTTTAGTTCATATACGTAATTTATTCTTTGGTAATTTGTTAACTTGTAATTGGTTTTAAATCTGAGTTTGCCAACATAATTATTCATAGCCTAAAGTTAATCTTACATTTTCTAGTGTGCTTTAATCACGTACAATTTTGTCTGTTCCTGTTTTGTTGCCATTTCGTGTATTAGAGGTTATGTGTAGTATTTTTGTTGTTGTGGCTGGACTATTTTTAATTGCTGTGTTTGGCCTTCCAGTCCAGGGTCCTTGAGTAGGACGTTTCAGCCCTCAGCCTGTCGTCCGGGTAAGTTCCACCTTCCACACTGCGAGCCTGGCCTGGGGACCATGTGATTGAGCGAGCTGTGCCCTCTCTGCCCTCTCTACTTCTCGGGGCAATTTCTTCAGTCCTCAGGTCAGTGCGTTCCATGTTTTGTTTCCCGGCGGCTGAGCTGAGGGGTTTTGATGTTGGATATTTACAAGAAAAAAAAGTGAAATATAAAGAAAAAGAAAAAAAAGGTACCGAACTATTCATTGAGGCCTAGGCCTAAAGACTGAAAAGTTTATGAAACAGCCATGGGGGGACCTATATGATTTTTTTTATTGAAGGGAAAAATAAAAAAAAAAAACTTAAAATACATAGAAAAAAAAAGAACTTTTAGTGTTAATATCTATCGTTATTTAGTTTAATTAGTTTATTTTCTTGTTACATTTGTTTAGATTGTTATATTTGTTAGGTCCCCATTGTTAGATCAGGTTATTATTTATTTATATGTTTAGGCCTAGTTATTTGTTATTTATTTATTTTGTTAAGTGTATTAGGGGTGTTTTGAAGTGAATTTTTACTCGAACGGTACCGTGTTATATTTTCTTTTAAATTATTTAATTTTTAAACTTTCACCGAAAGGGGATTATTGTACTTTTACTTAACTTTCTTATTCGGAGCTGCCCAGGGATTCCGGCTTACTCCCTGGCCCCGGTGGAATCATGGGATGTGGGCTAAATTGCCGGTTTAATTGTGGTGAGCCAAAAGTTCTAAATTTTCACTTTTATTTGGGCATTAAAATTTTCTTACGTTTTGGGTGTCTCTGGCTAGGCTGCAGATAGGCCATGTAGTTGTTAATTGGTAATTTTGGTATTTGTAGAGTTTGTTGTTTTTGTGGCTTTTGTCTTTATCTCGTTAATTTTAGTGTGTTTGTTATTTATTTAAGTGCGAATTTATATTGTGGCCTTCTGCCTATTTATATTGTGGCCTTCCGCCTGCCAGTTTTGTTTGTTCTTCTGAAATATAAATTAGTTTTGCTCAGCTGCCGAGTTTTATTTTTGACCCTCCAACTGCCACCCGTGATCCCATCGCTTGACTCGTTTTGAGCCATCCCCCAGTTGGCACGCTTCCCAGCTTTGGTGGGGGGGATGGGTCTCAATTGGTAGCAGAGCGTGGTTGCCTAAAAAAAAAAAAAAAAAAAAAAATCTCTCTTGGTTGTTGACGGTGGGTGTTTGCCAGTTAGTAGGCCATGGTTGGCCGACCAACCGTCAAGGTGTCTTGGTATTACAAAAAAAAAAAAAATAATAATAAGATATAAATAAAAATTATTTAAAAAGAAAAACAATTAGAAAACCCAAATAAATAATTTAACTTATATATATATAAAAAAAAAATAAATAAATAAAAAAAACTAGACAATCCGCTTGGTTACTGTTTTGAATGGGTTTCATGGGTGGATTGGAGTGGTCGGCAGTGGCTCGGTAGGCTGAGGGGTTTGCTCGTCTTGGACCCTGGAGTTGTCGTTTTTTTTGTGTATATTGTTGAGAATTGTTGCGTTAGAGATGGCCTATCTGCAGAATGTTGCCCTCCTGGTGAAGGAGGAGTTGATATTTGAGTTGAGGTCGCGTGGTGTGACTCCGGAGGGTGATGTTCTGAATCTCCGGAGGTTGCTGCGGGAGAAGTTGTCCGCGGGTACGGCGGTGTATTGGTCTGATCTACTGGGGGTTGGTGATGAGTTGTCTGTTTGTAAACGCAAGGTGGAAGATTGGGAAGGGGTTTTGGAAGATTTGCAGTTTGAACCTCCAGTAGGTCGTGACCGGGCCTGCCGTCTTGCACGTTTGGGGCATCTGCTTGCCCGTTTAAGGCTGGTCAACCGGGCACCGGGGTTGGAACCGTCGGATAGGGCGTGGATCTTGGAGAGTGTGTCTAGGCTGGATGAGATTTTTCAGGCACTCTCCGGTTCCACGACTCCTACGGGTCTGGGTCAGCGGCCTACTTTTGCGCTTTCGCCCAACGTGTCGATGCCGCAGGCTGAGACAATGGCTCTCACTGTGCCTGAGGTTTCTTCTGAGCCTGCAGGCGTTTCTGTTGAGGTTGCTTGTGGTTCGGCTCCAGCTGCCGTTCCTTCTGCTTCTTTGTGTTCACCTGCTCTTCTGCAGCTGAGCTACCACAAGCTACCTAACCCTCTCACGCCCATGATCCAGAATCTCCCTGTGATCGATGGGATGGATCCGGAGGAGCTTCTTAAGTTCCTAGTGGCCTTTCTCAGACTTAGTGAGATGCCCGGCATGCAGGCTGGGGACTTGCTTCGTCTGATTTTCCCGTATTGCAGAGGTCCCGTTGGGGAGTTGCTGAGTTCTGTCTTGGCCAGTGATGCCTCGGTGGACTCGTTCCATCGAGAGTTACTGTCGTCGTTTCTTCCCATTCGACTCAGGGAGAGGATGGTCATGGACAGATTTTATCGGTCGCAGGGTAGGGGCGAGTCTCTGGCAGTCTATTTCTCTTCAGTCAAGGAAGCTCGTCAAGCGTTGCGCCTCACACTTTCGGAAGCTGACACCGTTCGTGTCATCCTGGATGGCATTTCGCCTGAAGAACGGTGTAGGCTAGTTTTTGCTGGTGTTCCTTCGACTTTTCGGGAGCTGCATCAGCTGTGCATTGTTTCGCGCAGCGTGCAGTTCTCAGACCAGCAAGGGAGGGATTCTGAGAGTCATCGTGCTCTCCCCACCCGTCGACCGGCTATGTCTGTAGGTGTGAGTCAGCCAGTGGGGGGTCGTGGTTCTCGGCCTCCTGTTGTGTGCTTTGCTTGTGGCCAACCTGGTCACATTCGGCGTGACTGTCCACGTGCTCGAGGTCGTGGGGCGGGAAACGCTCAGCGCGGGGGGTTGCCTCCACAGTAGCTCCCCGCGTTGTTGCGACTGACCGTGGCCATTTGCCTCTGACACGTGCCCATAGCAGGAGTGTCGGGGATTTTTCGGGCCTTGCTGGCATGGCTTCCCTGGGACTTAGTGCGGTCACCTCGGTGTGTCCTGGCGTTTTTGTTTCTTTTGGTGGTACGGTGTGTCGAGCCCTTCTTGATTCTGGTTCGGCATGCTGTATCATCAGCCTTTCTCTTTTTGAGTCCCTTGACGCCTTAGGACTTGTCAGGCACACCGAGCCTTCTTCTATTACGTGCTGGACGGCATCCCAAACTCCTCTACCTATACTTCTTAAGGCGTTTTTACATTTTAAAATTGAAGGATTTTCCTGGAGGTGGGGTTTTCTTGTTGCCAAGGACCTGGCGGTTTCTTGTATCATAGGGGCAGACTTCATTTCTAAGAGTGGTATGGTGCTTGACCTCCAGAAGCGCCAGATGTTTTTCAGGTTCAATCGGCGAGTTTTGGTGCCTCTAGTAGGTGATTCTGACGGCCCTCCTGCAGTCAGAGAGGTGGGTTGTGAGCCCGAACAACCCAAGGTGGATCCAGTTGGTCATCTCCCCCCTGAGCAGGCGGAGGCCATTGGGAGGCTGTGTTTGCGGTTTCCTGATGTGCTTACGCCGAGCTTGGGGTCACTTCTCTTCTGGAGTATGAGATCCACCTCACCGATTCTCAGCCAGTTAGAAGTCATCCGTAAAAACTTGCTCCCCCAAAGATGGAGGTTATGAGGGCTATGATTGAAGATCTTCTGAGCAAGGGTGTGATTGAACCGTCTCGTTCCGCTTATGCCAGTCCAGCTTTTCTTGTGCCCAAGCCTAATGGTAAGTCTAGGCTTGTGATGGATTATCGGAGGCTCAACGCTAAGGTCGCTATTGACTCGGTACCTCTGCCTGATTTGCATTCTGCGTTTGATTGGTTCGGTAAGGCTAAGTTTTTCAGTGTTTTTGATTTGAACCAGGCCTACCATCAGATTCCATTGAAGAAGGAATCACGGCCTATGACTAACTTCTGTGTTCCCTGGAATCTCTATCAGTTCACTAGGGTTCCTATGGGTCTTGCTGTGGGTGCCCAGACTCTTACTCGTCTGCTTGATTCCATCTTCCATGATGTGAAGTTCAAGTTTGTCTTCAATTACCTGGACGACCTTCTTGTCTACAGTGAGACTTTCGGGGAACACATGCAACATCTGGAGGAAGTTCTTAGTCGCCTTAAATCAGCTGGCCTTACCGTCAATCCAGAGAAAGTCACTTTTGCTCGTCCTGAGATTTCTTTTCTGGGTCATCTGATATCTTCTCGAGGCGTCTGCATTGATCCTGCGAGGACCAAGGGCATTCGGGATTTTCCTCCTCACAGAGATGCCAAGGGGATTGCCCGTTTTGTGGGGATGGTGAATTTTTACCGTCGCTTCATCCCTAACGTGGCCGAGCTTGCTGCCCCGTTGAACGAGTTGCGGAAGAAAGGTGTCCCTTTTGTGTGGGGCCAAGCTCAGCAGACTGCCTTTGATGCCCTCAAGGAGGCTATCATGCAACCTCCTGTCCTGCGTATGCCTGATTTCAGCAGAGAATTTATTCTTCAGACTGATGCCTCTTCCTCCGCCATTGCTGCTGTTCTTTCTCAGGAGTTTTATGGGGTCAGGCAGCCCATCGCTTTTGCTTCGAGGACGTTGTCTCACCAGGAACAGAAAGCTTCTTCCATCTATGATTTAGAGTGTCTGGCTGTTGTCTTTGGTACGGACAAGTTTCGGCGTTTCTTGGAACACGCTGAGTTCTTGCTGGAGACGGACAATCAGGCACTATCTTGGCTTCTTGCCCATCCCAGACAGCTTGGGAAAATTGGTCGCTGGGTGGTCAAAATTTCCGCTTTTAAGTTCCGAGTCCAACATCTTAGGGGTACCCAGAATGTCATCGCGGATGCTCTTTCCCGCATGTATCAAGAACCCAGTGATCCACCTACTGAGGCTGTTGCTCAGTGTGGTGCTGTTCTTCTGGATTTTCCTCTGGCTTTCGACGACCTACTGTCCCATCAGCAGAAAGATCCCGAGCAGTCAGTCATCTTAGGTGAGCTTCAAGAGGGAGGTGCCCACCCTCCCTATTTTCTGTCCAAAGGGGTACTCTGTTGCCGTCCTCGACAGAGGGGTGAACCCCGTGTAGTGCTGCCTAGTCATCTAGTACCGATGGTCTTTCAATATTATCACTCTTCTCTTGTGGGCGGTCATCTTGGCATTCATAAGACCATCGCTAAGATTCGTAGGTACTTCATCTGGAAGGGCATGGACCGGGATGTTGCTGGCAGAGTGCGGGCTTGTCACCTGTGCTCTCTCAGCAAGCCTAGTCAGAATGCAAGGTTAGGGTTGTTATCTTCTGAAGTGGCCGAGCGTCCTTTTGAGAAGGTGTTCATCGACTACGTGGGTCCTTTTCCCCGTAGCAAGTCAGGTAGCTCCTACCTACTTGTTTGTGTGGATGCTTTCTCGAAGTTCGTTTGGCTTTTCCCACTTCGGAGTGCCACGGCTAAGCTCACCATCCGTGCTCTCCAGTCCCAACTCTTCCAGCACTTTGGTGTGCCTTCCACTCTTGTGTCCGACAACGGTAGCCAGTTTACCTCACACGAGTTTCGTAGGTTCTGTTTTGGCAATGGTATCAGGCATGTGACTACCTCTCCGTATTACCCACAGCCTTCTCATGCAGAGCGGTTCAACCGCAATCTTCGGTCTGCCCTTATTACCTTCCATGCTGAGAAGCAGAACACCTGGGATGAGAGTCTCTCTTGGCTCCAGTTTGCTTTCAATTCTTCCAAGCATGAGAGTCACAATGCCACTCCCTTCGAAATTCTACATGGCTACCCTCCTAACAACCCTTTGTCCAACTTGTGGAGGCTAGAGGATCTTCTAACTACGCCAGGTGCCACTGACGTAGTGTCCACGTGGCGGGCTGCTCGGCGCAACCTGCTACGTGCTAGAGAGAGAGTAAGGAGGAGGTATGATAAGGGTCGTACTCCTAACCCTTTTCAGGTTGTAGATCTGGTTCTTTGTCAAGCTCACCCGGTCAGTTCGGCCGCGGAACGAAGAGCTGCAAAGTTGTGCTATCGGTGGTCTGGTCCCCACCGCATCGACAGGTTTTTGTCACCGGTGACTGCTCTGCTGGTTGATCCCCAGTCAGGCAGGGTGTTCAGGAAAGCCCATGTGTCCCAGCTTAAGGCTTTCCGGGGAACGGTTGATCCAGGAGTTGGTGTTCCTGGGGGTTTCTTGGGGCAAAGAGATTGATCACCTCTGCGCCCTAGGTGGCTGTTCTGAGAGAGTCTCTCTCTCTCTTTTTTTTCTTGTCGGGCCCGACAGTCAGGGTAGTTCGCTCCCTGTTCGAGGGGTTTCCCCTCTTAGATTCTCTTTGGCGTCCTTGGAGCACCACTCTTTGGAGGTTTCTTCTTCTTCCTCTTGGTTCCCTGAGGTACCGAGTTTTCTCCCCTGCCTGGGTGTGTTGAGGTTTTGCAGAGGGAGGTTGTACCGGGTCTTTTGACCGGTACATTTCGTTTTTTTTTCGTCGTTGGCTGCCGGGCTGCCTGAGATCGCTCATGCCCTGCGTTTCACGTACTTTGGTGGCCGTTGGCCCGGTTTCGTTCATTCCTGGGTCCAGCTTCGGTCAGGTTGGCCTGTCTGTTCAGTTGTCTTGTGCTGCCTTCAGAATTTCATTATGATCGGCTAGACACACTAAAACGTAAGTGTTCATTTTGTAAGTTTTAATATCTAATCACCCTTTTGGTGAGTTTTGTTTCAATAACATTAATCGTTCTTGCTTGTGTTTTCAGAGTTTTGTTAAATTTGTGTTCTTTGTCTAGATGTTTCTCAGACTAGGTTAAAGCCATGTGCTCAATGTTACAGTTTTACCAGTAATTGCTTTATTATAGCTTGTTTTATTTTCAATTGTAATTCTGTATAATGTTTGGTTGAGCCTTTTTACAGTTGGAGTTACCAATTTACCGTAGTTTTGTTCTTTGCCAATTACCTAGCCTAGCTGTACCGTTTGATTTTCATGTTATAACCTATTGCTCCTGTATCCATAGCCTAGTTTTCAGTTTGTCATTTTTAGTTCATATACGTAATTTATTCTTTGGTAATTTGTTAACTTGTAATTGGTTTTAAATCTGAGTTTGCCAACATAATTATTCATAGCCTAAAGTTAATCTTACATTTTCTAGTGTGCTTTAATCACGTACAATTTTGTCTGTTCCTGTTTTGTTGCCATTTCGTGTATTAGAGGTCATGTGTAGTATTTTTGTTGTTGTGGCTGGACTATTTTTAATTGCTGTGTTTGGCCTTCCAGTCCAGGGTCCTTGAGTAGGACGTTTCACCCTCAGCCTGTCGTCCGGGTAAAGTTCCACCTTCCAAACTGCGAGCCTGGCCTGGGGACCATGTGATTGAGCGAGCTGTGCCCTCTCTGCCCTCCCTACTTCTTTGGGTAGAAGTCTTCAGTCCTCAGGTCAGTGCGTTCCATGTTTTTGTTTCCCGGCGGCTGAGCTGGGGGTTTTGATGTTGGATATTTACAAGAAAAAAAAGTGAAATATAAAGAAAAAGAAAAAAAAGGTGCCGAACTATTCATTGAGGCCTAGGCCTAAAGACTGAAAGGTTTATGAAACAGCCATGGGGGGACCTATATGATTTTTTTTATTAAAGGGAAAAATAAAAAAAAAACTTAAAATACAAAGAAAAAAAAAGAACTTTTAGTGTTAATATTTATCGTTATTTAGTTTAATTAGTTTATTTTCTTGTTACATTTGTTTAGATTTTTATATTTGTTAGGTCCCCATTGTTAGATCAGGTTATTATTTATTTATATGTTTAGGCCTAGTTATTTGTCATTTATTTATTTTGTTAAGTGTATTAGGGGTGTTTTGAAGTGAATTTTTACTCGAACGGTACCGTGTTATATTTTCTTTTAAATTATTTAATTTTTAAACTTTCACCAAAAGGGGCTTATTGTACTTTTACTTAACTTTCTTATTCGGAGCTGCCCAGGGATTCCGGCTTACTCCCTGGCCCCGGTGGAATCATGGGATGTGGGCTAAATTGCCGGTTTAATTGTGGTGAGCCAAAAGTTCTAAATTTTCACTTTTATTTGGGCATTAAAATTTTCTTACGTTTTGGGTGTCTCTGGCTAGGCTGCAGATAGGCCATGTAGTTGTTAATTGGTAATTTTGGTATTTGTAGAGTTTGTTGTTTTTGTGGCTTTTGTCTTTATCTCGTTAATTTTAGTGTGTTTGTTATTTATTTAAGTGCGAATTTATATTGTGGCCTTCTGCCTATTTATATTGTGGCCTTCCGCCTGCCAGTTTTGTTTGTTCTTCTGAAATATAAATTAGTTTTGCTCAGCTGCCGAGTTTTATTTTTGACCCTCCAACTGCCATCCGTGATCCCATCGCTTGACTCGTTTTGAGCCATCCCCCAGTTGGCACGCTTCCCAGCTTTGGTGGGGGGATGGGTCTCAATGTATGAAAACAATAGAAAAGACAAAATAGTCTCGAATTATTATTAGATCAAAACAACCCATGTAAATACACTTAACACAATAGTTTGATACACTTAATTTATGGAGAGATGTAGTTATTAGAACTAGAAACTGAGAATTTGATTAAGATATTTTAATGTTGTGTATACGTGTCTGGCCAGATTTTGTTGAATAGTTAGTTTATTATTTGGTTATGCAGATAAGACAATAACTTTAACAAACATCTCTTGATTAAACATAAGCATGTTGGAAATGTTAAACATACTCTTATCATTAAATACAATATAAATGTCAAAGTTGCTTGGTTGGTATTTAAATTACCCTCGTTAACTGTGAAACAATATATTTTTGCAAACCTTTTACGGAGTAAACATTAGCTTGTAATCAAAAAAAATATTAAATTATCACAATAATTGCAATCCTTCATTATTCAACATACAAATGATTCTTGTAAGTTGAATAATGGAACTTATTATGAACAAGGAATCACACAGCACAAATTCATTAACCTTGAAAAAATAAAGTGTCTTACAAGACATAAGACGATTGTTCCTAGGTAAACCTTGGGGGGGGGGGTTACAGGGTGACTGTAGTAGGAATAAGTTTAACCGTCTTCTACAACATAATTGCTGCAGTTTTTACATAGTTTATCCAAAGGATGGATTTACGTTTATTGATTGTTGAAGGTCAAACCTGTTTCTCTGTTTTTGTAATCGTCAAGATGTAAATATATTAGTAACCAATTTTTAAATGTATTTAACTGTGTTATCTCTCTTAGGTGATATCATTTATGATTGTTTTACTTATATTATAGTGTATTTTTCATTAACGAAATAATTGTAATTCGTAATTTTCGTAGTCGTAACTGTGAATTAATTAAGAAAATCAGTAGACAACAGTTACAATTAACTATGTATATGGAAAGTTCACGTATACAAATTAACTTATTTACGGAACGGCGTATAAAAATATGCAAATTTTTACGTAAACTGGTAACGTATATTTTACTGCAATCTATGGATGAGCATCATGTAATGTGGTTTAAATTCCACGTAAAACTGTAGGTTCATTAGTTGCCCTGGCTATTGAGTGGTAAGTACGTTTTTTCGTTCTTAAGAACAATTACTACACTCGTTTATCTACTATCATTACTCTAATCCCTTCTAATCTGCCAAAAGCCGACCCTTTGACGTATATCACAGATATATACGAGTATACACGGCTGGGCCTCTATATAAAGATTTGTGTTTATATATGAAGATCAATACAAGCCCTGCACCGATACCAATAACCCCCTGTCATCATACATGTCAAAAGGTCTGGTGACAGCCGTAATGATTTCAGCTCTGTGAGAGCCTATATGTGTGTCACAAAGGAATCAAAGCACCTGTACACGAATGACATTCGTTGTGTAACACTGTATACATTATAGCTTCAGTAACGTTAACACCGTACATTGACATAACGTTAACACCGTACATTGACATAACGTTAACAGCGTACATTGACATAACGTTAACACCGTACATTGACATAACGTTAACACCGTACATTGACATAACGTTAACACCGTCTTTGACATAACGTTAACAGCGTACATTGACATAACTTTAACACCGTACATTGACATAACGTTAACACCGTACATTGACATAACGTTAACACCGTACATTGACATAAAGTTAACACCGTACATTGACATAACGTTAACACCGTACATTGACATAACGTTAACAGCGTACATTGACATAACGTTAACACCATACATTGACATAACGTTAACACCGTACATTGACATAACGTTAACACCGTACATTGACATAACGTTAACACCGTACATTGACATAACGTTAACAGCGTACATTGACATAACGTTAACACCGTACATTGACATAACGTTAACAGCGTACATTGACATAACTTTAACACCGTACATTGACATAACGTTAACAGCGTACATTGACATAACTTTAACACCGTACATTGACATAACGTTAACACCGTACATTGACATAACGTTAACACCGTACATTGACATAACGCTAACACCGTACATTGACATAACGTTCACACCGTACATTGACATAACGTTAACACCGTACAGTGACATGACGTTAACACTGTACATTGACATGACGTTAACACCGTACATTGACATAACGTTAACACCGTACATTGACATGACGTTAACACCGTACATTGACATGACGTTAACACCGTACAGTGACATGACGTTAACACCGCACATTGACATAACGTTAACACCGTACATTGACATGACGTTAACACCGTACATTGACATAACGTTAACACCGTACATTGACATGACGTTAACACCGTACATTGACATAACGTTAACACCGTACATTGACATAACGTTAACACTGTACATTGACATGACGTTAACACCGTACATTGACATAACGTTAACACCATACATTGACATAACGTTAACACCGTACATTGACATAACGTTAACACCATACATTGACATAACAATAACAGCGTACATTGGCATAACTTTAACACCGTACATTGACATAACGTTAACACCGTACATTGACATAACGTTAACACCGTACATTGACATAACGTTAACAGCGTACATTGACATAACGTTAACACCGTACATTGACATAACGTTAACAGCGTACATTGACATAACGTTAACACCGTACATTGACATAACGTTCACACCGTACATTGACATAACGTTAACACCGTACATTGACATAACGTTAACACCGTACATTGACATAACGTTAACACCGTACATTGACATAACGTTAACACCGTACATTGACATAACGTTAACACGGTACATTGACATAACGTTAACACCGTACATTGACATAACGTTAACACCGTACATTGACATAACGTTAACAGCGTACAGTGACATAACGTTAACGCCGTACATTGACATAACGTTAACACCGTACATTGACATAACGTTAACACCGTACATTGACATAACGTTCACACCGTACATTGACATAACGTTAACACCGTACATTGACATAACGTTAACACCGTACATTGACATAACGTTAACACCATACATTGACATAACGTTAACACCATACATTGACATAACGTTAACACGGTACATTGACATAACGTTAACACCATACATTGACATAACGTTAACACCGTACATTGACATAACGTTAACAGCGTACAGTGACATAACGTTAAAACCGTACAGTGACATAACGTTAACAGCGTACATTGACATAACTTTAACACCGTACATTGACATAACGTTAATACTGTACATTGACATAACGTTAACACCGTACATTGACATAACGTTAACACCGTACATTGACATAACGTTAACACCATACATTGACATAACGATAACAGCGTACATTGACATAACTTTAACACCGTACATTGACATAAAGTTAACACCGTACATTGACATAACGTTAACACCGTACATTGACATAACGTTAACAGCGTACATTGACATAACGTTAACACCGTACATTGACATAACGTTAACAGCGTACATTGACATAACGTTAACACCGTACATTGACATAACGTTAACACCGTACATTGACATAACGTTAACACCATACATTGACATAACGTTCACACCGTACATTGACATAACGTTAACACCGTACATTGACATAACGTTAACAGCGTACATTGACATAACGTTAACACTGTACAGTGACATAACGTTAACAGCGTACAGTGACATAACGTTAACACCGTACATTGACATAACGTTAACAGCGTACATTGACATAACTTTAACACCGTACATTGACATAACGTTAACACCGTACAGTGACATAACGTTAACACCGTACATTGACATAACGTTAACAGCGTACAGTGACATAACGTTAACACCGTACATTGACATAACATTAACAGCGTACATTGACATAACTTTAACACCGTACATTGACATAACGTTAACACCGTACATTGACATAACGTTAACACCGTACATTGACATAACGTTAACACCGTACATTGACATGACGTTAACACCGACATTGACATAACGTTCACACCGTACATTGACATAACGTTAATACCGTACAGTGACATGACGTTAACACTGTACATTGACATGACGTTAACACCGTACATTGACATAACGTTAACACCGTACATTGACATAACGTTAACACCGTACATTGACATGACGTTAACACCGTACAGTGACATGACGTTAACACCGTACATTGACATAACGTTAACACCGTACATTGACATAACGTTAACAGCGTACATTGACATAACGTTAACACTGTACAGTGACATAACGTTAACAGCGTACAGTGACATAACGTTAACACCGTACATTGACATAACGTTAACAGCGTACATTGACATAACTTTAACACCGTACATTGACATAACTTTAACACCGTACATTGACATAACGTTAACAGCGTACAGTGACATAACGTTAACACCGTACAGTGACATAACGTTAACAGCGTACATTGACATAACGTTAACACCGTACAGTGACATAACGTTAACAGCGTACATTGACATAACGTTAACACCGTACAGTGACATAACGTTAACACCGTACATTGACATAACGTTAACAGCGTACATTGACATAACGTTAACACCGTACATTAACATAACGTTAACAGCGTACAGTGACATAACGTTAACAGCGTACAGTGACATAACGTTAACACCGTACATTGACATAACGTTAACACCGTACATTGACATAACGTTAACACCGTACATTGACATAACGTTAACACCGTACATTGACATAACGTTAACACCGTACATTGACATAACGTTAACACCGTACATTGACATAACGTTAACACCGTACATTGACATAACGTTAACACCGTACATTGACATAACGTTAACAGCGTACATTGACATAACGTTAACACCGTACATTGACATAACGTTAACAGCGTACATTGACATAACGTTAACAGCGTACAGTGACATAACGTTAACACCGTACATTGACATAACGTTAACACCGTACATTGACATAACGTTAACACCGTACATTGACATAACGTTAACACCGTACATTGACATAACGTTAACACCGTACATTGACATAACGTTAACACCGTACATTGACATAACGTTAACACCGTACATTGACATAACGTTACACCGTACATTGACATAACGTTAACAGCGTACATTGACATAACGTTAACACCGTACATTGACATAACGTTAACAGCGTACATTGACATAACGTTAACAGCGTACAGTGACATAACGTTAACACCGTACAGTGACATAACGTTAACACCGTACATTGACATAACTTTAACACCGTACATTGACATAACGTTAACACTGTACATTGACATAACGTTAACACCGTACATTGACATAACGTTAACAGCGTACATTGACATAACATTAACACCGTACATTGACATAACGATAACAGCGTACATTGACATAACTTTAACACCGTACATTGACATAACGTTAAAACCGTACATTGACATAACGTTATTACCGTACATTGACATAACGTTAACAGCGTACATTGACATAACGTTAACACCGTACATTGACATAACGTTAACAGCGTACATTGACATGACGTTAACACCTTACATTGACATAACGTTAACACCATACATTGACATAACGTTAACACCGTACATTGACATAACGTTAACACCATACATTGACATAACGATAACAGCGTACATTGACATAACTTGAACACCGTACATTGACATAACGTTAACACCGTACATTGAAATAACGTTAACACCGTACATTGACATAACGTTAACAGCGTACATTGACATAACGTTAACACCGTACATTGACATAACGTTAACAGCGTACATTGACATAACGTTCACACCGTACATTGACATAACGTTAACACCGTACATTGACATAACGTTAACACCGTACATTGACATAACGTTAACACCGTACATTGACATAACGTTAACACCATACATTGACATAACGTTAACACCGTACATTGACATAACGTTAACACCGTACATTGACATAACGTTCACACCGTACATTGACATAATGTTAACACCGTACATTGACATAACGTTAACAGCGTACATTGACATAACGTTAACACCGTACAGTGACATAACGTTAACACCGTACATTGACATAACGTTAACAGCGTACAGTGACATAACGTTAACACCGTACAGTGACATAACGTTAACACCGTACATTGACATAACATTACCACCTTACATTGACATAACGTTAACACTGTACATTGACATAACGTTAACACCGTACATTGACATAACGTTAACAGCGTACATTGACATAACGTTAACACCATACATTGACATAACGATAACAGCGTACATTGACATAACTTTAACACCGTACATTGACATAACGTTAACACCGTACATTGACATAACGTTAACACCGTACATTGACATAACGTTAACAGCGTACATTGACATAACGTTAACACCGTACATTGACATAACGTTAACAGCGTACATTGACATAACGTTAACACCGTACATTTACATAACGTTAACACCGTACATTGACATAACGTTAACACCATACATTGACATAACGTTCACACCGTACATTGACATAACGTTAACAGCGTACATTGACATAACGTTAACACTGTACAGTGACATAACGTTAACAGCGTACAGTGACATAACGTTAACACCGTACATTGACATAACGTTAACAGCGTACATTGACATAACTTTAACACCGTACATTGACATAACTTTAACACCGTACATTGACATAACGTTAACAGCGTACAGTGACATAACGTTAACACCGTACAGTGACATAACGTTAACAGCGTACATTGACATAACGTTAACACCGTACAGTGACATAACGTTAACAGCGTACATTGACATAACGTTAACACCGTACAGTGACATAACGTTAACACCGTACATTGACATAACGTTAACAGCGTACATTGACATAACGTTAACACCGTACATTAACATAACGTTAACAGCGTACAGTGACATAACGTTAACAGCGTACAGTGACATAACGTTAACACCGTACATTGACATAACGTTAACACCGTACATTGACATAACGTTAACACCGTACATTGACATAACGTTAACACCGTACATTGACATAACGTTAACTAAATTAACCACTGTGGATGGTTGGATTCAGAATTCACAAAAGAATTCTGAATCCCTCTGGTCTGAGGAAGGTGAGCGTGGTTCACCGAAATCGATCACCATAATATTAGTGCATTTTGTGCTTGTATTGTAATATATTTGTGCATTTTGTGCTTATATTGTAATAAATTTGTTTTGTGTGACGATTACTTGTACTGTATATGTACCAACACGTATTATGCTAATTAAAAACTATTTATTTCCTTTAATCTAGGTACATTTGAAAGTTTGTTCTAGTTCTACGAAGTACAAAATGCCAACTGATTTTCTGTTTAATAATACGTTTCAATCGTAGGACGTGAACACATTGCGAAAACAGCTGATTTCATTGTAGTATAGTGAACAATAATATGGTTAGCACAATGTTGTAAAATAACGTACTTCGTAAAACAAGAACAAACCTTCAAGTGTAACTAGAATCAAGAAAATACCACAAATTGCGCATTTCTTTTTTAAATTTAAAAGGTATTGTTAGTTTTATAATCAAATATTCTACAATTTAAAAATATTTTTTAAGGGTGTAGTTTTTACGGAATTTAACGACAAAGTTTTAACCACCCGCCGTTTTGAAATTTTCCGACGATTAAAAAAATTGTTTTCCTGTAAAAGAATATTACTATAATACTATTCTAAATAGAATAGCACATGTGCTCAATTCCAACGCTCTACATTTAATGGTTGTTGAAAAAATTATAATGCACAGACGGAGAGACAGAAAACAGTGCATATTAAGACATATGTTTACAAGAACTTTTTTTTATTTTGACCTCAAGAACAACCTCCTGAAGAAGTTTGTTCAAATATTTCAGTTAGGCCTACACCCTGTATATAGTGCATGGACGTTGGCAGCTATCATTTATTATTTTAAGAATATGCAAAAGCCGTTTTTTATATACATGGCATAGAAGAACCAGAAAATAGAACATTCATCTGTGTTCCATACAACACAATACTTAATAAAACAATTAGAAAAACCTTTAAAAAAGAAAAATTCAAAATTGGTTTTAAAACAAATAACAATGCATTTAACATAATACAAAAGAAATCCACTTCCAAATTACAAAAAACCCAAGATATATTTGACAAATCAGGAATTTACAAAATTGAATGTTCAGACTGCCCAAACTATTATATTGGACAAACAGGACGATCATTTAAACGAAGATTTAATGAACACATACAAGCTCTAAAATCAAACAACAGAACTTCAATGAAATCTTCCTTTGCAGAACACTTACTAAACAATAATCACAACTACACAAATATGAAAACCAACATGAAAATTCTAAAATTCGGTTCAAAAAGCAAAAAAAAACTAGATTCTCAAGAAGAACTTGAAATTTATAAACACAACAAAGAAAATCCCAATAATTTAATCAACACCATGTTAACACAAAAAAGAAACCCAATATTCGAAACAGTTATACATATAAGAAACAACACACACAATGACAACTAACCACCAAAACAAAAATATTTACTAATTTAACATATGTTTCCTTTATAACAATTATTTACTTAATTTTATTTGTTTTGTAAACACATATTCACCTATGAAGGTGGCATAAATGCCGAAACCGGTCGTGGTAATTTAATAAAAAACTATTTAAGGGTGCTCAGTTATTGTTTTTTATTATAACATATATATATATATATATATATACATATATATAGTGGCTTACTTGAAAAAAACACGAGAAGTCGTTAGATATTAATAAATATAAATATCAAGTGATCTGTCACAGAGTTAAATCCAATCCATCAAGCCATTTAAAACTTGCCTCATTGATACTACTCATGCTAGCTAATCCCTCCGTAAACAGTGCAGAGGCCACTCTGTAACTATGTGATCCATTTTTTTATAGATTCCATATTTTTTATAATCACACGACAGATCTGGTGTTAATCCCCACTTGTATTTCCAGTAGTAACATTTTCTCACACCAGTTCGGTTTCGGATAAGACAGTAATTGGGCAATTATCACGACTTCAAAAACTATGCTAAATGTTAAGTTTACTAAGTTATTACAATAAAATGTATATTATTTTAAAAATCAAAAGGATTTAGTTATTATTTTTAACGGATCAGACGTTAATAATATTACTGATACCAAAGCTGATTCTGCTTATTGTAATTTTACCTAATTTGTACTCAGTAGTCCAATATTAATACAAAAAGATTGCCATGACCTAATATTAGTCACTTATCTTAAAACTATTTCAATTATATATTCAGCCATTAAAATCTTCCAATGGGAATTGAATATACTGTTACTTTGCAATGGCCAAAAATATCACACAGTTTCTTAAACGTTGACTGATAATTTGAAAATTACGACTTGATTTTGATGTTTCAACATGATTTTTCCGTAAATTTACATTAAACCAATCGTAATCAAACAAATTGATCGGTAGATTGGAAAAGCGAGTCTAAAATTAATTTGACGAGAGTATAATTGCCTTGACACTCTTTATAACAGGCACCCACATATTAAGAAGAATTCATGAATTCATTCAAGTAACACCCATCGCACATCGTTCGCTGGGGTTTTATTCAGTCCATAATGTTATAAATGGTTCATATATTTTTGTGCTTTTTTTATTTTGTCATTAATTTAATACTGAGGCAAATTATATATAGTAAATTATTGTTTTATTTGAAATCCAATGGCCGAAATTAAAAACTTCAATTCTTTCTTTTGATGAAATGTTCAATAAAAGTGTCATTCATGATAATAATACATGTACTTTAACGAATATAAGAATTTTTCAATTAATTATAAATTGCAATACTATTCAACTACATATGTTTTTAAAATGATAATAATCTTCTCAGTAATGTTTCACTTATAGAAAATTTACATAATTTGTTAAGAAATGTTTATATATTTTAAGAAGTCTTAAGATATATATTATATGTTTTAAACAGAACTGGTATAAAACCAGTTTTACATAAGACTTACCTTACTATATACTATATACCTTAAAACAACTATGACGCAGCATTTTGAAAATACTATAGTATATACCATTATTGTGAACTGTATTTACAGTTCTTACACTAACAAGGATAAAACACGCATTCTTAAATAAATAATACAACATAATCAACATCATCTACCTACATTATCAGTTGTTGATGATTGGTAGAAAATTATTGGAGATTTACAATGCTCGAAGTGTTTTAAGGATGAAACACAACGTTTTGACAGGTATAACAACTTCTGTCGTCTTCAGGTGCTACTACTGTCTTAGCTATAAATTTACAACTCCAACTACAAGTTTTAGATGTATGCAAAGGTAGTAAATAATACCTGAAGACGACTGGAGATTTTTATACCTGTCGAAACGTTGTGTTTGTTCCTAAAACGCTTGGAGTATTGGAAATATTTAATAATGTTCTACAAATCATAAACAATGTCAACATATAACTTTCAAACAACGTAACTATTATTAGCACGTTTCTCTCTGACTAACTAATACAGTTTAAAGAAACTAACAAACGAGTATAAATTTGCCGATATATTTATCGTTCTTTTGACTAGGTCTATGTTCACTCAGAATATATTATATCGATACCCAAATATAACCTCAATTATATTAAGTTATTAACAGAATGACCAACTATTTTTTTTAATTATTTTATTTTTCTTCTGAATTTTAAGCATCGTTAAATTTAATTAAATGTATAACGTTTAAAAAGCAATTTAATCCTTCTTTATGGTTTCAGTATTACTGTATATTGATATATGAAATAAAATAGGATGAATATTTACATTAATTTCATGTTCCGAAATGCACAAAAGATATTTGCCTTGAAGCTACAGAATCGCAAATGTCGTAAAAATAGCATGGAACTTATTCCATATACTGTATTAAAACTCAGTTCCAATACTTGAATATTTTTTTCAAAGAATAATTCAATTAGGTGACGAGGGGCTAAACGCGTTAATAACCCCCATCGTTTGGCACCCGTGTGAAATTTGGAACCGACAAAGGTGTTAAGAGAGAACAATTCAGCCCTTCTGTGCAAAAGATTATATCACTTTTTTTGCACATAAGATGACACTATTTTTTTTATTTTAATTTAGTTGGTAAAGTATTAGATAAACATTCGAAAAGAATAATTAATAATATTTTGATAAATCGGATGTACTTAAAGTGCTCCTCGATTATTATTTACTAGAAATATTAAATTCAAAGGACACTGTTAACTCTATCCACAAAGAACATTTTGTTTGCGAACTAATATCGAATTTCACAGACTAATAATTTACATTAATTAGTTCAAACGGTACTAATATTTGTACTTTAAAGTTCACTGGGTTTGTTGGTTTAAAACTGCAAGTTAATAATAGTTTTCCCTTAGTTGTCTAGCTAACTAACAGCTTTTCCTGTAACTCTGTAATTGGATAGTACGTGCGTTTTTTTCAGGAAAAAGCTCAGTACAAAATATACTAAATTATGTTTATTGGGGAAATGTATTTCTATGTCATTATGTTTGGATTGTTTCTAGTCCTATTTGTGATCTCTTCTTTAATAAAATATACTTTAAAATATGTATTAATTGGCCTCTACAATTGTGAAATAAATACAATAACACATTATGTTACATATATATAACTATACAAATAGGGTGTCCTTAATATAAACGTTTCCGTTTTTAATATAAAGGTTAAAATGATCATTAAACTTAGTACGTATGTTAATAATGTTATTGACTTCTGAATATATATATATATATATATATATATATATATATATATATATATATATATAAACATACATTTATAAGAACGTTTTCATTGCCCAAGGAACCATACTCTAAAGTTTGGGAATTTAGTTCAGGTCCACCCTGGACTATATTAATCTATTATTGACTTGTAATTAGATATATTAAGACATATACTATGAAACATGTCATATCAACGATATTTCATGACCCTCCAAAAGCACACATTCTGATATTGCGGAGCACCATACCTCCCAGAATAGACGTTCCCTACAATTCACCACGCCCAGTATAGACGGATGACACAGGTGACTGCAGTTCAGCTGTTCAACGTACAATTTAAGATCGTTGCTATTCTAATGTATTAAATTTAGATAATGAAGAAAATTAGGGAAATTGTGAAAAATATATCCTATGTATTAACTAATCCACATTGGAAGGTTGGCTTTAAAAAGTAAAGAGTAAGTTACATGTTCAAGCTAAAAGGATTAATAGACACCGAGAAACCAGTCTATTGACGTTCCATCCAATCCCAACAGCCGTAGGCGTCAATAAATGAATGCTGGGTTATATGTACTTCGTCTCTCAAACAGCATCCTTTGTGTTTGTGAGTTGGTACGTTTCCAAGAGATCCAGTGACTTGTCTGAGTAAGCACATTGTGTGTTTGGTTGGAGACCTAAACCTAATGCGTATTTGGACTGACCGATAGTGTTTATATTGTAGAGAATAAATATACAGTCTCCTATAAAGTTTACAGCCTTTTAGTAGTTGTCCTTTTACTACATCGCTTATCTCTCCATCGACAGTTCGGTTATCAACAGGTGAGGTTGCAGCTGCTAAATTGATTACAGTTTCGAACGCCAGATGTACATTGTAAAAAGGTTTACTACTAGCAGTGACTGAGGGCTCAATCCACACCTTCAGAGATAACTTAATAACCCACCGCACACTCCTACTAACACATATGGTTCTACTCACCTCTATGACCAGATAGCTGAAGAAACCACACACCTACTCCCACAAGCTCAGGCAACAGAAAAGGAGGACCCCCCCCCCCACCGGTACGAACAGATATATCTGAAGGATCCTTGGACCCACCCACCAGACAAGAACAACCCACCCGCACACTCCTACTAACACTCATGACAGAATGGTTTGCTCACATCTATGACCAGATGGCTGAAGAAACCACACACCCACTCCCACAAGCTCAGGCAACAGAAACAGAAGACCCCCCCCCCCCTTACGAAAAGATATATGTGAAGGATCCTTGGACCTACCAATGACTACAAATACACTAAGACGAAAAGTAGCCATGTTAAAATTTCAGACCAGTCGTCCAGGTAGAAACTCGACTTTACGCAAACGGCCACTAGGAGGCACGAGCGCTCGCCCGCCTGCTCCCTGTCTTTCGGAGCAGCGCTCGTAGCGGCTGTTTGCGTAAGCTTCCCTCCCGCTTGTCTGAAAAATTCCCATAAGAACTTTTCGTCTTAGTGTATTTGTAGTCATTGGACCTACCCAACAGACCAGCACTGACAACAGAACAACCCACCCTCCAGGCACGGATCCAGAGCAGTGAATTGGGGGGGGCGAACCTGCCGGGGGGTCTGGGGGGTATGGAATACCCCCCAGTAAGACGGGGGGTCCTCCCCCGGAAAATGTTTGCTATTTTAACGTCCTAGAAGTACTGTTTTTAGCAGTTTGGGGGGTGTTTTTAGGGTTTAAATATAGAAGAATACCTAAGTTCTGTAATCGAAAATAAGTTTGGCATAAATTTATTCCAACAGCTGATTAATGACACTAGTTTAAACAATTAATTGTCAAATTGGTATTGCCATAGGTATTGCCATTGATACTTCTTAGAACCCCTGGGGTAGTTTCCTGATGTAATTTCAAAATAAATTGTACAACTTCGAAATAGCATTTAAGTATATACATTTAATATCACAACTATTAAATAATAAAATGGATTCCATTGGAATGTTGTATTGTTAAAATTTTATGGAAACAGTTCAATGAGCAACAACTTAAACATAGTTTGGACATAGTTAACTGTGTAGAGTTACATTTAACACATTCATTACACAACCATTAATATAATAACTCAACTATCAAATCAATGTCGTCTGTCAATCAGTGTCTCGGCGTCTCGCCACTACGTCGGCGCTAGACACGCAGTGTTGCCGGCGAAAATATATAGGCCTACCAATTACCAACCGACGACTCGGAAATTCTCCTTTCTACAAACTCAGACTACACATCCGAATATTATATATACTGTAATATTATTAAGACGGTAACAATTACTAATGTTATTTTCATGACGGTAAATCAAATATTTTATTAACATTTTATTCTAAGCGTGTAGGTACATTTTTTGCTTTTTTCCGTTTGGGGGGGGCGATCGCCCCCATCGCCCCCCCCTTAAATCCGTGCCTGCCACCCTCACACTCCTACTAACACATATGACCAAATGGTCTACTCACCTCTATGACCAGATAGCTGAATAAACCACACACCACTCCCACAAGCTCAGGCAACAGAAACAGAAGACCCTCCCCCTTCGAACAGATATATCTAAAGGATACTTGGACCTACCCACCAGACCAGCACCGGCAACAGAACAACCCGCACTCCTACCATTTATCAAATAAGTTAATTATGTTTGATCTGTGGACCTTATTAAACTAATGACAGAATTACCTATTGAATAACCATATGACTGAGGAACCCACACACTCCTACGAACAGAAAACTGTAGGAATCACGCACCCCCTCACTCCTACCAATAAAGATGATTGGAGGACCCACTCTTCCAACCCTATGAACACAAGTGACTGAAGTACACACCTGCCCCTACTAACCTAGATAAAAGAATGGACCTACACCTGCTCCCCCACCCCCCTATACAGGGTAATGAAGGACCTACTCACCCACCGCAATAAACACTGGCAACCGAATGACCCCCCACCACTTTACAATTACAGACACAAACTAAGCTCTTCTCAATCCATGTGATCCTTTACTGAAAACTGATAACAACCTCAAGTCAATAGGTATTTATTTTTTAAATGTCAATAGGCATTTATTTTTTACCTTTATTTTCATACATCCCAAAATATACCCAGCTCAGTTTAGTACTTGACACTGGCTTAGTCGACATACAGTCTTATGTCTTATGTAAAATTGATATATTTTTAAAATTAGTTTGAATATTAGTTTTACTTCAACATTATTTGTAGTGTGTGTAATTTTTATAGTTATATAGGGATAAAACACCGAGTTCATTTCAAAGTGTGAGTTAGGAATATATATATACAGCATATGTTTTTAGACAGCTATAATTTTTTTTCTTTATTTTACAATAGGAGGAATAAAACAGGGGTATAAACAATATCGGTCAGTCCGAATAAGCATTAAGTTTAGGTCCCCAACCAAACACACAATGTGCTTACTCAGACAAGTCACTATAAACACTATCGGTTAGTCAAAATACGCACTTGGTTTAGGTCCCCAACTAAACATAATTTACTTGTTTGATAAATTGTGGGAGTGTGCGTGTGGGTTTTTCTGTTGCCGGCGCTTGTCTGGTGGCCTGGTGGGTGGGTCGAAGGATTCTTTAGATATATCTGTTCGTACGGGGGGGGAGGTCTTCCTTTTCTGTTGCCTGAGCTTGTGGGAGTGGGTGTGTGGTTTCTTCAGCCATCTGGTCATAGAGGTGAGTAGAACCATGTGTGTTAGTAGGAGTGTGCGTGTGGGTTGTTCTTGTCTGGAGGGTGGGTCCAAGGATCCTTCAGATACAGTATATCTGTTCGTACGGGCGGGGTCTTCCTTTTCTGTTGCCTGAGCTTGTGGGAGTGGGTGTGTGGTTTCTTCAGCCATCTGGTCATAGATGTGAGCAGATCATTCTGTCATGTGTTTTAGTATGAGTGTGCGGTGGGTTATTAAGTTATCTCTGTTTGCAGGTGTGGATTGAGCCCTTAGTCACTGCTAGTAGTAAACCTTTTTACAATGTACATCTGGCTTTCGAAACTGTAATCAATTTAGCAGCTGCAACTTCACCTGTTGATAACTGAACTGTTGTTGGAGAGATAAGCGTTGTAGTAAAAGGACAACTACTAATAATGTTGTCCCGTAATAATGGGGGTGTGGTATTGACCCACCCACCCACCCATACACGTACAATGTTATCGACCCACCCACCCACCCATACACATACAATGCTATTGACCTACCTGCCCACCCATACACATACAATGGTATTGAGCCATCCGCCCACCCATTCACATACAATGGTATTGACCCACCCACCCACCCATACACGTACAATGGTATTGACCCACCCGCCCACCCATACACGTACAATGGTATTGACCAACCCACCCACCCATACACATACAATGGTATTGACCCATTGTATAAACGGCTGTAAACGTTATAGGAGACTGAATATGTATTGATTCTATTAAACACAAAGTCTCCTTCCAGCAATAGCATACATACTTAGTTGAGAATCGTACTGCCTTTGTGAAAAGTGTCGTAAAAAACACGAAAACAAAGATAGATCAGCAATAAATACATTTACAGTTTTCTGATGGTAAAAACTTGAACTTATACTATAGATACGAGAAGAACGTTTCACACGGTTTCTCCCATATAAAACGCACACTTACGTATTATATTCAGTACTTTCATATTAACTATTCGGGGATTACTAATTCTTTTAGTGTATAACAAAACAATATAAAACTGAATATTTATTCATAAAATAATAATTATAATAATAAAAATATCTAAACAATAAATTTTTTTGGCAAAAAACCAAATGTCATTTCATACTTTCTCTGTCTTAGGTATCCAAGTATTGTTGGAAAAACTTTAGACAATGCAAGGAACGTAAGCTTAGCCAACTAAGTGCGGAACATTCCTTTGGGAAGCACGTCCGACCGATACGGTGGATCTTTCTAAGTCTACAGCGACCTTGTTACAAATATTTTATAAGATTGTAAGACAAATATAAAGTACTGTAAGACGTATGTTTATATAATTTAAATTCCCTTAAAACGGATTTCAACTTAAATTAAATTCTCTTTCAAAATCTGTGATAGACTGTAGAAAATCTAAAGGAGGTATAAAGGACATTCTAGAGGATCATTTTTAAACGCCTTACCAATTCATATAAAAGTAAGCATCTATCTAGTTAAATATTTATAGATAGTTTTAATACTCATTATAAAAAGTTGTATATTGCTCAGTTCAAATTAACATTCCAAGAAAGTACAGCTCTCACTAGAAGGCAATGAAGTCTCCAATCATAATATTATCAAATCTTACTTTCTATTCCTAGTTTTGTATTGCTTCCTCCAATAAAAATGATTTAAAGCAATTAGATTATAATTGAATTAAGTTGATTGTGACCTTATTATTGAAAACACACATTTTGTAATCTTATACGAACCGTTTATTTTATATTGATATTGACTCATATACATAAATGTAAAATAGTTATATATATATATATTCCATAGAAATATAGTTTTTCAAATTGTATATATTGTTTTAGTTTTGTTACTTCAGACATTCCCATGTTGTAAATATCATCTTTAATGATTATAGTTTGTTAACAACGCAATTTATGCCATTTTATTCCATGGCAAATGCATTGTTACTAACTTAATTATACTTAGGCCTACGTGCAGTTAAGTATTTTTAAAAAATTATTATTATTAATTAAATTATTCCCAAAAGTAGCTGAATTTGTTGAAATGAGTAATTTCATTGCAGTACTTCGATGTTAGAGAAGAATATATACAGTATAACACACAGGGCACAACCACAGACCTACTAATGAAATAAACTAGTAACGAGAGGCAAGTAATGATAAACAAGTTTAACTTTTATATTGCACTTCTTCAATATCAAAGTTGATATAATCAAAGACTTCCACTAAAGCATTCATACGTACATCAACAAAACAAATAAAAAGTTGTTAAGTTTCTATGAATAAAAGTGTAATTTGTATTTCAAAATACGTAGTAGTTGATTGCTAGATATGATTTTTACACTGGAATCTCAGCCACGCGTGTAAGAATTTCGCTATTTTTCAACTGTTTATCATATTTGATTAAAAACTCACGTTACTTACATTTTTGAACTGCAAAGTATATTTTCATTGCTATTTATAAATATTAACTAAAAATCAAATCTACACAGAGACATAACAGTAAGCCTTAAAGAATAAACGTTTAATACAATATTTTTAACGAAAGATATAATTGGACTGATACATTTATATAAATAAATTGCCAATTCTTAACTTTTAAACCTTAAACAAATTAAATATTTTAAAATTTTACAGTCGGTAAGCATTATTATTTAGTAAGCAAACCAAAACATATGGCAATATACTTTTATAAAACAAGCGATCTCATTTATTATAGTATAATTATAAAATGTAGTAAATATTCCAATGAATTTACGTTCTACTAAATTCGCTTTTTTTGTATTTCTTCCAAAACGTAATAGGATAGTTAAGAAAATATTTTTAATATACATTTATATTTCTTGTCTCTTTCTAAATACTGTTATGGGAGGAAGGTTATATGGTTTATTAAATTTTTATTGCGTTATTTTCTACAAAGCTTATGTAAATTATGTAATAAAAATCCTACAGCCTGAGTAATTCTAATTAATTACTTCAAAAAACTAATTACAATGTGTATTTTAAATTTCTTTCCATATGTTGTAGGATATTTAGCTAAATATTTACCTTTTGATTGCTTGGTACAACGACTACCATTGCATGTTTGCTTCTCTGGTAACATAGGTATCAGGAACTTTCCATATTTATGAGATCATTTTCGATACCCAGATGACTGTTGAACTCGCATTAAGATAATACTATAGTTACTAAAACTAGACTTTCAGCTTTGCGGGGAAGGAAAAAGTAATCTCATTACACATTGAAGCTGGCACAGAGGGAGTGGTTATGTATTCAGAACTCCTCGAACGCACGTGCTTGGCAACTGATCGACCAGCTGACAATGCACATCAAGTCACACCTTGGACAGTTGCAGGATTCTCTTCAAGTCAATTACCCTCTCTAAATAAATATTACACCTTCTTATGGCTATATCTGAGATGCAATTTATAAAAAAAATAATTTTCGTATGGCTTTTAATGGTGTGGGGATGCCTTTTTAGACGAGCCCGCTATTGTTTTGGAGACTTATTGGCCACCGGCTTACTATGACTTCCGAACCAAGGGAACGGCACAGGGGTAAAATGTGTTATGGTCATACCGGAAATCAAACCCGGACCGGTTGCGAGGCAAGCCACCGTCTTGGGTCCTTAATCCTAGTCCCCACTTACAAACAGTGTTTGCAAACTGTTTCTCAACTGTTTCCTGTGTTTTTGTATTGTTTTGCTATGTTTCCCAAATGTTTCAAGAAACATTTAAGCTTGTTTCTGGAACCGAGAAACGGTTTTTTCTGTTTTCAAGACCTAATGGAAAACACGCAAACATGTTTCCATCTAGAAGTCAAAATTATAACGAAAGAGGGAGCTCGAATGAGTCATCGGGCGTCAGCGGTGCAAGTGTGCAATACCGGTCGTAACCGTTGAAGATGTGTGCTACTTCGTGGAACCAGGAACAAATTTCAAATTCAATTGAAGAGTTTTATTCCCGTCGAGTATTTAAGAACATAACTTCTCCAGGTTACAAGAACAGTGATAAGAAAGGAAATCGCGCTAGTTTTGACGTGAGCACCGATGATATGGAGAAATAATAAATAAATAAAAGTTTTGAAAATACAATTTCGACGTGAACACAGGCATTGTATGAGAAGAAAGTGGCAGTTCGCCCAAGAAAGTGAATTGGTTCTAATAGGTTTGGATACGAACCAAGAACCACATTTCTTCAGTTCACATCTCGGGAAACACTGTCCTGCTAGTATGGACACAAATGAATGACAAACATTTATTTTAACTCTAATACCACGTTTATTACAGTTGAAATAATATATTTTGTACTTCGTTATTTATTTAGTATGCTTGTAGGCTATTTGAGAAAATACGTTTACTATAATACGTATGTAGAATAACTACAAATCTGTCATACGGTGTGATCCTAACTAGCTGCAGTTGTTATCTACATTAAACAATATACAGTAATTGTAATTGTTTTTCTGTTATAGTAGTACTTTAAAGTAGTTGTGTGTTTGTAAATTTGAGTACATTAGTTTATGGTCATATTAATGCTGTTACATTCGTGTCCACCCATTCACGTACAGTGGTACAGACCCACCCACCCACCTATATACGTACAGTGGTGCAGACCCACCCACCCACCCATACACGCATAGTGGTACTGTTTCTCTGTTGTTTCAAAACAGTTTGCAAACAGTGAGACACATTTTGTAAACTGTTTACAAACATTAAGAAGAAACAAGAAACTGTTTGCAAACATTGTTTCCAAATGGGGACTACTATCCGTACCAAAAGTTTGGAGACTCGAGTTTGGATGCTGACAAAAATTAAACTAACAAAGTTATGGTAATGGAACCTGTACCAATATTTTCATTGTTTTATTTTGCGTTGATAGTTGTCAACAAAAAGTTTGTTTGATTATTTTTTCATATTTATACTTCGTACCGAACGAAAAAAGTACACGATTTTTCACAAATTCCAAACAAATCTTGACTTTTTAAAATCGCTGACTAAATATAAATTCATATATCTTGATGAAAATGTAATACGTGATTGGTTATGATATTGGAAATACTATATTAAAGTTTCAAAATTTTTCTTTCATTAGAAAAAAAGTTCTTGAAGATTCCATAAAACAACTTTTTCTAAGCAATGGCTGATCTGACGAGGTTGAACTTGACATTGTTGTAATAAGCTAATTTCACATATTTCCCTACATACTTTGTTAACCCTTTACAGCCCATCGTGTATTTTGTAGCGATTTTTATTTGATATTGTAAGCATCCAAACTTGAGTCTCCAAACTTTTGTTACGGATAGTAGGCTTTAGCTGCGGCCGCTCCCGTACTATGATGCAAGTTTAACATTCATTTAATGAATATGACATTAAATAAATCTTAAACATGCAAATAATGTCTCTGCCTTGCCTAAGATTACAACAATTGTTTTATATGTCAACTTAACTTGTTTGCTATCCAATTTTATATTATTAAAATTGTAGATTGGATTTAACTTAAACTATGGCGTAATTTACAATAAATATTTACGAATGTCTATTACCATACTTTCACGTATCAGAACAGTCCACATTCCGAACAGCCGCACCTAGTGTTCCGGTAAGCAGTGTTTATTTATGGTTGTTCAAATACACTCTAAGTGTGCTTGGATGAGTCACGAGAGCTTTTAGCTAATAGCTGTTCATTTGAAGGATGGTGTTTGCCTCATTCAGTAGTTAGGAATACTTAATAGCGTGTGAAGTTGGCTGCCGAATACCCGATGTCGAATCGAACTATACTATATCGAACATTATTATCTAGCCTTATTTGTTATATCAATTTACGTGTAAATGCCATTCATGCAGATATGTAAAAACGACATCACAACGGTATCTGAAGAGTGAAGTGATAAATAGTGTTTTAGTCATTTATAGCATACATTTAACACAGAAGATAACCTAGTAGGTATATTTAACAGATTTATAACATCCTCTCACTTGGATTTAGTTTGAGTACTTTTTGTTGCTCATATTCTATTGAACTACTTTATGTGTGTATTCTCGTAACTATTTAGAAAATGGAATTTTTTTGTAATACGGCAAAAGCTCCGATCTCACTGTGAGCTCTGTTTGCTATTGCAAAAAAAATGCCCTTTCATAGAAGTATCTAAATGTATAAAAAACAAAATGAACGTCCAATCACACCAAACTATGTGGGATATATTCAACATATATGACTTTTACTTTTAATCAGCGTTAATTATTTGGAAGTTTACATTTCCATAACCTTTAAATGGGAATTGTTGAGTTTTTAATATAATAGACAGTAAAGGTGGTTGTGGACGATTCCCTAAACATAAAACATTTCGGCGTCCACTCTAGCTTACCAATGATGATATGTTATATGTCTGTGATATACGCGTTATCACAGTTCTTCAAGAATATACTTCCAAACGATGCACAAAAGTACCTTATTCCATCACAATGTCAGAGTTACCTACATGCACTTCACAGCTAGACCGGTGTTTTATAGGTCCACTCATCTTTATTCATGTGGGCAATAAAATAATCCCACCCGCGCAGAATATCCTTTAACTGGGAAAACCATTACCACTGCGTCATCTCTCCAGCACGTACGTAAAAACATTGGTTATAGATACAACGCCAGATGTATCTATAACCTTTTATGATGCATCGCGTTTCAATTTAACGAAACAAGACTTAAGGCCACTAGAAGCTTGTGGTATACTGAGACTCCAAGTTTCTCCACCAGGTCACGATACGGTCAGTAATTTTCATTCCATTTTGAACCTGTCCTAATGAAAAATCTGCTATTGTATGTACTATACTATCAATGATAAGATACAGTACAGTCTCCTGATGGCCTACATCAGGCTTGGCACACTTCCTTTTTATTCCTTGGAGTCCCGCCGAGGACCCTGTCGTAACTGAACCTAAAGAATGAGGATCTGACCCCCAACTGGTTAAGTGTTGCGTAGGCTTTGATTAAACTATGTAACTAGACATTGATAGATTATTAATTGTTTCTAAAAAAGTAATATTTAATAATTCAACTACTAAAACTATAAACTTTGAACTGTTTAGTTTTTATTTACAGATTTAAATTGAATGTTTTCTTTTCCTTTAGTACAAGCACTGGACGGTACTTTCATGTAAGAGTATAAAATTGGTCGGTAGAGTAGTTGGTTCAATCCCAGCTTCATATGCTAAAGGTTCTCAGATCGATCCCAATATGAGTCAATACATTTTGAGAAGGATCAGCTGATAATCACCGGCTGTTCATTTGTCATTGGGCTATTAATTAATGACACTTTCTAGGGAATAGTCGGCCTTAGTTTGTAACAATGACTACATTTGCTCATCTACACTCATCACACTTATTCGAAATCCATATTCGCCCATATCTTGACGATCGGCGTCTTATGAATAAATAAAAATAAATAAATTAATTAACGTTGGCCGATGTATAATACTCACGTTTAGAGTTAATTGTCCCAATTTAGGTTCCAATGGTGGATGAACAAAATGTTTCTAAATTTTTTACTTCAATGACGAGCAATGGTAATGGTTCGAAATAATGGCATCAGTACACATCTATTCTGACGGACGAGCCTGCTGTATCCATTGTTACACGAAAGATGTTTATAGCTACATTGTAATTCTGTTTGAAGAGGATTACTGAATACGTTTTATATGTTGTTACACTATAAATATGTTTACACACAACAACTAACGGTGTCATACGACGGGAATGTACTAAGCTAAATGTAGATTGACGAGTTGAAATTTTGTTCCAAGAGGCAATCGGTGGCGCAAAGTTTACAACGAGTTCAGACCTTGCTTGTTGTTTTGAACTAGACCGTTGTTTTGTATTTGTTAAGGCCAGCCATGATTAGACTTGTAAATACTTGCACTGTTTACAAACCATAAAAATCGTTTTTTTTGTAAGAAGTTAACATTTGTTTTATTAAATTAAAGAAAATAATTTACAATTATGTTGCGAAATTTGCTTCATTAAAAATGTATCAACATCCGTCCAGAATTTTCTAAAAGTTGTCCTGAAAATACAATAATTACTTTGATAAATACTTAAATTATATGAAATTTATTATTAATTTTATTTTTTAGATAAAAATGTTCTAAAAACAAGGAAAATTGGTTTAAACATAAATTATTTTTAACAATAAAATGTTTTATTACATCTGTACACTATAAGAATTTAAAGACTCGATGATGATACCATACAGTTAAATGTGTAATTATAGAGAACATGACTAAATAATTTTTTGAGGATATACGAGTTCGTTGTGGATCTATTGGACATATTTGGTTTTCGAAAAACTAAATAGTTTGAAGTTTTTTTTGGAGTTGACATTTTTTTTTTTTTATTTCATTAAAACTGCTTGTTTTTTTTTTATTTTTTTATGGAAAATACTCGTAATATTATAATTCTCAAACTAACCAATAAAACATTTTTTTCTATAAATTGATAATTTTAAAATTATTTCTAATTAAATACTTAGGCCCACCCACACGCGTACTCTCCCACCCACCCATAAGCGTACAGTGGTAATCATAAATCATAAGAATATACTCAACCACGTCATTTGAGTTATCATTGAGTACATTTTTATGATTAAAATAAACATTTGCAAAACATCAAGCAAAATACGATTATGAGTTGAATATAATGACACTATAGCCATTGCCGTTAACAACTTGATGTACTTCTGTTCCCACATAGTAAGGCACGTCTTCTATAAGGAAATGTCACGCGATGAAAAATAATATGTTTAAGAGAGATCAAGGGAACAATAAGATAGAACTGACACACAAGTCTGGTCGTTTTATCACTGCGTCTTCCTTGGGTCCCCATAAAAGCCGCGAGTCACAGCGGGAAATAACTCACATAAACAAAGGCCGGCCAATTCACTCTTTATAGACCTATATTGTCAGACCAAATAGCCTTTTCGCATTTATAAGGACTCTTTACGAAACTCATATTAATCCTTTACAGCTTTAAAAGTAGGTTATTTTCTAAAGAACACACATTACTTTTACTTAACGATTTTGGCTGTTCATTATATTATAATATAATAAATATATTTTTAGTATTCATTTAAAACGTGATCATTTGTAAGTTCAATTAGTTATTCCAGTTTTAATTAAAACATGGAGGGTCAAAAACGGATCTTTATTGGACCTTGGAACTGAATCTTTATGTCCTAGTAAACAAGGTTCTAAAACAAATTACTATATTTATATTAAATGAGTTACTAAGCAATGGCTAACTGTATAGATAATCTGATAATATGAATATCTAATAAACTGAAATAAACAGTTTTGCAACAAAGAATAAGCTACGATTGTTTACTATAGTCTGTACTTTGGGAAGCTATCTTTATTGTTTTTAACATATACTTGTTGGATATTGGATATATAAGGCGATAAGAAGAGTTTAGGTGTCCCTCCTTAAAAAATCACTCAAACTAATACTCAGAAAAAACAAAAAAATATTTGTATCTATAAGAACACTCTAGTTAAGAATAAAAATAAAAGTTAACTTGCTAAATATTGGAATAAAATAAATAATTATATGAATGGTGGATTTATTGGGTGCGTAAACTAATGTTTACCTTATATACATGCATAGACAGTTATATCAATTTAAAATTATTCTCAATTGATTAAACAGCTGATAAACATTCCAAAATCCACAATTAAAAAATTACGACAGTGTAATTTATATTTTTTAATATTTTCCAACTTGTTAGTGCTGTTTCGAAGCATGATAGATGAAATAGCAACGAATATTCCAAGAACATAGTTTGTATTGCTTTGCAGACTATAATTGCCAGAAAGTTTTAATAGGGACAAAGTTGAATAAATTTAAAGTTTACGTAAAGTTGAAATAAACCACATTATTTAAGTATTTCCCTCAAGATATAAAATTTTTGTATAACGTTTTTTAATAAACAAATGTAAAAAATGTGTCTTAAAAATCAAGAGTGATAAAAATATTGGGCCTAATCTTTGGAAGTGAACTGTCTATTTCAGAATAAAACCATACAAGTTTAATAACTAGAGTTTAAAGACATATGTTACCTTAAATTTGCTAATTTTTACAGTGTTGCCACACTTAGCATGTTAAAATGATGCTTGCATAGAGGCGATATAATTAGTTGCGATGGGCTCTCGACTTTTAAACGGCTAACATTCTACTAAACCACAGAAAAAAATATACAGAGGTCGCTTTCATATGTCCGCAGCGAACGCCTTAGTAGCAGTATAAGTAAATTACAACTAATGTACATCTTTATACATGTGTAGTAATAATCACAACACTATCCTTGAGGATTTCAGTAATAAAGGAGGGAATGACAAGGCAAAGTGACAAACTGGAGAACTAACTACTCGACACACATTAGCTTACTATTGGACATGACCTCTGTTTCCTTCTTCTCTGTGACGAAACACAACTAATACTTCCAAACTCTGTATCTAACATCTGCAGAAAAATAAAAAAAATTCCGCTTGAATAATATGTGTTGTTATTATTTGATATAATTGAGCACTCAGTAACTCACTACATACTGATCATTTTTGCAAAAAAAAAAAAAAAAAAAAAAACTATAAACGTAGCTTCGATCAAGACTGTTTTATTCAATCTCGCTTACATTACTTAACGTTTTTTGACAACTGGATTCAGTAAAATTGATTAAAACCTAAATTTAAAAAATTTACATTCAAAACATAGATAAGCGTGTATTTAAAACTGTAACATAAATTAAAATTCTTTATTTACTTACAAAGTGATATGAGCCTGCGCCGAACAAATTCACTCACCTTAACATATATATATATTACAAAAAACAGTCGGAAAATGTATTTAAAAGTTATCTTAGGTTTCTTCGTGCTCTTGTACAGTATAGTAAGAACCAATACTGTTTAACTCAGAGGTCTTATCGAGTATAATAAAGTAGTTTCGAGGAAAGGTGTGTGTGTGGCCTGTAGTTCATTTACATTAAAATGAGAATGTACTTATTTTATAAGAAGCAGTAAGATTTATTTCAAAAAGTAAAATGTTTGAAAATAAAGAAGACAAGCATGCCCTTGTTTAGTAACACATCGCTAGACCACGATATTTTTCTTTATTTTTCACTAATTTAAAAATGTTTTCTGAAAGTTTTTAGTGCTCATTTAACGAACTGCTATCTGTACAGTGACGAGAAATGTACGATAACTAGTGTACGTTTGAATGTAGTTGTGTGAAGGAAGAGACAGGTCCGAATGAACACAAGAATCTGCACTGAATCCCTCACCTGTTTTGAACAGAATTAAATCGACTTTTTGAGAGACTTGCAAATTGTGGCGTACGTTTGTATTATTGAAAACATAAAATAATTTGCAATCAATTCTCAAAATTCACGGTGTACAACTTTTTGACAGCAATATGAAATAAAAATTGTTTATACTATTACCAAGATATGCAGGATATCCAAAACACTAATTTGTATGTGCTTGATTACATTAGTGAAATTTACAGTTACTAAGTTACTACAGCCAACTTCTCACTGAAACTATTTTGTAGTCAAGACAAACTTTAAAGTATAGAAAAGCTGGTTTCAATCTAGCGAGAAGCGTGAATCTCCTGGGGCGGTGGAATTTTAATTAACTAATTTAGCCAAGTTACTCAATCAGCTAATTATTTCTACCTTCATTAATAATGTCAGCAGTCGATATTTCCTGCATTCACGGCACCCTCTGGCTTCCATTTACGAATGTATAAACAACAAATATATGCAACATATTTCTTTGTAGATTTCTTAATTGTTAAAACATATATATCCCCTTCGTATGGTCGGTTAAGCAGATTGGGTCCCAAACACAGTCCAGAAACATATGATGTATTTGAGCAAACATATCAAATTAATATAAAATGAAAGTAAATAAAAAAAAGGGACTAGTGGACTGCACTCCACTGGATTGCTGTTATTACTCCACTGGATTGCTGTTATTAAACCATTCTTCATTAATCAATTTTTTATTTTAAGATTTGTAACCCAACTAAGGCGCAGTTGGTATTTTTTGTCGGTTAATAACTAGTATACTCCGCGTTGGTAAATACAAGTAAATGTCACACGACACAAATTTACAATGTATGTACAAAATGTAAAAATGTTATGAAACGATGTCAGTAATCCACGTTTACCATCCTCAGACCAGAGGGGTTCACAAAGGAATTATCATCATTACATATCAATGCCTTAGGGTTAGTCTGGTTTAATTGGTGCTTTAAAATTATAGTGGCGGAGTTATGCATACTTATAGAGTAATCTAAAGGTAGTTATTATTTCTTCAACGAGCTTAGTAGGGAAAATATAACAGTAATAGACTCAATCTCGGGCATCTTCGGCTCTCGGATTCAAGATGGCGGCCACCTTCGGGTCCTCAGTCCTACCAACCTTATGGGAATTTTCCCTCCACTAATTTCCCACAGTATTCCCAAATTTCCCTACTTTATACTACAACAAATGCAATATTTCATAAATACACTATAACAAATGCATTATTTCATATATACACTATAACAAATTTATACTATATATGCCACAACATAACTGATTTTATAGAACAGTCCAGATGATAGACGCGGCTGACTCTCATAATTGACCTTGACGCGCATGCGCACCCAAATGCTACGCTGTGATTGCCACCCCCCCCCCACTCCTCTCTTTTCTACTTCTTATATCCTAACTGTTCCCTCATTATAAATATATATATATATATATATATATATATATATATATATATATATATATATATATATATATCTCTGAATGTTGCCGAATAAATTATTTTAATATTGTAATTTAACGATAAATTAATTTAATTTCTGGAAAGATGAAATTGTACTTTTACTCCCCAAACAAACCAATATAAATCTGGTATAATATATCTTAAAAGAAAACGTCACACAGAAAATATAATTAAAGCCATTACAAGAATTTAAGATATACCAGAATAACATATAACAAAGTATAGGTTTAATACACACATAGCCTATGTCCGCCACAGTCGACCGCGGACACTTGTTGTGCCACAGAGGTCCGGGGGGAAGGGGGTAATGGAAATAGGATCTATATACGATTTAGAATATAAAAAATAAGACAATAGTGGACCAGACTCTATTTACAGAGCTATATTGACGAGAGAAACTGTCTGTAGGATTCACATAGTCTCTTCAATCATTTGTTGCGCTAAATGCAGGTTATTTAGAAAAATCAAATTTACTTTACTCCATGATTGTTGGCTTAGAGATTCTTAAATGTGTTAAGCATATATTTAATATCCAGATTATTTACGTGATGTCACATTAATGACCGCGGTACTTGCAAGTCACGAAGCGGACTTAGTATTCCGCCTCAAGTTCGTTAACTTGATAGCCCTGCTAACCCAGCCCTGCTATCACTTATACAGCTGAGAGGAATAAAGAAATATGCTAACAACAATAAAGAGTGCTAAAGGCTATTACAGTAATGTCTTTATAAAACTAAAGCGAATAAAGCTAAGTTACATGGGCTGCATATCTGTTTTTAAACTTAAAATTATTTTACGAAAAAACCTTGGTAGTGGCAGAGTTATAGGCGTAAAGAAAACATTAGAAGTTACATGCCTTTTTTTAAGAAATGAGATCTTCGCTTTCAAGAAATTTAAATTTTCAGAAAGTCTTGCAAATGTTCTTTATTATGAGTGTGCCTAACCACTATACAAAAATGTTATAATCCCCGTAACAAACCTTTTCCGTTACTAAAGAACTTTCTAAATATAGATACAAAAAATACATACATAATTTAATTCGTGTATGTATTTCATCTAAATTTAAAATTTGGAAATAATTCCTTCTGTAGAGGAAGTTAAAATTTCAATGTGTATTATATGTTTGAATCTAATTGATGTCTTAAAAATTTTATTAGAATCTTTTAAGACATTTTTTGGTGATATGACAAATTGTTTACAGAAATGAATAAACCATTTGGAACTGTTCTTCTAAGTGACAATCATGAGGCCATTTAGGTTGATGTTCAAGTCATATTTTTTCTTATAATACACCATAATTAGTTGATACATTTTTCTTTAATCTCCGTTCAATTGAAACGGTTGATTAATATTGGTTTCAAATCAGATTTATTGTAAAACAATAATTATTGTTCTTGCTTTTGTATCTCCCTCAACAGCTATCATATACATTCGTCTTGCTCCATTGCCATTGGCCAAGCCATGAACTCCTTCATTGACATTTAGTTTTAAATTTTGAAGTATGAGAGCTATCATGGATCTAATTTTGTTAAGAAGTGGGTGTCTTAGGACTCCCCAAATGGACAAAATACCAGCGAACCTTTAACTCACTGAGACATCGGTGGCAGCAATCGCCCTCCTGCAGGTGGTATTTGCCTGGTTCACTTCTAGTGTATACAACAGTGGCTACCCTCCTGCAGGTGGTATTTGCCTGGTTCACTTCTAGTGTATACAACAGTGGCTACCCTCCTGCAGGTGGTACTTGCCTAGTTCACTTCTAGTGTATACAACAGTGGCTACCCTCCTGCAGGTGGTACTTGCCTAGTTCACTTCTAGTGTATACAACAGTGGCTACCCTCCTGCAGGTGGTACTTGCCTGGTTCACTTATAGTGTATACAACAGTGGCTACCCTCCTGCAGGTGGTATTTGCCTGGTTCACTTCTAGTGTATACATCAGTGGCTACCCTCCTGCAGGTTGTACTTGCCTGGTTCCCTTCTAGTGTATACAACAGTGGCTACTCTCCTGCAGGTGATACTTGCCTGGTTCACTTCTAGTGTATACAACAGTGGCTACTCTCCTGCAGGTGGTACTTGCGTGGTTGACTTCTAGTGTATACAACAGTGGTTACCCTCCTGCAGGTGGTACTTGCCTTGATCACTTCTAATGTATACAACAGTGGCTACCCTCCTGCAGGTGGTACTTGCCTAGTTCACTTCTATTGTATACAATAGTGGTTACCCTCCTGCAGGTGGTACTTGCCTAGTTCACTTATAGTGTATACAACAGTGGCTACCCTCCTGCAGGTGGTACTTGCCTAGTTCACTTCTAGTGTATACAACAGTGGCTACCCTCCTGCAGGTGGTACTTGCCTAGTTCACTTATAGTGTATATAACAGAGGCTACCCTCCTGCAGGTGGTACTTGCCTTGTTCACTTATAGTGTATATAACAGAGGCTGCCCTCCTGCAGGTGGTACTTGCCCTGTTCACTTATAGTGTATATAACAGAGGCTACCCTCCTGCAGGTGGTACTTGCCTTGTTCACTTATAGTGTATACAACAGAGGCTGCCCTCCTGCAAGTGGCACTTGCCTTGTTCACTTATAGTGTATATAACAGAGGCTACCCTCCTGCAGGTGGTACTTGCCTTGTTCACTTATAGGGTATATAACAGAGGCTACCCTCCTGCAGGTGGTACTTGCCTTGTTCACTTCTAGTGTATATAACAGAGGCTACCCTCCTGCAGGTGGTACTTGCCTTGTTCACTTCTAGTGTATACAACAGAGGCTACCCTCCTGCAAGTGGCACTTGCCTTGTTCACTTATAGTGTATACAACAGAGGCTACCCTCCTGCAGGTGGTACTTGCCTGGTTCACTTATAGTGTATACAACAGAGGTTACCCTCCTGCAAGTGGCACTTGCCTTGTTCACTTCTATTCTATTCTATTCTATTCTGTATACAACAGAGGCTACCCTCCTGCAGGTGGTATTTGCCTGGTTCACTTCTAGTGTATACAACAGTGGCTACCCTCCTGCAGGTGGTACTTGCCTAGTTCACTTCTAGTGTATACAACAGTGGCTACCCTCCTGCAGGTGGTACTTGCCTAGTTCACTTCTAGTGTATACAACAGTGGCTACCCTCCTGCAGGTGATACTTGCCTGGTTCACTTCTAGTGTATACAACAGTGGCTACTCTCCTGCAGGTGGTACTTGCGTGGTTGACTTCTAGTGTATACAACAGTGGTTACCCTCCTGCAGGTGGTACTTGCCTTGATCACTTCTAATGTATACAACAGTGGCTACCCTCCTGCAGGTGGTACTTGCCTAGTTCACTTCTATTGTATACAATAGTGGTTACCCTCCTGCAGGTGGTACTTGCCTAGTTCACTTATAGTGTATACAACAGTGGCTACCCTCCTGCAGGTGGTACTTGCCTAGTTCACTTCTAGTGTATACAACAGTGGCTACCCTCCTGCAGGTGGTACTTGCCTAGTTCACTTATAGTGTATACAACAGTGGCTACCCTCCTGCAGGTGGTACTTGCCTAGTTCACTTCTAGTGTATACAACAGTGGTTACCCTCCTGCAGGTGGTACTTGCCTTGATCACTTCTAGTGTATACAACAGAGGCTACCCTCCTGCAGGTGGTACTTGCCTGGTTCACTTATAGTGTATACAACAGAGGCTACCCTCCTGCAAGTGGTACTTGCCTTGTTCACTTATAGTGTATACAACAAAGGTTACCCTCCTGCAAGTGGCACTTGCCTTGTTCACTTATAGTGTATATAACAGAGGCTACCCTCCTGCAGGTGGTACTTGCCTTGTTCACTTATAGTGTATATAACAGAGGCTGCCCTCCTGCAGGTGGTACTTGCCCTGTTCACTTATAGTGTATATAACAGAGGCTACCCTCCTACAGGTGGTACTTGCCTTGTTCACTTATAGTGTATACAACAGAGGCTGCCCTCCTGCAAGTGGCACTTGCCTTGTTCACTTATAGTGTATATAACAGAGGCTACCCTCCTGCAGGTGGTACTTGCCTTGTTCACTTATAGTGTATATAACAGAGGCTACCCTCCTGCAGGTGGTACTTGCCTTGTTCACTTATAGTGTATATAACAGAGGCTACCCTCCTGCAGGTGGTACTTGCCTTGTTCACTTCTAGTGTATACAACAGAGGCTACCCTCCTGCAAGTGGCACTTGCCTTGTTCACTTATAGTGTATACAACAGAGGCTACCCTCTTGCAGGTGGTACTTGCCTGGTTCACTTATAGTGTATACAACAGAGGTTACCCTCCTGCAAGTGGCACTTGCCTTGTTCACTTCTATTCTATTCTATTCTGTATACAACAGAGGCTACCCTCCTGCAGGTGGTACTTGCCTGGTTCACTTATAGTGTATATACTTACGTATAATATGCTCATAGAATTAACAATTAAAAGTAAGAATATACTTTTATTGTAAGTCAATTAACATATTAAAAAAATTTATTCAGTTAAGAAAACATTGAGAGTACGCTATCACTTAATGATTATTACAAACTTACTCCTATTTATTAATTATACAACGTATGAATCTATTAGAGATTCAGTTCAAACTATTACAATTTAGCAACGAAATTTAACTCAACTAAAATGAACATCCATAAAATATTCCCAAACAGGGGACCACCCTATTATTCGCCTTATATAATAAACTATCATGCATGAATTATTATGTTTTTTCAATTATACACTTACCAGCCGTCAGTCACTGCTTCGCTACGAAGTGGTTCTCTACGCTTACATACCCTTCCCTCTGTGATTCTCTCTAAACCATCACATCAATATAAAAGCTCAGCTTGCTATCGTTATCTTAGATAACAAAGTTCTAGAGTCTACAAAGCTCTATAAACCTACTTTAGGGGTATGCAACGTAGTGCAATCATGCCAGAGTTAGTAGAAATTTCCTTTTAAATATTTTACAATGAAAACCAAATTAACCAAGCTCTTGTGTTATGTTTATGATTTTATGTATCAGAAGTTTGAAATAAATAATTAAATTAAAGTCAGTAACGTCGAGGGTAGTTCTTCCCTTTAAGAATTGAATTACAATAAATACTTTCTAAGTGGGTCTCTAGGATAAAAAAGGGAAGTTTCCTCCAAATTTCTTAAAAGTGTGTTGTTAGGAGATTTTGTGATAGGTGATTACATATTTTTTTGGATTTTATATTAAGATTATAATAACTATACTTTGGTGATAAATGTATTATTGATATTATTGAAAATAATAGGTGTAAAGTAAAAATATTGTTAGATCCACCTAAATTTGATAGAGGAATTCAATTTCACAAGTTTAAAAATTCCGGAAATTATAAAGTTAAACGTTTTGTTCAACATAATTTCATTCAATTTTCCTTAGCAACAGAAAATAAAGAATTCTTTTATGGTTTATAAAGTTAATGGTTGTTCAATCAGAAAGTTTGCAACAACTAAACAAATTAGAATGTAAATATTCCTCAGTTGTCTTTGTTACTTTGTTGGACCAGGTAGTTTAACATTGTTACTCAAACATCCGGCAGATCAGGTTTATTGTGTTACTCGCTGTTTGAAGGTTCCTTGACAACTTTCTATCTCATATTATTGTAAATAAATACAACATAATTTGCTATTGTTTAACTCTACTTTCAAGTAAAGTTATTTGGTTTTAAAAAGAAATTAATTTTTAACAATCACACAGATTGAATGAAAAATGTTCTACGCCTAAATATATTGTATACACGCCATATCTTAATTATTAAATGTTTTGAAAACACGTTGACATCCATTTTAACAGAAGTGATCTGTCTTAAAAATTGCCAAGTATCAAATAAAAGAAAAGTTAATAACAAACCTATTAAGTTCAATAATTTTAATAGTAAATAAATAATATCTTAACAAACTATCACAACAAACAAGCGTCAAGTTATATTGTTGATAAACAGATTATCAAACTCGCTCAGTGTTAAAACGCGCTTTCCAGACGAAAGATCCGGGCTTAGCGGCTTAAGAAGCTTAACAAAGAGTTCCTCGGGTCCTCTTGAAGGTCTTAAACACTCCTTGAATACATAAGCAATAGTCAGTCATAAAAACAACTACCTGAGCAAAAAAGTGAATTAAATCTACAAACCGATATGACTTATTTGTTTGTTATCAAGTATCAAATTATTAACATACTTTTAACAATTAATGGCCATCAAAAAGATTTTGTAACTATCAAGAACATAAAATCTGCAACTAACTAAATTAAGTAAAATTTACTAGAATTTGTTTGAAGAATGTAAAAGATTAATTCCCACAAAAGTTGTTATTCAAATGATAGTATTATTTGAAGGCGTATCGTCTTGCTAGTAAAACACATTAATAATCAAACAAATCTGGCCCGGTAAGTTCAACGGAAATGTTTGTATTAGAATAAAAATAATTATTAAAAAATATATTTATTTAAACTCAGGTTCAATAGCTTAAATTTAATTAATAGAAACCATTTCACTGCATCTCCCCTCACTAATAAAAAATTACAAAACTATGGTCTAGTTAGTTTAACTGAAATTTTGATATAAGAATAAAACTAATTATTTATTTTTAAATTTATTTTTTAATTGCAGTTAAATTAAAAATGCATTCAGTTCAATTTAAAATAAAGTAATTTAAACTAGTAAAGTAATTTTTTTTGGCGAATTTAGAATGTTTTGTTGGAATTTTTTTTCTCTTATTGCAAGCTTGAAATTAAGAGTCAACTAACTCTTTAAAACAACACACTTTTTTCAATCTAAAACTTATGGAATTGGTCTTTTACTTTTTACTGAAAAATGTATCAAAGCAAATAAAGGTAAGTATGCCTGAAGACGAAGGAGTTTGTTATACGTATCGAAACGTTGTTTTTGTTTCCTAAACACTGAAGCATTGGTAATCTCCAAATATTATATACCTATCAAAAATCACATAATGCATCAACAAATGTTATATGAGAACTGGAAATTATACTCGCTACTACTTACGTGACGTTGTTTAATTTGAACATGGACACTTACATAACCTCAAAAGTGAACAAAATAAGCGAATTTAAAACATAGAAGTCTTATATTTTAGGAACAGGAAACCCACCAATATATTACAATTTTAAAGTTCAATTTAAGTCAGACACGATGGACACAAGTCCCTAGTTAGTTTTTGCAAAAGGAGTGGCCGCAACAAAGCGTGTAAATTTTATAATAAATTCTTAGGGCAGCAGACAATAAACAAATATTTTCTAATGAAGAAAATTGAGTCAACAGGAAATTAAGTTTATGATTACTGTATGTATATGGCTATAGTAGAAGAACTTTACTTAACAAAACCCCCAAATTAGTATATTAGCATTTGCAACAATTTTATTGTAATCTAAACATATGATGCTATAAAGGGGGTATTACACGCGAGGACTTACTCACGAGCATGACCACATCAGCGTGCTCACGAGCATGTCCACATCAGCGTGCTCACGAGCATGTCCACATCAGCGTGCTCACGAGCATGTCCACATCAGCGTGCTCACGAGCATGTCCACATCAGCGTGCTCACGAGCATGTCCACATCAGCGTGCTCACGAGCATGTTCACATCAGCATGCTCACGAGCCTGTCCACATCAGCGTGCTCACGAGCATGTCCACATCAGCGTGCTCACGAGCTTGTCCACATCAGCGTACTCACGAGCATGTCCACATCAGCGTGCTCACGAGCATGTCCACATCAGCGTGCTCACGAGCATATCCACATCAGCGTGCTCACGAGCATGTCCTCACGTGTTATAGGGGTTTGCTGACGTAGACATGTTGATGTGGACTTGCTAACGAACATCCGATCGGTTTGATATTTGGGACTTGCCCACGAGCATGTCCGCGCGTATCAGCAAGTCCACGTCAACTTAACGTACTGCACGTGCGCGCGTCCATGTCCCTGAAAGCGCTGCCACACTGTTTATCGTGTTTAATAATAATAATAATAATAAATGTTTTATTGCATATTTTTACATTTGTATAATGCATCGCAATCGTCATTACTATAAAATATTTAAACTAAGCTAAAATTATTCATCCACGCTTACATCCAGATCCACATTCATACATACATACAATAAGCATGCATTCACACACCCATTCTTTCAAAAACAATGTTTCCCACTCAGCCAGCCTACTCTTGCAATTTTACTAGATCTCCCAGTTATTTGCCAAAAACTCGTCCGAACTGTAGAATGCCTCTGCAATCAACACTTGCTTCAGACGAGATTTGAACGCCTTCAGCGTAGGAGCAGATTTGATTGAATTTGGCAACTTGTTGACAAATTGAACCTGCCTGTGCGGGCAATCGTTCGTAAGCTACCGTCCTGTGTTTCCCAGTTCGGTAGTTACCCCTGCCTCTAGTCTCATAAGAGTGTATGTCGCAACCTCTTATGGACTCGCATTTTGATTTAAAAAAGAGATATGTTTCAAGAATTTAGAGGCAGGGTAATGTCAACAAGTTCAGGTTTTTGAATGTTGCTCTGCACGACTCTCTCTGCCTATGACAGTGGCATGAGAAACTAATGTGTGTTTACATTTTTTATCTTGTTTTGTTGCTGTATTTAAATAGTTTTAATTATTTTTCATGTACAGTTTAACACATTAGCCCCTAGTTTTTCATTTTATCGGTTTTTTCTAATGTCCTATAAATTATTATTAATGAGATTAAATCATATTTGAGAGAACAATGCACTAACACTGTTATACAGGATTGAATATTGTTTATGAAGTGTAAAAAGTAAGGAAATGCTGGACAAGAACAAAGAAAACTAGTTTAAAAGACAAACGTTTGACTATCTCCCATTATCCTCTTATTATTTATCAGAAAGCCGCCGACCATGTCCTCAAGTGTCATAGTTCCGTCAGGAAGTCCACAAGCTTGCCCATCATCATGCTCACGAGCAAGTCCCCGCGTATGATACCCCATAAGAGAGAGATAAATGTTACAATTTATTTTTTAGTGGGAAAATGTTTTTAAAGCAAAGAAATATACTAATACTAATATAATAATAAAGAAAATAAAAAGTCATCTTTTACTCAAAATCTTTAATTTGTGGCAGAAACCGAGTTGTGTATTTTTTGTTTATAAAAAACGCTCCACAGCTAACATTTGTCTTGGATTTGAAATATAGAATTTCATGGCCTTGTGTGTTACTTTTTAAGAATGGGATGGTTTACCTAAGTTCTATAATATAAACACAAGACCCATAACGAAATCTAGAAAAATTAATATTTACAAAACGTATTCATATGTCAGGTATTCATATTTTCAAAACCAAATGCTTATTAAAATTCTAACTCACCCCCTTGCTTGTCATCAATGATAAGTAGCAATTATGTCACGGCAAAGTGAAATCGTAATTACTTCCCACGAGAGGGGAGGGTGGGACGGAAATTACAAAAATCATTCATGGGGTCGAGAGCTGGCACTGAAGGGGTGCGTGTCCGACATGCTCGAATGCACTCAACTCTACTTGGGTCCACGTGCTACTAAATCGATCAACTAAGTGACTGTCTCCAGTCACGAAATGTTTTGTTCATTTATAAGTATTTAATTTCTACCTCGTGCTCTAATTTTCATAACTAATTCTGAGAAAGCGTTAATATTGTTAATATTTGTAATACCTAATATCTTACATGAGAAATGTAATTTAATAAAACATACTGTCACGTAAAAAAAATTGTATGATCATTTGCACCACTAACGAAAATTCTCGAGAAAATCGAAGAACCGTTTGGACATAAAAGTGGGATAAAATATGATGAACAAAGTTTAATATTGAACAAAGAAATATAATGATAAAAGTGTCGTAACCAAGCCATCAGTAGTCGTGTATGCATTCAATGATGGCTGAATAATCCATGATAGGTTCTGTTGGTATTAGAAGGATGGCTGAAGAAGCCACCATCGGTTCTGTTTGTGTTCCAAAAGATGGCTGAAAAAGCCAAATCGGTTGTGTTCGTAAGATGGCTGAAAAATCTATCATCGGTTCTGTTCATGTTCGAAGAATGGCTGAAGAAGCCACCATCGGTTCTGCTCATGTTCGAAGGATGGCTGAAGAAGCCACCATCGGTTCTGCTCATGTTCGAAGGATGGTTGAAGAAACCACCATCGGTTCTGCTCATGTTCGAAGGATGGCTGAATAAGCCACCATCGGTTCTGTTCATGTTCGAAGGATGGCTGAAGAAGCCACCATCGGTTCTGTTCATGTTCGAAGGAAGGCTGAAGAAGCCACCATCGGTTCTGTTCATGTTCGAAGGATGGCTGAAGAAGCCACCATCGGTTCTGTTCATGTTCGAAGGATGGCTGAAGAAGCCACCATCGGTTCTGTTCATGTTCGAAGGATGGCTGAAGAAGCCACCATCGGTTCTGCTCATGTTCGAAGGATGGCTGAAGAAGCCACCATCGGTTCTGTTCATGTTCGAAGGATGGCTGAAGAAGCCACCATCGGTTCTGTTCATGTTCGAAGGATGGCTGAAGAAGCCACCATCGGTTCTGTTCATGTTCGAAGGATGGCTGAAGAAGCCACCATCGGTTCTGTTCATGTTCGAAGGATGGCTGAAGAAACCACCATCGGTTCTATTCATGTTCGTTCGTCTGATAAGAGAATATGAACGTTTTTTAAGTTACGTTTCGCACAGGAAAAATATTTTAGTACATCCAAAACCTGTAATTTTTACCTGGGAACAAACAGGTTGAGTGTTTGTTGAGGCATTTTTTTATTCAATAAGCTGTACTGTTGATAAAAGACTGAGAATAGTTGACGAAGTTTAAAACAGAACAGGAAAAATACCATCTTCGTACATTTTATTATACTACCTACTTAATTATTCATTATTTATACTATTCATTTAAGAATAGAACCTAAGGCACATATAATTCGTCGGAAAGAACTAATGCAAAAATTAACAAAATTTGATATTATTTAATTTAAGCTTACGTCTGTACTTCTAACACAGTTCAGATTACCTGCGACCGAAATATCAGAAACATTTTTCAAAAAACTTTCAGATTTTCCAATAATATGTCCATTACTATCTTAGGAATGACGCTCCTTTAGGGGATATGAGGTTCTAAATGGCAAGTGTTAAAAGAAAGTTCCATTATAGAAAGCGTTAAAAATTGCGTGTTTCATACGCCTGTGACGAATACTAAATGATAGCCCTGCGACAGTTAACGTCCAAAGTATCAATGGAACCAGATTAGTAATAAATGATTAGCGGTTGCTCAGCCGTTGATTGGCGTCGATCCAGATATTATACAAGAAACTTGAAGAGCTAGCCAGACTACAAATCACCAACGTAATGATTTGAGCCATTTTACGAAACCTGTGTAGGCTGCAACACATTATCACAGGGAAAGTTTTTTTCATTCAAGATTAATATCAAGCAATTTTGTCTCATCAGCTAAAAATTAAAGATTTTCCAAATTAATTAAATTCCATTGTACAGATCTATAGCCAATAGAAAATCACAGATTGAATCCAGTTACAACAGCTTCAAAATTATCAGTACTACAACCCAAATGGAGTCAGAACATTCTGGATCATTTAAAGTCAATAATATATTTCCGAATGTCAATGCTTCATTATCAGGACCAGATTGTGGTAGGGCTCTATTGATTTTGGTTCTTTCTCAGACTTGAGTGTCAGTTGAAGTGTAGTTTAGGTATGGAAGGTTTGGTCACTAAGTACAACAGAACCCTGTATTGTAACATACTCTGTGGTCGACGCACAGCTTGAGAGACTCATTTCCGGGATTAGCAGATAGAATGCTTTAATAGCTTACTGAAACCATTATAAAATCGTAAAAACAGCTAATAAGATCTCTTTCAAAATATAGGCGAAAAATATATGAATTAACAAGATGTATGAATTATGATATTTTGTCTTTGCCAAATCAGGAAATATTTCACCGACTGTGAAGATTTCTTCAGAGTGTTTCTTTACGCAGCATCAATTATAAATCCAGAAATATGTTTAAGCTCAGTGTTCAACGTAGACAGTACCAGAACTGGAATAGATTCTACGAATGTTGTCCCTAAAGAAAGAAGGTTAGCGTTACCCCTTTAATGGTGTGCGTTTTGATTAGAAAATAAGTTTAACATATAATCTGTTACTTCTTCACCCATGAATTCACTATATCAAATGATATGTTGATCATTAAAAGCTATTTACTATAAACATGGTATTATAAACAAACAAACTAATTAACATTTTAAACAGTTACATCAAAACTTGGCTTCACTTGGTCAACAGCGATAGTTACATACAATCAAATACTGGTATTGCGTAAAACTATCTTGCAAATGTACTTAACCCTTTTCCAAACTGTGATTAAAGAGACACGACGACCCAGGACTGCAGGACCTCATCGTATTTCCTCGCACGTAAACTCAAGTTCTCCTGACAGCCAGGATCAACGTGCTGTAATTAACTGAACACTCTTGGCACACTCTCCTAGATTGAAGGAATTCCTGCCAAGTGAGTGAGTAATGAACCAGCACGTAACTGGCATCCGCAATTCAACTTGCAGGATCAGGATCGTATACAATTAACTTATTACTCTGTCCTTTTTCAATTCTATAAGATAAAAGTAGATTCATAACAAAACTTTCATGCATCTCTGTATCGTTACGGTCCAACAGGTTTATAAATAATAAGGCGATTCAACTCTGTGGCCAATGATTGTTTCTTTTTTCTCACACGCACAAAACTAAATTACAAAACACGATATAATTACAAATATAAATTACTACGTACTATTATAGCACTTTAAATTAAACCACTCTTATTTTCAGTTATTAATTTTACTTAACAATCACTAACTAGTTCATGCCAGTTCTTGAACTGCCTCTGTTTAGCACTTCACTCTAATGTCACAAGTACACTCCAGGTTGAACACTGAAAACTGACTATATAAGTCAGCCGAATGGTAGTTATTTGTCACTTATAATCAAGCCACCAATTTACCACATAGGAAGGGTTGCTGAAGTACACATCGAGGAATCTGCGTCAAGAGTCTGCAGAGGCTGTCGGCCATATTTATTTTAAACCCATAAGAACCGGAATAACCCATGCTGTTTTTAAACCGGAAATACGATGACGCGTATCCAAACTGAAGTTTTTTTTCTGAACAAATTGCGTTTGATTAAGAATGAAATTGCGCGTTGTAATTGCTTTGAGAATTCATAACTAGTTTTATAGAAAAAAAATTTAAAATATTTAGTTTGAAGTTTTTATTTTCACCTATTTTTCAAAACCACTAGTAGGCATACCTGTAGGCACTCAAAATATCAAAACCAACCCAAATGCGCAATATGATAATGTTTAAATTGACATATTATACACAATTTTTGGTCAATAAATAACGAAAAATATGCATTCGCAACTAACATTGTTCTTACTGGATTAAAACTAACATGGCCGACAGATTCTACAGACTCTTAATGAATCTCACCAAATTCACAGTTTGGTTATTTTACTTTTGCTCCCTTACGTCCAGCACTGATCTCCTGCGTCAACTAAATTTATTATTTACTGGAACGTGACACTTTATATTTGAGTTGGTTGAAGTGGCGGTAACTGCCATTTTAGAGTTTCGGACGCCAACGGCGGAGAACAGAGAGAGGAGTTCTGCGCCAGTGCACTACAGTAGGCCGTGTCGTGTTTTGACTGAGAAGCCTGGATAAACACAGTAGTTGCAGAGAAGTACGTGACTGGCACCGGTAATTCCAGCTGAGCCTAGAGAAGAGGCTAGTCTTCTATTGGTAAACAAGTATTGAAGAATGTGAGGGACAGGCTGCATTATATCTGACCTTTTTCACAATAAGAATTCCCATGTTAGTTGTGTAGCAAGAACGAAACAAGTTTAGGGAACAAATCTTTTCCAGCAGAAATTATTTTTTTACATTTGAGTATTTTAACTTTTAAATTACCTTATCTAGAATATAATAAGACACAAAATTATTTATTATTTATATTTTTAAGCCCGAGAAATGCAAACACAAGACATAATATTGAGCTTAGTTCAATAAACGTTTCAATATTCATACATTTTAAATTTCATAGAGGTATTTTCAGATAATTAATAAAATTCTACCAATAGCGTGCACACAATTGTATGATTCCTGGAAATGTCTGCATATTTGCATTTTCAAAACGAATCAGAGACAAAATCGTCAAAATATTCTCAGATTATATTCCTAAATATATATTGCTTGTATATTCATTGCGTTATAATAATGAGCAATACAAGTGTAGAGCCATTCTTAAGGTGATATTCAAAGTTTGTTAGTGGTGATAAAAGAGGCAGCTACAGTTTATGTAACTTCCTTGTTGTTACAAATAAAGTGTACAAAGCTTTATAATTGGGCACCTCCTATTTTTGCTCAATGTTAATGACGAGTATAAATGCTGTGGGACATGTAGTGCAATATGCCGACGACACTAGTGTGGAACTGCAAGCAAATCACCGGCCACTTCTGGATATCCAAATAACCACTACATTGGATTCCCTCAGTGAGTGGTTTTCACAAAACTATATGTCTATGAATAAAGAAAAAAAAATAAATTCTAAAATTGTCCTTACATGGAGACTGTACTGACGACTTTCATGGAGGTTCTGTTCGATTTTTCGATATGTCAATTCAAACCTAAAGTTGGACACTCAGAGTTCAAATGTAAGTTCTAGGATGAGTTTATTTTCATTTCTCTGGCTTTCTCAACACATCGTTTTTAAAGATCATATATTTTGGATACGTTGTTCCTGTTTTATCATATGGAATCATGTTCTGTGGGACGGCCCCAGTCACATCATTTAATAGAGTTTTCAAGTTTCAAAAACGGGCAGTTAGTATTGTTTACGGTCTGAGATTTAGAGACAGTTGAAGGCAGGTGTTTTGTGATCAGTTTATTTTAACCCTTCCATCCTTATTCATTTACACTTATGCTCTGTTTGTTTTAAAAAATCAATAGCTTTTCCCTACACATAGTCATCCCTAGAAAATAAGAAATAAAAATAATTTTATCATACCTCTTCATCATAAAGCCATTTTTCAGAAATCATCTGCATATCTTGGCCCGGTCATATTTGGCAGTATCCCGGATATTAGAAAAACTGATAGTAAAAGGGTTTTCAAAAGCAGGTTAAAACAATATCTTTTAGACAAGGCATACTATGCAATAGACGAGTTTTTAAGTAATCAATGATTTTATCTGATCTGTATAACTGTTATATTTAATAATGTTCTTATACAGGGTGAGTCTCTACTGACACCATTAAATTTACCTGTTTGTTGTACTTACAAAAAGGAACAAAAAAGTCCCTATTAACATGTGTCCGATTCTCAACCGTTTGGCTGTAAAGGCTCATATTGTGTGTTTTTAAAATTACTTGACATTAACTCACTGATTGAGCTACAAAAACCAAAGCAAAACACCTACCAGATTTTTATTAATACCATTGAAAAGATCGTTACATTTTCTATAAATGTCAATCATTTTGCAAGCAAACGTCAATAAAAACTAGATTTCCTAGAGGAAGTTTATTAAAAAAATATGCAACATGTATTTTTCTCCAATTGTTTAAGACCCCATATCAGCACATAAATGTAGTCTAATTTAATGTAAAGTTAAGTAGAAAACTTCTCTCACTAATAAGCTTGGAATAGATGTATAATTTAATTGGGTTGAATATCATGAAACCAAAAATAACACCTAAAATATTTCATAAAACATGGTTTATTCGGTTGCATTTAACAAACTTTCAGTTTTTACGTAATAATAAACATAATAACTGTAATATTTAGATAATCATGCTTTATTATAACAAAAACTACTTTAATAAGTGTTCAATATGTCCACCATTTTCCCTTATGCCGGTACGGACTCGGTTCCTCTACTCCCTTACACTTGCCTTTAGATTGATTTCATTTCTAAGGCGTCTAACAGCCCTCACGATTCGATGTCTCAATTCTTCGGCTGTTTGTACACTGCACTTCTGTACACTTCTTACTTCAAAGAACCCCAGACGTAGTAATCAATAGGGTTGATGTCAGGGCACCGTGGTGGCCAAGCAACAGCACACGTTGAAGTGTGGTGGTGCTCCATCTCTGTCTGGAAAATAATGCGCCGACGCAATTCCAACGGCAAGTCTTCGAGAAGGTCTGGTAGGATATTATTTAGAAATTGAAGGTATTGAACTCCTCCAGTTAATGATGTAGGGATATCAAGGTAAGGGACCTATCAGCTTGTCCCCTATCAGTCCAACCCACACGTTTAACTTAAACCTAGTTTGGCTCCGTGATTCACGACAAAGGTGTGGGTTTTCAGTGTCATAGAAGTGTTCATTGTAGTAGTTAAAAACACCGTCTCGTGTAAATGTAGATTCGTCTGTCCACAAGATTGTTTTAAGAAAATCTGCACTATCGTGCTGTAAAACCCATTGACAAAATTGACGTCTCAGAGGAGTGTCTCTGGGTTTAATTGTCTGGACACGAGTAAAGTGGTATGGGTGTATTTGATTTTTACGCAAGAGTCTCGACACAAACGACTGACTTACTACACATTTAGTAGCAATTCTTCTTGTACTTGTTCTTGGATCTCTTTTGACTTGGGCAAGTACAGCTTCCTCTAACCCAACATCTTGTATGATGTTAACAACGGAGCGGTCATTGATAGGAAATCTACCAGTTTCACACAGAAAATTATGAACCCTTACACATGTTCTTACATCAGGAATTCTTCTCTCTGGAAATCAACGAATGTATTCTCTGTGACACAATAGAACAAATACTAATATCCTCACTAATTTTATGCTAATTATGCTTAAGTATAAAAGTAAAATTAAATATTTCCAAATTGTCCAAAGAAGATGATTGTGTTTTCACAGACTAATATTAGTAACTATTGTTCAAAATGGGGTAATTATTACAACAGCTGATTTCAGGTACAGAATAATAATAACAGTGTAACAGCGGATTTCAAATAATAGTCCAATCAGCTCATTATGGAAGTTACATGCAAAACAAAAAACAGGCACAGGTTGAGTTTGGTAGTTAAATGCAACCGAATAAACCATGTTTTATGAAATATTTTAGGTGTTATTTTTGGTTTCATGATATTCAACCCAATTAAATTATACATCTATTCCTAGCTTATTAGTGAGAGAAGTTTTCTACTTAACTTTACATTAAATTAGACTACATTTATGTGCTGATATGGGGTCTTAAACAATTGGAGAAAAATACATGTAGCATATTTTTTTAATAAACTTCCTCTAGGAAATCTAGTTTTTATTTACGTTTGCTTGCAAAATGATTGACGTTTATAGAAAATTTAACGATCTTTTCAATGGTATCAATAAAAATCTGGTGTTTTGCTTTGGTTTTTGTAGCTCAATCAGTGAGTTAATGTCAAGTAATTTTAAAAACACAAAATATGAGCCCTTACAGCCAAACGGTTGAGAATCGGACACAGGTTAATGAGGACTTTTTTGTTCCTTTTTGTGAGTACAACAAACAAGTAAATTTAATGGTGTCAGTAGAGACTCACCCTGTAGGCTATATATGTATAATTGTATTTTTATCTTTTTACACCTTATATAAACACTGACTGTCTATGTTCCAAACATAAGACGTTTATTGGCATATAAACGTGCTATGTATGAATAGTAAATAAATTGTGTGTTAACTAGGTTTAGAATTCAGTATTGACGAAAGAGTATTACATGAAGAATATTCGACATTTTGATGGATGAGTGAAGTATAATTTTCGAAAGCTGAAAGGAAATCTGCGACAGGTTTCAGATAACTTGTGTCTTAACCCGTCACTTTGGTCTGAGTGGCATTCAATTATTTAAAGACATCCAGTTCAACTGACTGTTTAAAACAACGAAAATCAATCTCCTTACTTGTCTCATGCCCTTCGTGTTAAAGAAATTTAATTTTTTGTCCGTTAAAACAAAAAAGAATTGTTTACAGACCTTATGCAGCTTCTGTAACAGCTTCTAAACATTATTATAGGTAGTTTACTACTGCGGCATTGGGACAGAGAAGAATTTGTTTATTAATGTGCTTTGTGATATAACATTCGAAGTGTATTTGAAAAGGAGTTAAAATGAAAATCAGTAATAGTTCAACAATATCAGTACGACCAAAACGGTTGCGAAACCACGATATTTTTATTTATCGTTCTAATATTTCAACAGTGCAATAGTGTTATGAGTAATGTTAAAATATTGCCCACTTAACACACTTACACCATAGCTTTATTCAATGATAAATATAAATATCTGATACAAATTTACACGGATAGCATTGCAATTCAACACAACAAAATGCTGAAGATTTTGTGTAGCAACCGTGATCGAAAATGCAAATTTTCATTTTACGCTCTCAACACTCGTATCGTTAAGATATTCACTCACTCGTCTCGACACCCGTATCGCAGGATAGTCACTCACTCGTCTAGACACCCGTATCTCAGGATAGTCACTCACTCGTCCAGACACCCGTATCTCAGGATAGTCACTCACTCGTCTAGGCACCCGTATCGCAGGATAGTCACTCACTCGTCCAGACACCCGTATCGCAGGATAGTCACTCACTCGTCTAGACACCCGTATAGCAGGATAGTCATTCACTCGTCTAGACACCCGTATCGCAGGATAGTCATTCACTCATCTAGACATCCGTATCACAAGATAGTAACTCATCATCTCGACACCCGTATCGCAAGATATTAACTCACCATCTCGACACCCGTATCGCGATATGATCACTCATTTGCCTCAAAACCCGTATCTCAAGATAGTAACTCACTATCTCGACACCCGTATCGTGATATGATCACTCACTTGCCTCACACCGGTATCTCAAGATAGTAACTCACTATTTCGACACACGTATCGCAAGATACACTCACTCGTCTGCAACGGGTACACACGCCTTTGTCGGAATCAATCATGACCTTCAGGAACATATATTTACCACTTGTATTTTCATACTTTGCACATAAATATCCTTCAAGCGGCACAAATTATTCTGATTAATTATTCTAAATGGATCATATGTTGTCTAATTAAAATTTGTATTAACAATATAACAAACACCTTCCTTTTTAACAACATACATCCAACAAGTTTATTTAAAAATGTTCTAAGTTCTGCCATAAATTAGCTTGTAATTTTTTATACAAATTGTACGATACTGGAAACAAGAAAATCATGACACTTATAGTTAAAAATAATATTTATTCTTAAAATGGAAAAAACCTAAATAAGCATATTTTAATTTAAAAGTAAAAAATGAATTTGAATGATAAACATCAGTAGCGTAGAAGGCAAGCAGTTATACTGCATAAGTTTAGTATATGTCAGTCACTTACCTGAAAAACAATAACGAATTTGGTTTCCTAGGTTTTAGCCATGTCGATAAACTGAATTTATTTGAGGGGCAAAATATTCCCAATCAACTGTACAATGATAAGCAATTTTAAAAATATAGTGTCAGGTAATATATACTTCACAATGCCTTTTGAGGGATATTCACTAAATATACAAAACACCACAAGAACGGAATTGTTGACTCCTTTAATTTTACGTACACCAATTACTTGAATTATATCCGTAATCCAAATGGTCGATAGGATACTAAAAATGGAGCCACAATAGCAGAGGACTTAACTTAAACAAAGGCCAATTCAGTCTTTATTGAGCTCCATTGTCTTGCACGAATTGCTCTTCATATTTATGGATTTTTATCACGACATTATAACTTTTTGTTGTATTAGAAGTCATTAAAATTGATTTCTCCGATTTTAAACTTTAAACTAGTGAACGCTTCGTCCCCATCACTTGATGCACTCTTAACACCTAGCTCATTTAATTTTCTTTCTATTTGTTCATATTACGCACTTACATAATTAAAAAGTAACCTCTGAGTTAAGTTTGCACCTCCCTAATCTCTATCATTCATATTGTAATGGTAATGAAAGCTCTGATTCGCTGTTATAGTATATTTACTATGAACCTTATTATAGCTCCTACAGTGAAATTTGTTTAAATCTTTTGTTAGTGCGCATCCTTTCCTACTTAATCATATATTTAAGATCATGTCTAAGTTAAGATGATGTAACAATGTGGCTTGACGAGTTAAAGTGTCAGGAAGTTGTGGAAGTTAAATGATGTAACTAAGTGGCTTGACGAGAGAGTTGTACTTGAATTAACAAAGTGTCAGGAAGTTGTGGAAGTTAGATGATGTAACTAAATGGCTTGACGAGAAAGTTGTACTTGAGTTAACAAAGTGTCAGGAAGTTTTGGAAGTTGGATGATGTAACTATATGGCTTGACGAGAAAGTTGTGCTTGAGTTAACAAAGTGTCAGGAAGTTGTGGAAGTTGGATGATGTAACTATGTGGCTTGACGAGAAAGTTGTACTTGAGTTAACAAAGTGTCAGGAAGTTGTGGAAGTTGGATGATGTAACTATGTTGCTTGACGAGAAAGTTGTACTTGAGTTAAAAAATTGTCAGGAGTAGTGATGATGTAGGCCGGGCAAATGCCCAAAGGGCAGGACAATTATAAATGAGCATTTGTCCAGGCATTTGCCCAAAGCAATTTTAAGCGCCCAAAAACTGGGAATTTATAAAAACAAGTTAGTTTTAACCTGTAACTGTTTGTACATTTTTATTTGAGTGCTTACTACCTATACATTTTTTCAAGGCCACTATTGAGTTCCTAAAACTTACTTTAAGACCATTAATAAAAGTGTAGTTTCTGAAAAACCCTCGAGCTTGTTAAAACATAGTCTTTTAAACTTCCGATTCGTATTTGTCAAAACCCCATATCATAACTGAGCGCCTTAATACATATTGTAGAATTGTTAAACAAATTTTATAAATAATACTGTACATTTGCATCCTATAAATTCTAAAAATATGATTGAAGGAGAATCAGAACTGTTTGCAGAATCTGACCGAGCCAGAACTTCTGGACACTTCATTAGAAAACAGCTTCAAGGTTAGTGCAGAAGATTTTTGAGCCAAAATTCACTTGTGCTCGCACAAGAAGCAATTGATGTCAATGTTCTCGCGCCATATGTGGACAATTCTACTAAATCAGAGCTTGAACAAACTAGATTTGTCTCAGTATATGTTGATGCACCAAATCACAAAGACACAAAATTGTTTCCTATATTGGTCCGATATTTTCACCCATCCACAGGTGTACAAGTGAAACTACTCGAACTTGAAGCTTTATCTGGAGAAACGTCAGAAATAATAACAAATTATTTAATCAGGGTTCTTCAAAATAAGAACATTACTGATAAAGTTGTGGGGTTTTGTTCAGACAACACAAACACTAACTTTGGTGGGTCTGCTCGAAAGGGTACTCGAAATGTATATTTCAAACTTAAAGACTCTGAATAAAGACATTATTGGCATTGGTTGTGCAGCCCATATAATTCACAATGCGATCCAAACAGCTGCAGATATTGAAGCTATAATTGTGAAAGTATACACTCATTTTTATTTATATACAGTACGGGTAGAGAAGTTTAAATAATTTTGCGAGGAAGCCTCTGTACAATATCACAAACTCCTAGGCTACAGCAAAACAAGATGGCTTGCTTTGATGCCAGCTGTGGAGCGGGTGCTCCAGCTTTTTGTGCCTCTCAAAGAGTACTTTTTGACCAACAAAAGGTGTCCTAGACTTATCAAAGCTTTTTTTGAGGGGAAGCTGCAGAACTTTGGTTAAATTTTATTCATAGCCAGTCAGCGATTTTTCATGATGCAGTGCTGAAGGCAGAAGGTCAAGATATCAGTGCAGTTGAAGTTGCAGTGCTTTTAGCTGATTTGAGAGAGAAATATGTTGAGAGGAAGAACAGTTCGTTCCTTCCTATGTCAGTTAAATCTTGTCTGAAGAACAATGAGGAAGTGCTTGATAAAACTCTCATTTTAAATGGAATACAGGTGTTTTATGAGACATCTGTTACGTATCTTAATGAATGGGCTTGCCACTTTCGATCCTTGGAAACCTTGTCTTGGTTTAGTTTGAGAGAAACACCAGCATGGGAGTCGGTGATAAACGGAGTAGAAGTGTTATCAAACTTGCTGAAATCAGTCATTATTGATGACAACAAACTGTTTGATGAAATAAACTGTCTAAAAAAATATGTCACAAGTGAAAAGTTGTCAGAATGGTGTGAGCTGAAAACTTCGATCGACCAAAGATGGGTAGAGGTATTTCTCCATTTTGAACAAAAGAACATTCCATACGAAAACTTACGTTACATCGCTGAGTTGCTTCTGTGTCTGCCAGGAACTAATGCTCCAGTTGAACGAGTGTTTACTAACATGAACAATATATGGACTGAAAATAAATCTCAATTGAACGTTTCAACTTTAAGAGCAATGCTTATGCTGAAGTAAAATGTTGGACTAACTTGTGATAAGTTTCATGACAAAATAAAAGGAGAACCATCTCTCCTTAAAGACATACATTCATCAAAAAAGTATGCCAATGAGTGAACGTGTAAGCTAGTGGACATACTGTACTCTTGTTTTTATATTGAAATGTGTTCAGATTGCATTGAAAATTTAAACTTTACCAATTTGCCAATTAACCTTTTTACAAGTCTGGTAAAAGAAGATGTTTTACAAACTTGTCTACATAGTATTCCAATTATTCTCGGACAGTAAACTTCATTCAGTTGATTTTTCTGTGTAACTTACAATATTTTCAATTGTTAAATGTGTATTTTTGTTTGTTTCATTATTAATAAATTAATTTAACTGATGTTCCGATTAGTGTAATTGTGTTAATTTTACTACCTGAACAGTCAAGTTTTTCCTATGCTTATTTCTGTGAATTTAAGTGCAAAAATAGATAAAATAATGAGTTTAGGACGTTTAGTTCAGTCAATTTTTGAAAATACCTTTAACATGGTTTGGGGGGGACCCCCTGACCCTCCTAATGTGTGTCCCGCTTTGAGGTCATTACAAATATGGTCACCTTAGATTATGTAACTATGTGGCTTGAGGAGTAAGTTGTACTCGAGTTAACAAAGTGTCAAGAGAGTGTGTTCGTTAAGATATTATAACAATATGGTTTTCCGAGAACACTTTGTATTTTGTGTGGTCAACAACCTCACAGGAATAAAATAACAATGTGTTGACGTTTGGAAATTCAAAGACGGTGTTTATAGACAATAAAGTTGCATGCAGACAGGAAGCATATTTAGCATTCTGACCCACATCGTCAGCAAAATCGTCTTAGTCTTGCCGAAACATATTTTACCAAACCCAATCATGCTGAAATTTGCTATTTATAGTTGTATACACACAACTGGGTGTAAAAGAAACAATAATACTTAAGTAAGAAGAAAAATATTTTATTGGATATTGTGTATCAATACGAGTGTTTAAAAACTGTAAGAAGTACATTACGTGTTAAGTAAGAATCGACTCATATTTATTTTATAAATCGTAAAACAGGTTGTGAAAATTTGTGAAAACATACAACATTAAGGTAATTTCACAAATAATATCTTAATCCATATTCCAATGCAAGCTAAAAATACTAAGGGTATTTTAAATCATATTAAAAGCATTAGCCAAATCTCCACAAAACGCAAAACGTTTGATAACTAAATTAATTAATGATTTAGATAGAGATTTTTAGAGGAAAATAGGATTTAAATTGAAACCAATTCAAACACTCGAACAGTTTATTTTAATTATCATACGGTAACAATATAATTAATTTAGAAATTGCTTATCAGTAGAACACTAGAGTTCCTTCTACTATTGAACGAATTAAGATACTCAATTTTATTTTACTGTAATAATTGATGCTATATTAAAATAACCGACACTTTCACCGTGCCTAATATGCCATACATAATATTTTAAAAGGTCGGCCGTAATATTTTACTTCTATATTTCGTAAATTAAACCACGCCTGCCATTCTTCTGGGGGTATCACTCCAGAGTGTTATGATCTCATTATCCCTTAGGGACTTGTTGCCATGCCACCCAACACGTGCCCAATCATATCTTCCCTAACAGTACGTACAACACACTCTGCACAAACCATGCCTGCCATTCCTCTGGGGATATCACTCCAAACTACACACGAGTATGAGGATTAAAAGGATTCACTGTCTTTTAATCCTCATATCGAATTATGCATAGCCTTAGCCAGTAAAATGATGGGTTTCATTTTTAGACAAAGTGCAAGTTTCCAAAACACTGTAACCATCATTATGCTTTACAATGCTTTCGTTAGGTCGAGGTTGGAGAGTGGGGCTGTCATATGGAATCCAATTCATTCAACATATCGAGAAGCGGTTGAAAGAGTTCAAAAGCGATTTTTAAGATTTCTCTTTTACAAATGTTTTAATGTTTACACGTACACGGTTCCATATGATGAGCTGTTGGTGTTGTTTGGGTTCCGGAGTCTTGACACGAGGAGAACACTAATGGGCCTGGTGTTCCTGTATAGACTGGTGCGTGGCGGGGTGGACGATACCGCTGGCTTAGCGGGCCTCTCTTTCCGTGTACCTACATTTCATAGTCGCAATAAACTTCTGTTCTCTTCCCTACTGCCGCACGACGGCACATGCTTCTTCCCCCTTCACCGCCTCATGACATCTTATAATAATCTACTCCTTTCCAATAATAGTAATGTAGATCTATTTTTTGACTCTTTTAAAATATTTAAAGCTAATTGCCTGTCTTGTTTAAGTCAACGCTCTACATAATTTTGTTTTGTTTATTACTATGTTACGAATTCTATATTGTTAACTGTTCAAAATATATTTATTACTGTTATTATTTATTGTCGTAATGGTTGTCAATTGTTTAAAATATTTATTACTGTTATTAGTTATTGTTGTTATTGTTCTTAATTGTTTAAAATATTTATTACTGCTATTGTTGCTGAATGCTAATCTATACTAATATTAGTTATTATTTTTATTTAATTGTATGTCATTATATTTTTTGCATCCTCATCAAGCATGTATTGTTCCGTTCCATATAAATTTCAGTTAAATTTGAATCTATAGTATTTCAGTTTGGTATCTTATTTGTTGTTATTTTTTTATAATGTGAAGTGATTTAGTGAATAAGTTATATAACCCACAAACATAAATATAAGTATTAATATGAACTGCTTCAGTGTAATTGGTTTTTACTGTATTGAAGCATGTAAATAAATAAAAAAACGAGTGTTATGGTCTCGTTATCCCTTAGGGACTTGTTGCCATGCCACCCAACACGTGCCCAATCATATCTACCTGTATCGTGGCTTACAAGACATCACCCCCAACACTAGTACGTACAACACACTCTGCACAAACCATGCCTGCAATTCCTCTGGGGATATCACTCCAAACTACTCACGAGTGTTATGGTCTCGTTATCCCCTAAGGAGTTTTTGCCATGCCACCCAACAAGTGTCCAATCACATCTACCTGTATCTTGGCTTACAAGACATCACCCCCAACAGTGCGTACTACACACACTCTGCACAAACCATGTCTGCCATTCCTCTGGGGATATCACTCCAAACTACACACGAGTGTTATGGTCTCGTTATCCCCTAAGGAGTTTTTGCCATGCCACCCAACAAGTGTCCAATCACATCTACCTGTATCTTGGCTTACAAGACATCACCCCCAACAGTGCGTACTACACACACTCTGCACAAACCATGTCTGCCATTCCTCTGGGGATATCACTCCAAACTACACACGAGTGTTATGGTCTCGTTATCCCTTAGGGAGTTTTTGCCATGCCACCCAACACGTGCCCAATCACATCTACGTGTATCGTGGCTTACAAGACATCACCCCCAACAGTACGTACAACACACTCTCTGCACAAACCATGCCTGCAATTCCTCTGGGGATATCACTCCTAACTACACACGAGTGTTATGGTCTCGTTATCCCTTAGGGAGTTTTTGCCATGCCACCCAACACGTGCCCAATCTCATCCACCTGTATCTTGGCTTACAAGACATCACCCCCAACAGTACGTACAACACACTCTCTGCACAAACCATGCCTGCAATTCCTCTGGGGATATCACTCCTAACTACACACGAGTGTTATGGTCTCGTTATCCCCTAAATAATTAATAATACAAACCACCCAAGAAATTCCTCCGTCCATCTACCTGTGTCACGGCTAACTTATTTCAAACTTGCTCTTAAAGATTAAGTACATTACATACTCTAAACATATGTATGAACATTTAACTACCACCAAACATCAAACTTTCACACTCCACCATAAATTTCACACGTCCTCATATTTGTGTATTTTCTTCTATTCGTAACTTAAATCATAGACTGTTAAGAAAATATACTTTCTATTTGTTAATACCACTGTCATCATTATTGTATATGTATGGGATGGTGGGTGGGTCCATACCAACGTACGTCAATGGGTGGTTAAGTGTATCCATACCAACTTACGTCTATGGGAGGGTGGGTGGGTTAATACCACCGTATGTGTATGTGTGGGTGGGTAACACTCATAGACAGTTTAGTAAGATGTCCCACTCGATTGTTATTTTAACCACTAATTGGTGGTCCAAGTTGTCGGCCATTTTAATTTTTGGAAAGTGGGAATCACTCATCCTCTAATTAATAATTTCATCATATTCCAATAAATAATATAAGCCCCACTTGATCATATTATGAAACATTAAGAATTTTTCGAAAACTATTTAATTACCTGTTACAGTTTTTTGTTTAGTCAAGTCAACCTCTGATTTTTTGGATTTATTTTTTTATCGGGCTGTAGGAGAGGACATAATATTTATCTGTCCCAACTGTTTATGTTTTGAAACATAAGGTTTCTTTAGTTCGACCGTGATGCTCATTTGATTTTTTAACGACTGGGGGCCATAGATTTTCAATTTTCTTAAGGGGGCTGATCTAGTAAAAAATATTTTTTACCCAAATTTTTAAATATATTTTTTATTTTTGTACGTGTACTACCGAACATTTTCATCCAACTCTTATAGGTCTAGGAATTTTTTACCAAGTTATGGATACAAATTTAACGCTGGTACATAGCGATTTTAGAATAATTTTCTGACCATTACGGCAATGTTCCGCAAAATGTGTTTTTTTGTACTATTTACATAATATTTCAAAAACTATATTTAAAAAAACGTTCACCACATCTGTGTTATAACTGTGTGAATGCCCTAAACTAAAATTACTATGGTAGGTATAGTGGTTATAACTTTTTGTATATTACCCTAATAAAATACTATATTTTCAGATTTTATCAATAAAATCTTCCTCAAAACATTTAATTCGTTTAATATTGTTATAATTTTAGTTCATGCGACTTTTCTGTTGCCTAGTGATTATGAAAAATTTTAATATTAAGGACATTTCAAGAAACAGAATAATCCTTTCAAAACATTTAAAGAAAACTGTTTTCATTAGAAAAACTGTTAACCTGTATATTTTTAGTTTCTAGTCTTGAAATATTTTTTAAATTGAAGAAATATATTAAAAACCTAACCTACAAATTTCAAATTGATTGGTCAACATTTAAAGATGGAAAATTTTTTCTAAGACCATAATATACAGATTGCGCAAACCAGATCAGCTCCCTTAAATAAAAAAGAGGGACATTGGTAGTAAATTTAAGTGAGACATCATTTTATACGTTTTGGAACCCTCATACTTTGGCTTTTTATAAACTAGAAGGTATATTCTGACCCATAAAAAGTAATACAGCTATTAAATTAATTACACCTGAGCACTTTCGATGGAAAACTGATCGACCATTCCGAAAGACTTGAACAAATCTTGTAGCTGTGTTGAGACCGGACCATTAATATCAAGAGTACCAATATCAAACCCCATGGCGACGAAGCTGAGCCTTTTCTTTATGACATCCGGTAATAGTTTTTCAAATTTCGGCATAAAAAGCTCATCGTTTCCAGCGGGAGTTCTCCAACAATTACAGGTTAGTTTGAACTTTTACCCCAATCATTTTGAAATTTGTCAGTTGATACCGTAAGCCTGTTTCACTCTTTGAAGAGTAAGAAAGCGTACTTTTTTTATAAATTCTAAAACTACACTTTTGGAGGATGTGCGGCAATTGAAATTTGCTAATACAGGATTTTTAATTTAGTTTTGTTGCTGGTGTTAACATGTTGAGTAAAAACTAGGACATCGGGATTAAGTTTCTCACACAAGATAGTCTCTTCTCCCTTGTTGTTTGCGCATTTTGGGCAAAACCTTTGTACATATATATATTGTTAATTTATTTTTTTAGGCCCAAAAGAATTCCCTTAAAAAATAGATTGATTGGTAATTTTTAAGTGTCAGTTTGTATTACTTCCGTCATTAGGCAAAGCACTGTACATGAATTCCACTGATGTACCACAATTTGTAAGTTCAACGTCATAAACCTATCAGAATTACAAAAGTCCGTGTTTGGCGAAGACTATAAGAACATTTTCAGGTTTCCTTCGACGCTTGACTAATACTAGCGAAATATATTATCGTCATGTAACTAAATAGGGTGTTTTTGAATACATAATTTATTCAACAGTGACTGCAAAAAGGAAAAGTATAATTAGATTTATTCTGCAAAACCACATGCTGCTTTACTCGGAGAAAGGGGGTCTATGAAATGTGGGTCTTTGGGCTGAGGCCGTTAACTCTCCCCGACCACAGAACGTAATTTTAGCTGTAATAAATCAGCTGTCACAATGGTTTAACATCTGGTGAGGCCATTTATTCGGCTCATGCACACTTTCTGTCCACTTGCCTTAATCCCAGCTAACACACTGTACAATCCTCACAAGTGCCACATCCACAATACACGTCTCCCTCCCACAAACGACGTATGACGTTGACTGACCTCCACCCACCAATGCACGTATGACGTTTACGGTCCTTCCTACTACAATACACGTGACGTACGGATCTCCCATCCACAATACACGCATGACGTGTGCGAACCTCCTACCGACCAATGCACGTATGACATTGGCGGTCCTTCCTACCACAATACACATGGCGTAAGGATCTCCCATGTGTGCGAACCTCCTACCCACCAATGCACGTATGACGTTGGCGGTCCTTCCTATCACAATACACATGGCGTACTCCCATCCACAATACACGCATGACGTGTGCGAACCTCCTATCCACCAATGCACGTATGACATTGGCGGGCCTTCCTACCACAATACACATGGCGTACGGAACTTCCATCACAATACACGTATGACGTTGACGGAACTTCCAATCATCCATACAACGAACTACGTTTATTACTTATAAAAAATGAGAAGTAATTATTCATTGATTTTATAATCGAAAAAGGAGATGTTCACTTTCAACGCTGTAATCTAAACGTAATACAGTAATTGTATTCTACTGTATGTATAAAGGATTATCCTCGCAGTTCCATTAGCAAAAATATCACTTTAATGCCGCGCAAAGGGGCTTAGCTAAGACTAATGTAGACGATATCGGAAAGGTCTTTGTGCTAGTCTTCAAACGTGTTGCAGAAATCCCTTACTAAATCGGGATGTATTCAAACTTATTTGCGCTATAATTTATTTAAATAAACTAACTAAATAATTTATTTCATTATTTAGGTAACACATATTAATAAGTATATTTTAAAATGCATCGCTCATTTTAAATTAGTCCTAAACGAAATTCTGAAATGGGTTGATATGAGGATTATAATGTTATAGATACAAACACACATAAATCAACGCTTAGTATAAATAAATTAGACCGTTATGTCAATATAAAAACCAATTATAATATAATAATAAATTATGACTAACTATAAGTATCGAAATACTTTTTGTTACAGAATCAAATAGTTAGATGTTGTACTAAACATCCTATAATACTAATACTAGTTAATGGGAGAGGGGGAGGGATAATTATGTCCTTAAATAAGCACACGTTGTCTACTACTAATAACTTTTTCAGCTTTATCTAAACATAAACCAATTATATCAAACCTATATAACTTTTATATCAAATACGTACATGTTTATTTTATGCCTACTAAATAAATAAATCACCAAGACAAGCTCCTGCCCAGCCGATAGCCCAGACACGTGTAAACGTCACTTTTGTTACCTTGACTTTGTACTACAAAACTTATACTCATTTCTTGTTCTGCATAAAGAATAAATAAAAAAGGGAAGGACTATGCGAAACACTATTTTATGCTTTCTTTAAGCACCTTTTACGACGTGGGGCTCATAATTTAGTCATAAGCCTACCCTGTTATGTTCAGACCAATTAAATAGCATAATCCATAGAAAAATCAATTAACCCTGGAGTTGAGGGCTTTCCTTTATACTACTGTATATTCAATGTGTCATTCTTTAAATAACAAGAAAAAAATTAAATAATGAAAGAAACTTTAAGACATTAAAAAAAATTTAATGTACGTCATTAAAAGTAAGAACGATAATTCTCAAACTCATACCTTGTTTACTTCTTACAACTATAAAGAATGTGTTAACATCAGAACCAGACATGTCAACTGAAGCACCGTCACATAAGAACCGTCGGAGATCGCTCTAAGGCCAATTAAGCTAAAGGAAGTAAGAACGATAATTCTTACACTCATACCTTGTTTACGTCTTACAACTATAAAGAATGTGTTAACATCAGAGCCAGACGTCAACTGAAGCACCGCCACATAAGAACCGTCGGAGATCGCTCTAAGGCCAATTAAATTAAAGGAAGTAAGAACGATAATTCTCAAACTCATACCTTGTTTACGTCTTACAACTATAAAGAATGTGTTAAAATCAGAACCAGACGTCAACTGAAGCACCGCCGCATAAGAACCGTCGTAGATCGCTCTAAGGCCAATCAAGTTAAAGGAAGTAAGAACGATAATTCTCAAACTCATTCCTTGTTTACGTCTTACAACTATAAAGAATGTGTTAACATCAGAACCAGACGTCAACTGAAGCACCGCCACATAAGAACCGTCGGAGATCGCTCTAAGGCCAATTAAGTTAAAGGAAGTAAGAACGATAATTCTCAAACTCATACCTTGTTTACGTCTTACAACTATAAAGAATGTGTTAACATCAGAGCCAGACGTCAACTGAAGCACCGCCACATAAGAACCGTCGGAGATCGCTCTAAGGCCAATTAAGTTAAAGGAAGTAAGAACGATAATTCTCAAACTCATACCTTGTTTACGTCTTACAACTATAAAGAATGTGTTAAAATCAGAACCAGACGTCAACTGAAGCACCGCCGCATAAGAACCGTCGTAGATCGCTCTAAGGCCAATCAAGTTAAAGGAAGTAAGAACGATAATTCTCAAACTCATACCTTGTTTACGTCTTACAACTATAAAGAATGTGTTAACATCAGAACCAGACGTCAACTGAAGCACCGCCACATAAGAACCGTCGGAGATCGCTCTAAGGCCAATTAAGTTAAAGGAAGTAAGAACGATAATTCTCAAACTCATACCTTGTTTACGTCTTACAACTATAAAGAATGTGTTAACATCAGAGCCAGACGTCAACTGAAGCAACGTCATATAAGAACCGTCGGAGATCACTCTAAGACCAATCAAGTTAAAGGAAGTAAGAACGATAATTCTCAAACTCATACCTTGTTTACGTCTTACAACTATAAAGAATGTGTTAACATCAGAACCAGACGTCAACTGAAGCAACGTCATATAAGAACCGTCGGAGATCACTCTAAGGCCAATTAAGTTAAAGGAAGTAAGAACGATAATTCTCAAACTCATACCTTGTTTACGTCTTACAACTATAAAGAATGTGTTAAAATCAGAACCAGACGTCAACTGAAGCACCGCCACATAAGAACCGTCGGAGATCGCTCTAAGGCCAATTAAGCTAAAGGAAGTGAAAACGATAATTCTTACACTCATACCTTGTTTACGTCTTACAACTATAAAAAATGTGTTAACATCAGAACCAGACGTCAACTGAAGCACCGCCACATAAGAACCGTCGGAGATCGCTCTAAGGCCAATTAAGTTAAAGGAAGTAAGAACGATAATTCTCAAACTCATACCTTGTTTACTTCTTACAACTATAAAAAATGTGTTAACATCAGAACCAGACATGTCAACTGAAGCACCACCACATAAGAACCGTCGGAGATCGCTCTCAGGGCAATTAAGCTAAAGGAAGTAAGAACGATAATTCTCAAACTCATACCTTGTTTACTTCTTACAACTATAAAAAATGTGTTAACATCAGAACCAGACATGTCAACTGAAGCACCACCACATAAGAACCGTCGGAGATCGCTCTAAGGCCAGTCAAGCTAAAGGAAGTAAGAACGATAATTCTCAAACTCATACCTTGTTTACTTCTTACAACTATAAAGAATGTGTTAAAATCAGAACCAGACGTCAACTGAAGCACCACCACATAAGAACCGTCGGAGATCGCTCTAAGGGAAATTAAGCTAAAGGAAGTAAGAACGATAATTCTCAAACTCATACCTTGTTTACTTCTTACAACTATAAAAAATGTGTTAACATCAGAACCAGACGTCAACTGAAGCACCGCCATATAAGAACCGTCGGAGATCGCTCTAAGGCCAATCAAGTTAAAGGAAGTAAGAACGATAATTCTCAAACTCATACCTTGTTTACGTCTTACAACTATAAAGAATGTGTTAACATCAGAACCAGACATGTCAACTGAAGCACCACCACATAAGAACCGTCGGAGATCGCTCTAAGGGCAATTAAGCTAAAGGAAGTAAGAACGATAATTCTCAAACTCATACCTTGTTTACTTCTTACAACTATAAAAAATGTGTTAACATCAGAACCAGACATGTCAACTGAAGCACCACCACATAAGAACCGTCGGAGATCGCTCTAAGGGCAATTAAGCTAAAGAAAGTGAAAACGATAATTCTTACACTCATACCTTGTTTACGTCTTACAACTATAAAAAATGTGTGAACATCAGAACCAGACATGTCAACTGAAGCACGTCATATAAGAACCGTCGGAGATCGCTCTAAGGCCAATTAAGTTAGAGGGAGTAAGAACGATAATTCTCTAACTCATACCTTGTTTACTTCTTACAACTATAAAAAATGTGTTAACATCAGAACCAGACATGTCAACTGAAGCACCACCACATAAGAACCGTCGGAGATTGCTCTAAGGCCAATCAAGCTATAGGAAGTAAGATCGATAATTCTTACACTCATACCTTGTTTACGTCTTACAACTATAAAGAATGTGTTAACATCAGAGCCAGACATGTCAACTGAAGCAACGTCATATAAGAACCGTCGGAGATCGCTCTAAGGGCAATTAAGCTAAAGGAAGTGAAAACGATAATTCTTACACTCATACCTTGTTTACGTCTTACAACTATAAAAAATGTGTTAACATCAGAACCAGACATGTCAACTGAAGCACGTCATATAAGAACCGTCGGAGATCGCTCTAAGGCCAATTAAGCTAAAGGAAGTAAGAACGATAATTCTCAAACTCATACCTTGTTTACGTCTTACAACTATAAAGAATGTGTTAACATCAGAACCAGACATGTCAACTGAAGCACCACCACATAAGAACCGTCGGAGATCGCTCTAAGGCCAATTAAGCTAAAGGAAGTAAGAACGATAATTCTCAAACTCATACCTTGTTTACGTCTTACAACTATAAAGAATGTGTTAACATCAGAGCCAGACATGTCAACTGAAGCACGTCATATAAGAACCGTCGGAGATCGCTCTAAGGCCAATCAAGCTATAGGAAGTAAGAACGATAATTCTTACACTCATACCTTGTTTACGCCTTACAACTATAAAGAATGTGTTAACATCAGAACCAGACATGTCAACTGAAGCACGTCATATAAGAACCGTCGGAGATCGCTCTAAGGCCAGTCCTTCAGGAGGTCTATTTCTCGCAGCTAATTTCTCTTCGTAAATATGCCTTCTTGTCAAGACCTACAATAACCTTTTCTTAACTTAAAAGGCGGCTGGGACTGATTTCTCCAATGACATTAAAATAATTCAAGATATCTTAAGAGGACTTAAAAGAATTGTATTAATTTATTTAAAGTGGTAAGGATAATTTTTAAACTAAATTAGACTAATTGGTCTAAAAATACAAGCTTTGTTTGTTACTGCAGTTTACAATTTAATCATTCATAGTACAAATATAAAATATTAAACATTTTTAATGTTATAGAATCATTTAAACTCTAAACTTTTATTTTAACTATTTTTACGGGACAACGATAAAAATATCAAGCTAAATTTAGTTGGCCCTCCGATATATCAACTCTTTTCAATATACCTTCTGCATTGAAATCAGGAGTGCTAGCCACTTTACTAGGAAGATTCCCTCAAAATAAACGTTTCAGTAGTCATTTAAAATAAAAATTTACATGGCATTCTAAAGACCAGTTAAATTAGAAAAAGGTGAGCTAACACATAGTCTCCCCTCATTAAATAAAAATGATGCAGTTATTAGTTTTTCGTTTCAGAGCATAATTCATTAAAAAAGAAGGAGAGATTGTCCCACTTTGGGAGAAATATCCTACTACTAATAAAGAATAAGAAACTTCTCTTACTGTGCTAATATACTGACAGTCGTAAAACTAAACTAACCATACAACTGCTATCAACGTTAAGATAAAATGTACAGTGTAGTACTTATTTTCAACATTTAATGCTCTTAATCACGATTGTTGGTCTTTGCTTCAGATTGGCCGTAGAACGATTGGCACACATTTTTGGCCGATTTGGAATGGCACTTTTGGCACAGTCATTAGAGGGGATTAAGAAGGGTCAACCTGTAAGTTTCAGAAAGGCACGATTGGCACACACCGCCCGGCCAGGTAGTAGCAGCCAGGTGGCCAGAATGCGGGAAAATGGGAACTTTTTTGCCCCCGCAAATTCCCTGCTGTGGTGCTTATTGAAGTAAGCAACTAACCTAACCTAACCTAACCTAACCTAACGTGAGGTTTAAATTAAAAAATTTGTTATATCACGGGCAAATGACTGCCACGCAGAGTTGACGGGAATAATAAAATTCCCGTTTTCCCTCGTTCGATGGCGTCTACCTGGTCGAGCGACTGTGCCAATCCTGCCTTTTCCAAGCAGGCGAGTTGACCCTACTTATTCCGCTCTAATGATTGTGCCAATACTGCCATGGGCAGAAGGTCCAAAAATGTGTGCCAATCATCCCGTCCCCTTCAGATTATCGTCTGACCTTATTAGAGCATAGCGAGTAAAAGAATGTCATGTGCTCTCGTTTTGTAAAACGTGTTAACATAAACACTTATCAACCCTCCGCCCTAATTCACTGGTAACTTTATTTATTTCCATGTTATTCCCTGTTTATAGCAATTTATAAATCAAATTTTGTCAAGCTACAAAGTAATTTTAAATCTTGCTCTTGTTATACAACTAATCAATACTAAATGAACAATACTGTATTAGAATTAGAATTTTGTTTTCTTCAGTTAATTACGGAAAACAACCGGAATGGGTGTGTGTCTAGGTAGGGCTGTGCGTTCTACCTGAAGAGACCCAGATATGACCACCGGTGCAACTAGACATGCTAGGGACAGAGGATTATTTCGACCCTTATAAATTCCTTTAACCGCCGGTGCAACTAGACATAACCGCCTGTCGGGTGGATGGGAGTTCTTAAAGTGTATAGCTAATAAAGGCATTATACAGTATAATCAGACCAAAAACTAAATATATCGCTGTTAGAACAATTTGTGCTTCTTTCCCTCCACTTCACCTACCTCGGTATTCCACTATCCCCCCCCCCCCCACATCACACGCACACTGAACCGATTAATTAATAAGTCAGCAGTTAAATGTGTCATAAATTGTCAGCAAGATGTCTTATAAATGTAGTAATTACTTTTTTTTTTAGTTCTGATCATAATAAATGAATTAATTTCTCAAATATTTTACAAAAAATGTTGATCATAGTAAATGAATTAATTTATCATATAATGAAATTTGTGTTGGAAAATTGTTGTCATGGACTGAAAATACTAAGACTAGTGATCAAAAAAGCTGGCGTGATTATATCAGCAATGTAAAACATGAAGTGTCGTCAGCTGATCTATTAAACTGCATGCCCTTCAAACACTCCGTCAAGTGCACGTAATTTCCCCTCTGCGCGTGAGCGATGCGCGGAGAGGCGTCCACGACGTAGGTCTTGTTTGTGATCGAATCAGTCATGAACTCTTGTCAACTATTATGCAGCTAACGATCACAGTGTGTTATACTTGGTGACATTTATGAAGAAATTATTATATCACAATGTTCAATGTGATATCAGTACGCAAATAACCGTTACACTATTCCATATAACATACAGAAACGCGCGTATGGTTTTAAAATTTAAGTGCAATATTTTCTGTATTATTCCGAATTTGCTTTCAGATTCTACTTAACCAAAACAAAAGCTCCAGTAAAATGAATCTGATGTCATAACATGCTGAGCAATTCATGTATTCGACAGATGTAGTGCGTGAATTAGCATGCCTCGTAGGCCACCCGCCTGACAACATTCAAGGCGTGACAATACAGCGAAGGCGTGTGTTCTTTGATACAACGCCGCAGATGACGCCCATTAAGTCTGTCGTGTTCGGCATTCTAACTGACACATCATTTGTCTGATACAAAACAAGTAAAAGTGTACTCTAGTATAACTAATGAAGTTCATTAATACATAATACAGGTTATATTGATTGTTGTGTGAGTTTACACGGTTATGGATATAGAGGCTTACAGTTTCAAGAAATTATGTTCACACAAAAGGTAATTGCAATATGAAAATTATGATATAGGTTATTATTATGAAAAGGATATGAAAAGTGAATAAAAGCAAAAACACAGAAATTCAATGTCCCTTATGTTGGACACCATCCACTTGACACTAACGATGTTGGACAATCAGTCAAACAGATCTATAGTGTACCAACAAAAATAAGAAAAATATCTTTAGTAATACAACTAAATTACTCAAAGAATCGATGAGGCCAGTAATCTGTCCCATCTCAGAAAACAAAACTCACGACGATACTTCAGAAGTCAAGTCGGCATAGTGCGGACCAAAAATATAAAATGATACAGGCACATAAATCAAATATGAATACTCGTACATTGATGCCCTTACAAAAAACATAAGCGATGCACAAATACAGGTCGTAATGTTTTAATGTCGTCAAAACAAGAAGTAATTTAATCACTTTTCAGATAACTATTCTTTTAAAACACTAAACACATACGGTATTAAATTGAAGTATATACTGAAGATGACCATAAAATTCTAAAATTTAGTCTTTCTGACATGAAATTGAAGCCATAAAATGTGATGGGTATCCGGTTGTCTGAAAGTAAATAATAAATTATTGTTTTGACCTTGGATATATAACGGATACGTATTATCATTAGTTTCGGTAAATAGATTGAAATGGACACCTCTTCCTACTAAACTTTGAATGTATCTTGATCTTTTAATCTGAATTCTAGTTACTGAATCTATAATTTTTACATATTTTGTATTATAGTAATGGTAGTTTACATAATCACCTAGTACAACTTCAACATTTAATCTGAAGTGTTCGTTAAAAATCAGTTTGACAATAATCTTAGCAAACAAATAAGTCGTTTTCTGTACTTTCAAATTATGTTCCTTCACTTGTGTAACATAAAGTATTTAGAATGCAACGTGTAATCTGTCAGAGTTAAATTAATATTATTATTCATTTACTTTTTTCAATTAATCAAAAAATAAAATCAAAATTGAATGAAAAAATGTGAGTAAACTTTAGTCGTTTGAATGTAGCTCAAAACACAACAAAACTCTCGGGCTATCGGACATAATTTAGTTTCTGGCGGTAGTTCAGTCCGTGATCCGTTCTAACAAGACAAATCAACTGTGAGTGTCGGGAATTCATAGTTTTTTTAGCTGGAGTTTGGTCCGTGCTCCTGACATAATTTAGTTGCAATGTCGTTCTAACAACGCAACTCAATGATAACTGGCGGGACTCTCGGAGTTTCTGGCGGGAGTTGGGTCCGTGTTCCTGACATAATGGAATTGCAATGTCCTTTTAACAAGGCAACTCAACCGTAAGTGGCGGGACTCTCGGAGTTTCTGGCGGGAGTTTGGTCCGTGCTCCTGATATAATGGAATTAGTTTTTTAATTAGCATAATACGTGTTGGTACATATACAGTACAAGTAAACGTCACACAACACAAATTTATTACAATATAAGCACAAAATGCACAAATACACTACAATACAAGCACAAAATGCATAAATATTATGGTGATCGATTTCGGTGAACCACGCTCACCTTCCTCAGACCAGAGGGATTCACAAAAGAATCTATGTACAGATTCTTTTGTGAATCCCTCTGGTCTGAGGAAGGTGAGCGTGGTTCACCGAAATCGATCACCATAATATTTGTGCATTTTGTGCTTGTATTGTAGTATATTTGTGCATTTTGTGCTTATATTGTAATAAATTTGTGTTGTGTGACGTTTACTTGTACTGTATAATGGAATTGCAATGTCCTTTTAACAAGGCAACTCAACCGTAAGTGGCGGGACTCTCGGAGTTTCTGGCGGGAGTTTGGTCCGTGCTCCTGACATAATGGAATTGCAATGTCCTTTTAACAAGGCAACTCAACCGTAAGTGGCGGGACTCTCGGAGTTTCTGGCGGGAGTTTGGTCCGTGCTCCTGACATAATGAATTGCAATGTCCTTTTAACAAGGCAACTCAACCGTAAGTGGTGGGACTCTCGGAGTTTCTGGCCGGCGTTTGGTCCGTGCTCCTGACATAATGGAATTGCAATGTCCTTTTAACAAGGCAACTCAACCGTAAGTGGCGGGACTCTCGGAGTTTCTGGCGGGAGTTTGGTCCGTGCTCCTGACATAATGGAGTTTCCATGTTCTTCAGTGCGTTACCTATCCTCTGATGCAACATATACGTTTATTGTGACATAGGTCGTACGACCAGCTTCTATTCTGACCAATTATACGACTTTAAAGTACAAAAATTGTATGCAATCAACCACTCATTTTTTTTTCTTTTCTTTTCTAAAAGAAATACAACTTTTTGCTAAAAGAAGATACAACAACGTTAAGTATGTTAAAACAATTTAGAAACGCTGCTCAACCAATGTGTTAGCTCACAAAATGTGTTGACTATGGGAACACACAACATTTACTAAAAACATAGTCTAATATCATATAACACGAACTTTTTAATTTATTATTTATTCAATAAGGTGCTAAAATTATAAATTTTTTGAAATTTTTTTTAATATTTTACCAAAACAATATATACAAATAGACATGCAAACACTATGAATTCATAAAAACATATTCAAAATGAAAATATCATACAGTATAAAACGATAAGGATTATTCAAATGAAATAATGCAACAAGAATAAATCTGTGTCATTAGCTAATACGATATTTTCCATTTTCCATGTATGATTAAAAAGCCATATCAGTGTTAATGGGTCATTGCTCATCGTACGTTTCCATTAAACGAAGTCTCATTATCTCTGTTACTAATCCATCAGTTCACCAACAAATGTTGGCTCAACAATTAATGAGGACATATTTATTTTTATATTTCTGAACTCAGCAAATAGCTGTAATGTTGTATAATTAATTCAATAATAATACAAATCATTCATTATTAAGACGCCGATCGTTGATATTTGGGCAAATATGAGAGCGAATGAGTATGATGAGTGTAGATGAACCAGTGTAGTCTTTGTTACTAACTAAGGTCGACTGCGCCTTAGATAGAGCCATTTATTAACAGCCCAATAGCCAGGGCAACTAAGTGACCTACAGCTCCGAACCACGTAGTATTGTTTTGATTTTCAGCTAATTGAACTGCCTGATTATCAGTTCTCTGCTCTAAACAAAGTTCGGACCCTGACTAACACCCAACATGGACACCCCAGATTTCTCTAGTAGTGTCCGCGCCGGTGGAATGCATTGAGCGGACGCCATATTGGTATTAGAGGACCCAGTAAAGAGCCTATCGCCTAGTCTCCACAACACTTTCTCCCCAAGTAGCTGGGTGTTATTTTTTTATTTATTAAATCTTATTTTCTCCAAAATATACATTATATTTACTAAATAACAGCTATGGTGACAAAAAATAAAAAATAAAATGCAAACATAAATTAAATGGATATACGTACTACTAATAGTATTATACTAATACTACTAATAGTATAGTAGTATTAGTAGTAGTGCTAGGGACGCACCTCTCTTACAATTGTTGACATTAAGTAAAATAGTACTTCTAGCATTTACAAGATTTGGACAAAATAGAGCCCCGAAGACTGTGTCTGAGAGGGAGGTCCATTACATAATCTACGAGGTCAATCTACAGTCTAATGACATACAGCCACGACACTCCCATTGCAGTAGGGATGTGCTAAATAAGCTTAAGCAGCTTAGACGCAGCAGCTTATTAAAGTAAGCAGCTCAGCTACTAAACAGTTGAGTGAGAATACCTGCTCTTCGGCAGCAGCTGTCCCCGCCCAACATTTACAGAACGCAGGTAGGCCTATAGTAGACCAAGAGTAGCGAACAGTAAGACTTTTCTGTATTATTTGCTCTCTGTAGCTCTCTTGCACTGTTGCGATGCACTGTCATTATGCACGATATACTTTGAATTAAATATTCTATTAATGGAAAAGTATACACAAATTTTATTAAACCATCTCAAAGATATTGTATAGCTTTGTCTTCTATAGATTTTCTGTAACTGTTTATTATGTGTAATTGTATGTAAAACTATTCTATTAGATCTTATAATTTAATTAAAAGCAAGTTTAAGCTGGCTAAGCAATTTTCCGTCCCAACGTTATACAGAAACAACGTGCCAATATATCTGCTGTAGCTGAGCTAAACTGCTTTTAATAAGCAGCTTAGTGATGCCAACTGTTTTCAGCTAAGCTGCTTCTTTCAAACAGCAGTTAGGCACATCTCTAGACTAGTGCCGTTGTGTAGCTAGCACTCCTAATAGCAGGAGCACACAACTATACCACATTACCGTTGTATTGCATTGTGTCTTGCAAGGAAGTGGAATAATAACAATAGAAAAAGTGATATTACAGATATTAAACATAAGTTGCTGTGGATGTAAGTAGTGAAACAGTGCAGAAATAGGCTACTCTGCTCTCGCCACTAAGAGCTAGTGTCGTGCTTGATGCAAATTTTTAACGGAGTGTCGCGACTGTATGTTATTAGTGTGTGGTACAATTCACTACCTGGGACTTTGCATAAAATGGCAGTATGAAATAAGCCATCAAATTTCATGAAAAGACAAAAATAAAAAAAATATATGTATACATATGGTGATATATGTATATGTATACATATATAAAATCTATATGTATACATAGATAAATGAAAATTCCAATCGCATTCATACAGTCATAAATGTCACGTTTACGTACTGTACAAAATGTTCCAAAAAAAGAGAATAGTTTCTTTTAAAAATAATCACTACTTGTATATAATCTTAGTGGAAATATAATGCAAACTTTAAAAACAATTTATTATTGGTTATACTATCATCATTCCTAAGGAGTGATTACGGTAGAATTTTATTCAATAATATTAGTCAGGTTAAATTATAATCACATATACAGGGTATTTCGCTAGATGTTGGCACAACTTCAGGATATGATAGTAGACATAAAAATAAGAAAAAAAGTTCCTATAAACATGTGGCCTATCTCACCTTGTTAAGTGTCTGTCTGTCTGTATGTGATTTTTAATAAAAAAATTAAATCTCAAACATGGTTTGAGCTAATAATTTGAAACTTTGCATATTTGCTAACCTAGTTAGGGGTAGGTCAAAATAAAAAAGTAAGAAAATTATCTTTATCAATTTCAAAATGGCAGCCATGAGAAATATTAAAAGTTAAATAACTTAAAAACCATTATTTTTATTTAAAATGTATCTGTTTACTTTATTTTTGTACATTTAATCAAAAATCCAGACACCTTAATTTAAAAAATCTATTAGTAAATAAAAGAGTAAAGCACTTTTTCATGTATGTTTTTTAAGGGTGATCAATATAAACAGCTATTTTCGATTATTTTAAACTATCAGCTATTTTTAACATTTTTAAATTATCAGCTATTTTCACAAATATCAGATGAATGTTTGATCGTGTCTCATTGTTGCTATTTATTTATTGTTTTGTGTTCACTTGTTAAACATAACAGTATTCTATTTTAATTGCATTTATAATACAACTATACAAATTTTGTTTCATTTAAAATAAATTTCTTTATTAAAAACGGCTGTGTTTAGGAAATTGTTTGGATTTTTTAGGAAAATCTAAACAAGCGTACATGAAAAAGTACTTCACAAAAAAACAGCTGATGATTTAAAATAATCTAAAACAACTGTTTATAATGACCATGAAGTAAGTAATACAGTTGATTGGTAAACGTTATACAAGTGAAAAAACCTAACAAGAGTACATGAAAAAGTGCTTTACTCGTTTATTTTTAACCGATTTTTTAAATTAATGTGTCTGTAGATTTGTTATTTAATTTACAAAAATAAAGTACCAAAAAACATTTTCAATAAAAATAATGGTCTTTAAGTTATTTAACTTTTAATATTTCTTATGGCTACCATTTTGAAATTGATAAAGATAATTTTGTTGCTTTATTTTATATGAAATACCCCTATCTAGATTAGCAAATATGCCAAGTTTCAAATTATTAGCTCAAACCATGTTTGAGATTTAATTTTTTTAATAAAAATCACATACAGACAGACAGACACTTAACAAGGTGAGATAGGCCACATGTTTATAGGAACTTTTTTTCTTATTTTTATGTCTACTATCATATCCTGAAGTTTTGCCAACTTCTGGTGAAACAACCTGTATATTTAACCGTCAATACTTGTTTTACAATTATATAATTCCTTAAGACAGTAAAGATGTTATATATAAAAATAATCAATACGAATTAAATAAATAATATAGAGGTCATTAGCAAGTGGCTCTGAGAGTTAGCACCCTGCAGTATCGACAACATGATTACAACAAATTTCCATGATTGGTCATTATTATAATTTTATTTTTTTTATTCGTACAAAAGTATTATTTTATCGATCAAGGGTTGCGAATGAGTGTGGTGAGTGTAGATGAGCGAGTGGTGGATGATTCCATAGCCAGTGCAACTCAGGTACCTAAAGCGTATTGTAGTATCCGAACAACGTAGTACAGTATTGTTCTACTTAACGGCAGACTGACAAAACTAAAAACCTACTACGTTCTCTCTTCTAGAATACATCCAAACTTGGGCCACCTTCCAACAAGGATACCTCGTACTTCTCAAGCGGTGTCCACGTTTATGGCAGCCACTGAGCTACCACAGAGAAGAGTTTAACGAAAGGCCTACTGAGTTCTCTCTTCTAGACTACATCCAAACCTGGGCCATCTTCCAACAAGGACACCCCAAACTTCTCTAGCGGTCCACGTTTATGGCAGCTACTGAGCTACCACAGAGAAGGGTTTAACGAAAGGTCTACTGAGTTCTCTCCTCTAGACTACATACAATCCTGGGCCACCTCCCAACAAGGACACCCTAAACTTCTCAAGCGTTGTCCACGTTGTGACACCTACCGAGAAGGTTTTAAGAGGATAGAGTACAGAAGATACAAATCATACCTACACAGTAATTTATCCCCAAATAGTTCGATGTACGCCAGTGCATGTAGTTCTTTCTGTATTATGTCGTTTTCAACCAATTGTTTTAAATAATGGATTAAAATATAGGCTCTATATAAAACAGATTTTTCTTATATATATATATATATATATATTATATATATATATATATATATATATATATAAACGAATGTATGTGTGTTTGTCCTTTAAGCATTACCAAATCTCTCATCGGATTGCCACGAAACTTCGGGAAGTTGTAGAATTCACTTTCACGAAGGTTTCTGGCCTGGTTTCAGTCTCTTTATACTCAAGGACTCAAACCTAGTGGCATTTAAATTTTTAATAATAACGTTATGGAGCTTAATTTATTTGACCCAATCAGCTATTAGATAAAAACAAATAAAATGAACACTTTTGAAATAGTCTAAGTGATGCTTATTAAAATTTAACATTCAAAATAAACTAAAACTTACTGTTTATATGTTAATCCCGTAGCAAGGCACGGGTAAACAGCTAGTTGATTTAATAAAAATTTAGCTTTCTAAAAAAATGAATGGACATAATTTTATTTAGAGAAAGTGATAAAAAAATTAGTAAATTCCTCAATCTAACCTAACCTAACAAGTACACTTGACTGTTAAAAGCTTTTTTCGTAACACGACTCAATAATTTTATCATGTTTAACCAAATGCACAAGATAAAAACTGAACTAAACCATTTGTTCCTAGTCCATAAATGACATTAATTTGTACGATTATATCTACGCTATATAGGTAGTTATAATTAAGTAAACTATCAGAATTGTACGGACTAAAGATGATGTATACTAGTAGTGTGCAGGGAAAGGTTTATGGTTATGGCAAGGTGAACTACCTCATAACTTACAATAGACCAGTAATTCCTTTGAGCTATCACCTCTTACCGAAAGTGGTATCGTGATTTTATGCTTTGGTGTTAATCCTAAACTATGCACTATCTATGTTAATGGCTTTTGAAAAAAAAAACATCAATATAGAGCTCTAATATAATTAATTCAGTTACAGTCGACATAAATAACAACTAACAAAGATATGTGCTTGAAGTCTATGAACAATTTATACCTAAAATTATTGGAAATGGTTTTATTGAATTAAATTGTATGCACTTATGTCCACGTAGTGCTGATGTGGATATAATTGTTGACTTCTTAAGGTATGTTCGTAAATTACTATCAATAAAAAATTTTAAACAACTTTGATATTTATTGACTTTAGTAAAGAGGTCCCTAGTCATGATAAAAACAATTTTATTTTATTGAGTTGTTCTACCAACTAAATAGTCTACGAGCGTGAAGTCTAGGCGGCGCCTAGATACCTTAATGGTGTCTGGACATTCTGGATGCTGGTAACCCTCCCCCCTCCAGTTTTACAATAACACTTGCCGTTACAGAAATAACACAATTTTTACCTCTTTTGGCAAAGCATTTTGCGAATAATTTCAGTTTCATAATACAAAACCAAAGTCAAAATAAACTGGAAAGCTTATTGCCATCAACGGAACATTGCAATTTTAAAATTTGATTAATATCAGGAAATCGAAGTAAAAATGTATTCAATTACCCAGAAATAGTTTCAAAAGACTATCTTGATGTTATAAGTAATAACTTAAACGGTTTTTTATTAACGTAACGATATACTTTATTTTATTTTATTTAAGTCTTATTGGAGGTTTTACTGAAACAATCTGTCCCTCAACTAGCGCAGCGATATCATTATAATAATACAATATTTATTACAACAAAAAATAGAATTATGTAAGAATAGTAAACAAATAACTTTTTTGTCTTATCCTTAAACTCCGTAGCAAATATTCAATTAACTTAATAAAGTAGTTCCTCTTCAAAAAACCTCCCGCAATTAAAAAAATATGTACTAAAATAATTTAAAACTGAAAAAATTCTTTTCCTACAGATAGCGCGATACTTGGAGGCTAATTAGCACTAGGAACACTATGTAGCTCCCGGAACATGTGCATCTGTACTGTTACTGTTTGAAATGATATTAAATAGTATTTAATAATTAATTTCAAGCAACAATCCATTCCACCAACGATAAAACGCCTTGTTGAATGATTTATATCATCAAAATAAATTCTTTTTTAAAAGCTAATAAAGACAGATGTCACATTGAAAGCTAAGTATATACAAGTTTATATTACACTTAGTATACATAAAAGTTAGTAAATATTCTACAGCTCAATCACTATTTTTCAAATGAAGTGGGTTGAATTTAAATATTAGAAATGTTATAATAACACGAAGGGAAATTTAAATATATTTGTAAACTTACATGAGTTACCAAGGTTACCATAAACACAGATGACAAGTTCAGGATACTCATTGTTACAAGTAGTATTGAGCTGTAGAGAGCCCTCGTTGCCCTAGCTGGGGTGTGATGTTACATTCAGGCCTTAGACGGCGTCACCTCATAGCCCTTCATGACAATCTCATTGTCTATGATTCTGTTAGAAGTCCCTGGAGCTCAGCGATGAATTAATGACGACCGTGCCTCTCATTGTTCCCAACTGTGTCGTTAATTTCCACTGTACGTCGCCATTTTTTCGTTGTGCCTATTTGACAAATAAAAATGGAAAAAATCTCCATGTGCAATATTACCATACAGAATGTATGTACAACAAAGTATATATATATATATATATATATATATATATATATATATATATATATATATATATATTGTTGCCATGTATACTTGCAAGGCCTGACCTTCCTGTAATGTCAATGGAACACTTGTGTAAGTTTTGCCATGAGGCCATTTTTGAGTGCTGTGGTGTTATCGTTCAATTTGTTAAACCTATAATAATCATAGCATTGTATAGACCACCTAAGACTGACAAGCATAGATTAAATATTTTTTACGATAAGATAGATAACTTACTCAGGGTCGTGAGTTTAGAATTTAAACACACTAAAATTGTTCTTACAGGAGATTTTAATATAAATATGTTAGATGACAGTGACATTAAGCATAACTTCCTTAACACCCTAAGGTCTTATAATTTAAAGCCATGTTTTAATGAGCCAACCCGTATTACTAATAGGTCGAAAACCTGCCTGGGCAACATTTTTATGAATGTTGACTAAAAATTTGCACAAATGGTAGAAACAGGGATGTCTGATCATTTGGGCCAATTAATAAGCTTTAATTGTTTAACTACTGTAGAAAACGCAGATAAAAACTATCTATGTAAGCGTCATTTTTCAAAGACAAGTATACAAAATTTCAAATCAAAAATATCAAATATTTCCTGGCCTGATATTTTTAATATAAACAGTTTGGAGCAGGATAATGTTAACTATCTTTATAAATCCTTCTTAGACTCGTTTATAATAACTTTTATGCACGAATTTCCTGTAAAAAAATCAAGGAAAGTTAATAATAATAGTAAGTGGTCAAAAAATTGGATGACCACCGGTTTGAGAATTTCTAGTATAAGAAAGAGGGAACTACATAATTTATCTGCAATATCAAATAATCAAGAGTTTTTAAAATATGTACGTACCTATAAAAATATCTTTATGAAGTGTGTAAGAATGGCTAAGTTAAAATATAATAGTTCATTTATCTCTAATTCATGCAACAAAGTTAAAGTGGTATGGAGTGTTGTAGGGAGGGAGACAGGTAAAAAGAAGACTTGTCAGGGCGTTCATAAAATAATTTATAACAAGGAAGAAATTAAGGACAAAAAGTTGATTGCATCTTTATTGAACACGCATTTTATTTCAGTTTGTAGCACTTTGCAGGTTAAAGCTAATTTTCACGAAGCTATAAAATATATCCCACATAATTTGAAGTCTCAGGAAAACTTAATAGCTTTTTATCTCACAAATTATGCAGAAATTCTTGGCATTTTAAAGTCATTGAAACCAAAGAAGTCAGCGGGTTGGGATGACATACCCCAATTCCTTTTAAAATCGTGTGCTGATACACTCTCTAGGCCACTTGAATTTTTGGTTAACCGGTCCATTCAAGAGAGGGTCTTCCCCGAACTTTTAAAAATATCCACTATAAAACCAATTCTTAAAAAACAAAATAACTTATCAATAGACAACCTTCGTCCAGTCTCTCTCCTATCTTCATTTTCAAAGGTCTTTGAAGGAATCATTTTTAATAGATTATATAAATATTTTGCTAGAAATAAAATTTTTCACTCTCGTGAATTTGGATTTGTAAGGGGTAAAAACACTTGTAACGCAATTTTTGAGTTACTGATTGCAGTGTCTAGTGCCGTGGATGGGTCGCAGCACACTGTTGGTGCCTTTTGTGACCTGTCCAAGGCATTCGATTGTGTGGACCACAACGTCCTGATTGGGAAACTGTGGTCTTATGGCATCAGAGGAGTGGCACTTGATTTGATTGCTTCTTACTTGCACAATCGTCGACAAAAAGTTGTGATTGATCCAGAAGCAGAGAGTGAATTTCAAGTAATGAATTCAGGACTGCCTCAGGGCTCAATATTGGGTCCTATACTCTTCCTCGTTTATGCAAATGTTCTCCCTGAGGTCACTTCTAGTGGGGAGACGGTTCTCTATGCTGACGACACCTCTTTCATTGTTTCACACAAAAACAGAAATATCCTTTCAAAACAACTATCGAAACAATTAATTCTATTAAATAACTGGTTCAATGCAAATGGCCTTCATTTAAATCCAAACAAGTCATATTTTATAAACTTTCAAATCAACCGGATTAACTGTACTTTAAATAATACATCCTTTCTGTCACCGAATATCAACACTGTCACATCCACGAGATTTCTTGGTCTGGAAGTGGATTCTACCCTAATTTGGCGTCAGCATATTAATCAATTGCTCCAAAAGCTAAGCAAGGTTTTTTACGCTATTTTAACTCTCTCCACTATTGTAGATCTAAACACCCTAAAACAATTTTATTTTGCATATGTACATTCCCTGATTACATATGGAGTGTTATTTTGGGGAAGTTCTTCTGAATCATCTAAGGTTTTTGTAAAACAAAAGAAAATAATTAGACTTATGACAGGTTCTCTTCACAATGACTCTTGCAGGAAACATTTCCAAAATTTAGGGATTCTTCCTCTACCATCAGCTTACTTGTTCTATTCTTTGCTTTTTGTACGGTCAAATTATGAGAGATTTTCTTACATGAATTACACCCACTGCTATAATACTAGAAACATTTCCATTTTGCAGTATCCTATTCATCGAACAACTTTTCTCGAAAAGTCCCCTTTTTACTCCTGTGTAAGACTATACAATCATCTACCAGTTGAGTTAAAAGGCCTGGATGGTTATAAGATGTTTAAGAAGAGACTCCTTAAATATCTAATCTAAAACTGTTTTTACAGTGTCTCAGACTACCTGGATTCCACGTCGGGACGGGTGGTTTACCAGTAGCGAAAACTCTTATTTGGTGTATATATTTTTAACTGCTCATCTTTGTTACATATTTAATATTGTTTTATATTGTTTTATATCACTGTTGTAATTTGACAAGTCATCTGCCTAGCTATATTTTAGCGTATAACGTGTCTTTGACTATTATATATACATAAATAAATAATGGACATAAAAAAAATTGAGAACAAAAAGGTGTTATGATTAGTAATAGGCCAATCGAATTCGACATTCTACAAAAACAATAAATTTCGAGTTAAACATTAAAGGCATACTAGTTGATGAAAACAGTTTAATAATTTCGACCCTTTTACATAGCGATTACAGAAACGATAGGTACATAACTTCGAGTATTACAGTTCCCTAAATTGGTTTGGAATCACAATCACCACTCTGGATCGTATTGAGTTTACAATAGTAACCTGCGAGCTGTGTACAACATCGGCTTCGACGCTGTGCCTCAAGCGTTCTTCATAAAGATTCGGTACTGCTGGCTAAACGTCAGGCGACTAGAGGTACTTCTTAGCCATCCTCCACCTCGAAAATCAAGCCCAGAACTCACGAACGGTCCTCTTTGTAAAAACAATCAATACCATCCTGTATTTACAAGAAAAGAGTAATGTAAATAAGTTACTTTTTCTAGTAAATGTTGAAGGACTCTTCTTCATGTATGATTTTTTATTGATTTTATACTATAGTCTCAATAGTTAACGGGTTTATTACGACAAAATGGTTCAGTTACGATTATTTTAATTGTACATCTACATTTCAAGGCAGGTATCTTATTTTATATATTTGTACAATAATACAAAGTAAATCTGCAATAGTTTCATGATACAGCTTGAAAAATCATGTATCTGTTCTGAAGTGCTGATCTAGGGTTAGTAAAACGTCCAAAAAACGTGCTATAGGGCCTAAACTAAATAAATAAAGTAAATACGATGTTATATTTATTAACAAATAATTATACATTCTGTAAAGTGTTTCACACACGTTGAGTCCACTATTTGAGATTGAGGTTGTAATTTATCTTTTTCTTCACCCATGACCTTCATCTGAGTGGCATTCAATTGTTAAAACGTCAGACAGCTCAGCTAACAACAAACGCCAATCAATCCTATTCTTTCCTGCTGTTGCCACGCGTTTACCCCTTACTTACCGATTCTAACAACGATTGTAATACACCTTGCTGTATCATACATTTTTAATTTGGCTTATTAGCACAGTCACTATCCTTTAAGTCGTATAAAATATACATAAACCAAAAAACTACAAAATAATATATTTCACGTGAATATTTATCTTGAGAATTTATTTACGTTACGCCATATCTCAAGTGTTTATTTCCGTAAATATTTATCTTCAGGGCTTATTTACATGAATCTTAAATAAGCCTTACTTATTTGTTGTGTATAGGTTTGTGGATCTAAACACAACAAACTTACTACAAAATGAAGGCATCTTCTTTCTCATATGGAAAAATATACATATAATTACAAATTTATAAAATTACATAAAATACCAAACAGACGAAAAAATTAAAACTTTGGTAGTCGCGAAACGAAGAAATTGTTAAAAAGTGAATGCAATAGCGTAAAATATTTTAATTTTGAATCACAATATATGAAACAACGAGATAGAACAAATGTCGCAAAAGTAAAGGAATCGACGTAAATAGGTCAATTCAGCCTGTATAGAGTTCTATTGTTTCGCCTAAGTCTATTGTCTCCTTTTTATAGTTTCTTATAAAAAATCAAATTACTCTTTTGTCGTACAAAAACCTTCTACACGTGAATTCCTCAGTTGAAATAAGGTATCGGAACGGTTATAACAGCGAATTAAAAATATTAATTTATTTTAAGTTCAACATTCGGCAATTTGAAAAGAAGTTCAAACGTTTAAACATCTGGTAACTCGTTTGCCTGTGTTACTATTATTAGCTATTGGGTAAAAAAGGACGATCGAAAATATATAAATGTAAAATTATAAGAACGAAATCACGAATTATTTGGATGGTCAGTACCTATTTAATCTATTTGACGTCTACGGTACTTCAACACAGTGTAACCGTTAGCTAAGTTCCATGTTACATCATGAATTAATCAAAATTGACCTGATAAGGAAGGCCATGTGCTTAGAATTCTTTCTGAAGAACAATAAAAATCTTTCGTTGCTAAACGATAGTTGACCTATCCAAGTCTACTGGAACTGGGCAACTCTATACTATCACACACAAAAGAATATGATAAAGAAGTAATCCACACACTTGTCATACATATTTAAAGGTTCATAGATCTGATGGAAAAATAAGACCAAAATGTGGAACTACGTACAAATAAAAAAGCCATAGCAAAGGAAAGCGTTTATGTGGAAAGGATAAATTAATTTTATGGGTCAGAGGGAGGCTATATCATATAAAAATGACTATTGAAAATCATTGAAGTTATTATAGATGTCAATTCTTATTCATATAGATCAAAATGTGTGTTCAAAACTCAACATCTGATATATTACAGTATGATTGTTATTAAATTAGGCTTTTCCCCACAACCCTCTACGTTAAATTGGAAGAATTAACGTTAAATTTGTACAAATCCACAAGACACAGTTCAATAATAGATTAATGACATAACAAGGATCTTGGGAGCACTTAATAAGTAAAAAAGAGAAGAGTAGGAAGTTAAAACAAATAAGCTATAATATTGTAAAAAGGTGGTACACATGAAAACATACATATTACGAGGGTTTGTTACTGAAAATATATGTTTATTTCAGAGTTGTAATCTTTGACAATGTCAAGAATTTTTATTTAGGTATAACTCTATTTTAAAATACGATACTTCTCTATAAGATGAGAATGCCGTGCCTACTTAACCATGTCGCCTTTACCAATACACAAGGTAGTCAGTTGGTAATTGTTATCAGTAAAGTGTAACGGCACAGAGTATACAACAATACACTGTAGTTTATCTGTACTCTGTGATAATGGTCTTCTCCACACATAATGTACTGGATTGTGGCCTTTACCAATACAAAAGGTAGTCAGTTGGTAATTGTTATCAGTAAAGTATAACGGCACAGAGTATACAACAATACACTGTAGTTTATTTGTTTATTTGTACTCTGTGATAATGGTCTTCTCCAAACCTAATGTACTGGGTTGTGGTCTTTACCAATACAAAAGGTAGTCAGTTGGTAATTGTTATCAGTAAAGTATAACGGCTCAGAGTATACAACAATACACTGTAGTTTATCTGTTCTCTGTGATACTGGTCTTCTCCACACCTAATGTACTAGATTGTAGCCTTTACCAAAACAGAAGGTAGTCAGTTGGTAATTGTTATCAGTAAAGTATAACGGCACAGAGTATACAACAATACACTGTAGTTTATCTGTACTCTGTGATAATGGTCTTCTCCAAACCTAATGTACTGGATTGTGGCCTTTACCAATACAGAAGGTAGTCAGTTGGTAATTGTTATCAGTAAAGTATAACGGCACAGAGTATACAACAATACACTATAGTTTATCTGTACTCTGTGATAATGGTCTTCTCCAAACCTAATGTACTGGAAAACGCCCTGCTGAAACAAGCAACTGCGATAACCATCCAACTGGAATTAGTAGCAACACACATGTGGCCAGTGATAATTTGCTTCTGCAATAAATATGTTTACTCGCAAGTGTTAGTCTTTAGATAGGACTGTTTAATCTTGATAACAGTTTAATGTGTAATGTTTTATATGATATCGAGTAGTACAACCCTAAGGTAATCTGAAAGTATATTGTTTTATTAACCTTAAAATCCCATATGCTTCCAAGCGTATTTCAAGCTTATTTAATTGCTTATATTTATGACTAACTATACATCGAATGCTGTTATAGTTTTATTATCAGCAGGTAATCATTCATTCAGTAAATTATTAATTTTCAAAAGAATTTATTTCTCAAATTTACAGCTATTTGTTTATTAACATAAACAAAATTTTCCAAGAAGTAGCCTAAATTATATTCTAATTGACTTTATAATTTGAAATAACCAATATCTAAATGCTATTCCAACTCAAAATAACTGTATAGGTTTACTTATAATAAGGAAATAAAGAAAAAAGCAAACTCTGACAACTCCATTTATTTTCAAAATATGGAAATATTGTTTCAAATGTCAGTATGTGTAATTTAGAATTGTATAAAGATATATGTAATATTATCAAAGACACAATCTAACTTTATTATCGTTTTTAGTGCTGTTGTTTTAATTAATTGTATTTCAAATTAAAATGTTTAATTTAAAATAAAGCTGTAAATTTATCCATTATTTATTAAAAATTTTTATAAAGAGTACTTTTATTTTTTAGTTTGTTGTTAAAATGAGCCAAGATAACTCGATACAATCATGATTACGTTATAAAATTACATCTCGTTAAATAAAGTCTCGTTATTATGGTTGTATATAGGCTTTATAAAATGAGATGGACGGCCAACAGAAATATGTTTTTATACTCATTTACACAAAGCCAGGACGTTACACACAGTCTTCAACACGTTTTTCACGGAAAAGTGGTTAATATAATCAAAGTCATACTTCACGAAAATATAAAGAATAGGTTATGACTCTAGATATTTTACTTTTAAGGCAAGAGCATGAATTTAATGTAAATTTACAAAATAATTCCTTGTAAATGGAATGTAGGATCAAAGGCAGCAAAATACAAGACATCCTTTTGATGGTAAAACTTTCCTTAGCAAGGCAAAACAGAGAAAATGTGGGATTTTCTTCATTTCTATCCAATAAAGTTGAAGAATCATGAAATTATATTCTTAACGTGGTAAATTATGGTAGCATAAACTCAAGAATACTCCATAATGCTTCCAGGACATGGTCATTGCGTAGTACTGGCATAAACGTGGCACATACTATAAAGTCCACTTATTGAATCTGACGACTTGACTTCAGAGCACCCCGACGGTAAAAACTGGAACTAAGAGGAGGTCCAAAATGCGATTATCAATGACGTGAAATATTAGCCAGCCGTAACCATAGCCAAAAAATAACGCTGTCACAGTTCAGTTCTTCATCGGCACCTTTCTAATAACGCTGTCACAGTTCAGTTCTTCATCGGCACCTTTCTAATAACGCTGTCACAGTTCAGTTCTTCATCGGCACCTTTCTAATAACGCTGTCACAGTTCAGTTCTTCATCGACACCCTTCTAATACGCTGTCACAGTTCAGTTCTTCATCGGCACCTTTCTAATTAACATACTTGTTTGAGAGTGTAAATTTGTGTGCAAGTAAATATTTTATGATCGTACATTTTACATAATATTTTTTTTATGTTGTCCTATACATTTTGTTGTTTATATGTAATTTATAAATTGGCTGACGTAATGTGCTTTTGATAACACCGGGCGTCAGAGCTTCACTCAAGCGCCACAAAGAGCGTTCATGTCAAGCTGGGAGATTTATTAAATCAAATATAGCCCATTGATATTAACTAGTTAATAGTATAGTTCTATGGTATAGTCAAAATGCAAGATGCTTTAATGACTCTGAACAACAACAACTTTCCACCCATCCAATGACTGTAGTTATAACCATTCCAATAGCTTTTTTCAATGTTTGACAGATAATAATGGGCACCAAAATATACTAATTACGTATAAGTCAACTTACTCAATTAACTTGTCCGTACAGCATACATTTGCTTACCTGAAACAAAGTAAATTTATTGAACAATCCAATATTACTGACCAAGTCTGGGGTTATTATTTATTTATATTTTCTAAATATCAATGCTTGTATGATATCAGCGAAATACCACTCACTTACTAACTCAACACGATAATAACTAACTTTATGTTCAACTGACTTTGGAGCGTTTGCAGATTTTGGTCAATACCAATGTACGTGTATGGGTGGGTAGGTGGGTCAATACCAATGTATGTGTATGGGTGGGCGGATGTTGTATTTCATAAATAAACAACATAAATAAACAGTAAATAAACAAATTTATTATGACCTAAAATTCTATTTCAAAGTAATTATGATTTATTGTGCTTTAGCTCTACTGCATTCTGTGAATCCCTTCCCTTAGTAGTGTTAATCATAGAAGTGCAATAAAATGGATTTGTTTAATTCTGACAGTAAAGAACGAAAAGGCCTTAAAACACCCCCACTATACAACAACAATAACACTGGCATTTACACAATAATCAATTTTAAAAACTAATGTGAGCAACATAAATAATATTTATTCTATTACTTTATTTATATTATGGTATAAAAAGTATAGTTGAAATGTTAATGTAGTTAAGGGTCACACAGACCCAGCCCAAAGGCCGTGGTGTCACGGCCGTAGCGAGTAAAGGGGGTGGGGCATGCTAAACAAGCAGGGTGTCCCCTCGTTATAATTGAACTATTTTCATTTTATTTTATTAATTCACGGTGTTGAATATTTCTAAACAGTGCTAAAATAAATTAACCCTCTATATGGACATGAACATTATCTTTAACTCAATGTTGTTTGTGATGTAAGTACTTGATTAAACCAAAATACATAGAACCGACTTTTCGATGTTATTGGAATATACTGAATAGAGAGACTGACACGGTATTGACTGGAGAAGCTGGTATGTGAAGTTCATTTTGATCCCGCCTACGTGACTGTCACTTGCCAGCGGTGTAAAAGCGTTCAAACTTCATTTAACGTCTATTTTAAAGTGTTCATAAGAGATATAGCCTGCAATTTAGTAGTTCATTCTTGTTACTTTTTTAATGATAGGTTTTTAATCAGCATAATAAGTGTTGGTATATATATATATATATATATATATATATATATATATATATATATATATATATATATACCAACACCATATGTATAGTATCATTGAAACGTAGTACATATATAGTTTACTATATATAGTACATATATATATATATATATATATATATATATATATATATATATATATAGTAAAAGTGAACGTCACACAACACAAACAATTACAATATAAGCGCAAAATGCACAAATATACTACAGTACAAGTAAACGGTACACAACACAAACAATTACAATATAAGCACAAAATGCACAAATATACTACAGTACAAGTAAACGTTACACAACACAAACACTTACAATATAAGTACAAAATACACAAATATATTTCAGTACAAGTAAACGTTACTCAACACAAACAATGACAATATAAGCACAAAATGCACAAATATATTACAGTACAAGTAAACGTTACACAACACAAACAATGACAATAAAAGCACAAAATGCACAAATATACTACAGTACAAGTAAACGTTACACAACACAAACAATGACAATATAAGCACAAAATGCACAAATATACTACAGTACAAGTAAACATTACACAACACAAACAATTACAATATAAGCACAAAATGCACAAATATACTACAGTACAAGTAAACGTTTCACAACACAAACAATTACAATATAAGAACAAAATGAACGAATATTCTACAGTACAAGTACAAAGTGCACAAATATATCACAATACAAGCATATAATGAACAAATATATTATAATATAACTTTTGTGATCCCTCTGGTCTGAGGAAGGTGAGCGTGGTTCGAAGAAATCGATAACCATAATATTTGTGCAGTTTGTACTTATATTTTGTACATTTTGTCCTTGTATTGTGCTATAATTGTGCATTTTGTGTTTGTATTTTGATATATTTGTGCATTTTGTACTTCTATTGTAGTTTTTTTGTGCATATTGTGCTTATATTGTAATATATTTGTATTTTGTGACGTTTATTTGTACCTTTTTTTATGTAAAGTATAAATGGTAGAGTTTTCATTTTTGAAGGAAAGATTGCTTTAGTCAAGGATTTGTTAATTAACTTACATAGTGGATGACATCTAGGTTACATGTTTTTTAACCATTCTTAGTGAGGTTTGATTAAAATATTTTGATCACCACATCCGAATTTTTCAAATGAAAAGTAGATAATAGGCAATAAGTTTTTTGTCAAATATGTTTAAATTAATGTTTAGGTTTTGAGTATTGGAGGTTTTTTAAGGTTTGTTCAGCGGTTGATGTGAAGTATTCACTAAATACTCTTGCTACGTGATCAATATTGCTTACAATGTCATCCCCCTACGTTTAGCCGCCATGTACTGGTTTCATGATCTTTTTTTCAGGTGCCCGCTCGCTGTTGATCACTTCCCAGATATCTTTTGTTTTGTTGCTATTTGTGTTGATATGAATTTCGCTTGCCTTCCTCCTGAGGTATCTTACATTGAAATCATAAGCTTTCTTTTTTTTATAAGGTCTCATTTCTGGATTGTTGCTTTAAGAGTACTTGTCAAGAACTTTTACAAGTACTTTCATAAATACTATTTTTGCTTCTTCAGCTTCATTGTTAAAACCATCTCTAGAGAATCAATACATGGCCTGATCCAGTATAAGGTTATTTTAAATAACAACAATATTAATTCATTAGTTAGTTTACACTTTTTAAATAGTATTTAAAAAAAGTAATAAGCACCACGAGCTTAAGTTCCTGTTACTTAACGCATTGTTATAAAATATCGTAAAAATAATAACCATAAATTCGACAGTACGTAACAGGCAATCCAGTTTTACAATCATACCAGCAATGTTCTGAAACACTGCCCTTAGTAAGGCTGACAGAATAGTAAATTTGGATGAAAATTAAAATTTCTCGACCTAAACTTCAAATGAAATTGACATCGACTTAACTCAATCAGCAAATAAGCAAACTATTTTTGATGAAATCATATATAGTATAATAAAACGTTTAGCTACAGCTTTTTATTACTTGCCAAATTAATAACTTGAAATTGTTTAGTACTTATATATAAATAGTATTTTGTATATAGAGACGAAGAAGCGAGGTCAATACTAAGCCTAATACAATGTATATCATGTTTGTGGTTAAGAGTTATTAAAAGCTGAGTAGACTTATCTTCACTACACAAATAAAAGATTTTTTATTGGGGTTTAAAACCACAACGAGATGGCGTAGATGCATTCACATTTATATTGGGCCTCGAATAAAGAGACTTATCTGCGAATACGATAAATATATTTTTATTTTTGTATACAAAGAGTTACTAGCACTCCTGGACTTTCCAGTCAAAATGACGGTTTTTATTGAAAATATTCTAGACTACTTATAAAATTGCAGGAAATGAACCTAAATCAAATCTTAACCAAAGGCAACAATTAATTGATACAATGGTTACCAAAGACCATGAAAATGTATTAGAGCGTTAATATTTAAAACTGTAGACATTCCACAAATTAACATTTTGCGAGAGTAGCTAAAGCTAAAATATCAATAACTGATAAACTATTTAACTCGTACTTTCGTTATCTATTAAAAGCTGACATTTTTTAGACGAATCTCGCTAGTAGATTATCTAAATCTGAATAATGAACTAAAGCAGTTTACGACGATTTATAACGGATATTCATTAGCCTATTATCAGTTGACAGTTTGAACTTTCTTTTCCTAAAGCCCACACAGTAATACCATTGATTTTACTATATAAAATCTTTATCTGAAAAATCTTTATTTATTGCATTTTAACCATCGATTAGGTGATTAAATCGACTGTTGTACTCAATCATTAGTTTTTTCATATTCGGTAATTGATTAAAAAATAAATTGTTTTCAAATCCAATCAATGACTCTCCTTTCAATTATGAAATTAATCTGCAAATATTCCAGGAATATATAATATAGTGAAATATTAAAAAATGTGACATTATTTATTTCTTTGACAAAATAAATATTGAAATAGGCCTATGATATTTATATAGAATAATACTGGGCAAAATGTAAAACCCAAATGAGATTCAAATTTCATGATAGGGTTAGAAAAAATCATAACAAAACCACTAATTTACTTCTATACAAGATAAAAATAGTTTTCATCTTATGGCCTGATTCAGACAATCTGTGTATAGGCATTTAATTTAAAATAGCATTATTTTTAATTTTATTATATACATATGTTTTATTATTACTGTCTGTAACATTAACATATTATCTGGTTCCAAGTAATTGCATGATTGTTTGTAAAATATTTCATTGTTTGGTGAATGGTCAGTTTTATTTTTTTTTCGGAATCATGAAGAGTTGTGATTCTATTATTACTTCTTGAGAAAAACAATCTCAATGTCAATTACAATTGGTTAGGAAATATTATCGTGATAGAATATAACTAGACTAATTATTATTTAGATTCAATTTTCATTATTTCAATCAGGTTGTGAAATCATTGTAAATTTTGTTTATGTCCCCCTTTAAAAAATACCATTGTATAACATTGATTGAATCAGACCATTGTAAAAAGTATGTCTAAGGCGAATATAATTAAAGTTAACACATCTGTTTTTCATACTATTATTTTACTAGATGTGAAAGTATGGATAAACTGCAATTTATTTATATTTTCAATTTCTCTGGAAAGACACTCTGGAATTACACTGGTAACACTTCACAAGTAGCTTGACCAGCAATAACATAAGAAATAACTAATTTTAAGTAACCACAGTCTAAATAATAACAAAATTAACTCTAGCCGCACTCTGTGGTGTTTTTAATTATAACAATTCGAATATGACTTATTTACACAACTGAGAATGAACAAAACAAACAATGCCAAGAACTAACAAAACTATATAAACAAATAACTATTACAAATAAACAATAATATAGTTAAAAAATAATACGTAACTTTGGGTTTTGCGCATATTTTGAACTGTAATAGTATGGTTTCATTTAAATCTTAATTTCATGTACTTCATGTACTCTTCATTTCATTTAAATCTGTTGGAGTTATAAGGAATGAATGTTGATAGTAAATACGTAAAGGTGGAAGGGTATTGGAATGTACAACGTCTGGACGGCTAGACTGGTTTGTGATAAGGTGATTGTTTATCTTATCAATGACGGAAGGCTCACGCATAACTTAGCCGTTTGGCAATTCAATTAGCTCAACTATTTTCTTTGAAAACACACTTGCCAAGTTATTTATTACCTTCAACTGCTCAGATACATCACCTTTACAGTTTTCTAATAATGTTGAATAATAATTGTTTTTTTGTAAAATTGATCACATTATTTTATTCATTAGTACATTTTGCAAAATAATTTTGAAAAACTGTCATATGGTATTTTCGTAGAAATTTTATATAATTTTTACGTCTCTCAAATTTATATAAAATGTTTGGTGTTATCCAGGGACTTAACAATTTAGCCTTTAACAATTTAGAACTACCACCATTTTTCTCACTACTTCTAAATATACAATTACTTAAAATATTAATAAACTTATAATACAAACAGTATTTACATCATTTTAGATGATGTATAATGTTTTAACTAAACATCTGTAACACACTGTTATTTACATTGACAAAATAAAAAAAACATTTCCCCTAACATTTTTCATATTCACAAACCCCTAAGGCCTAAATAAAAGATCGCGATTCCTTTCCGTGCAAGACAAACCACAGCAAGGAATAATATCCCACTTTGACCCACTATCAAGGCCAATCGGCGACAGTAGACAGGTGGAGGGGCGACAGTAGACAAGTACTTCCGGACGAGCGTCTTAAGAGAAAGAAGAGAGAATGGGAGAATGAGAGGGAGTGATTAGTTTCCTTTACTGCTCACAGGTTGTGCAACCGAACAGTCGAAACTGGAGGCAATTTCGACCTCTTTAACTTGATTGACGACAGGTTGCAGCACGGTCGCTCCCATGTTTCGTGCCTCAAAATTTAACATTAGTTGGAACTATCTTCTATGTATAGTAAAATCAATGGTAATACACTTCGATTTTAATACCCTTGTTGCTAAAAATACTTCTTTACGGCGAAATAGGATTTATTGCCATTTTTTACATTAAAACTGAGGTTAGTTGAAATATGACCTGATTTTCTGTATATAACTTGGTTTTACAATTACCATTCACAACCCTGATTTTCCGTTAGCACAAAAGCAATTTTCGTTAGCTCACATATAATTGAGCGTTCTTAGCAATCATTAAATAAATAATATATGCCTATTCTAATCAGCTTTAATTTACATTAATAATTGGCCACTTTAATATTTACAACAAATTTAGAAAATGTTTTAATGTAAAGTTATAGTTTGTACATAATTCTCAAGATCACGATCACTGTAATTTAACGTTATAGGTTACAGGAATGTGGAAGAAACAAACTGGTCTCCCAAAAGATACCAGGATTTTCAATCCGGAGTCAATTCAATTCAAGTATTGAATCAATAAGAAATTAATAATAAGCACAGCCAACAAATTATTTTAGTCTCTACTATTCAAAATAAACAACTATAATAAGTAGGCTTCCCATCACTAAATTTCTAGATATATTTAGATTTATTATCTAAAACCATTTTCAATTCAGTGTAAAATATCAGCAAAAAAAGAATTGTAATGGAAATAAATATAGATAAGTTATTCAAAAAATAATAGCCTATTCGTTTTTTTTAATAGAATTTAATATAATTGTAATATATATTTAAACTGTAAACAATTTATTTGTCAATGAACATTGTTTTTGGTGTATTAATCTTTTTAAAACTTCGTTTTCAGTTAAAGATATGTATATTTTATTTTATGCTTGGCGTTGTGAATTACTATTATTTTTATCGAAATACCACTATAATTTGTATAATTGTTTATTTCTGTTTAAACCATAACGTAATACATTAATTTATTTGTTCTACATACATTTTGAATATAGTCAAAATTATATAAAGTATTATTAATAATTAATAATGTAATACAAAATAATTATATCAATAACTGTATTGTTAACTTTAGAATAATATGATGGTTAGTAATAAAAACCTTTTGCCTGTAAAATAAAATACTAATTATTATTGTGTATCCAATATTACTGTTAAACATAAAAATTGATATGCATTATTAGGATAATGTGCCTTTCAGTGTACAAAAATCCCCATATCTTTTAATTGATGTTTTACAAAGTTTTTTTTAACAAAAAACATTTAATATTTTTAAAAGTCTCCTTATCCCATTGATTTTTAAACAGTTTTAGTTAAATTTGAAGGTTTTTTTCCATTGTTAACTACTTTAACAAGTACGTGTACATAAGTATATACTACATTTTTTTTAATTAATATTTTATCAATACATCAAACACAACAATACAAATAATTCCAAATATGGTTGATAGAAATGATCGTTACTAATATGTGGGAAAACTCTCTCTAAGGGGGAAACGATACTGTTCGATACTACTGATGTATTGTCTTCGTCAGCTTCCATTTCACTCTCTTAAAGCCACAATAAATATCATATTTCACTGAACGCTTTCAATCAAACTCAGCAGATCTGTACATTCTTCGAGAACACAAATAAATGAAATCTATTTTGTATTGCAAGTAGTTACAGAATATAGATTTAGATAATGAATTATTTCAAACGATAAAAAAAGATAGTAAGATACACGTGTATGATGTGATTTAAATATATTATTTACTAAAATTATAGGTTTAAAAAAATATTTGGATGATTATTTAAAATTTGGCGTAACTTATAAAAGTAACAAAATTTTGCTGACTGGTCAACGTTATTAAAAGATGGAACTTTTCCGTTGCTTCACTACCACTACCTTTTTTATCACAATTATGGTTAGGTTATGTTAGGTGATTACTAAAGTTGATCACAAACTGGTAAATGTAATGTTTGACTTGCCGTCGAATGTGCTCTACTTGTGTAAGTTCTTGGAAAGGTATAAGATTGATAAGGTCAGCGATATCGCATTCCTAGTGGATAAACAATACTACAGTGGAAGGAAAAATTAGCGGAGAACAATTTTCAGAGCAATATATATATATATATATATATATATATATATATATATATATATATTTATTTATTTATTTATAAAGCGGTAGTGAATTAACGGAAACAGAAAAAAAGAACTGGTAGTGAATTAACAAAAAATATTTTAAAAAAAATAATATGTGAACCACTGACTAACAAATGGGTATTTAATTAATAGAGAAAGTTGATTGTAAACGTGCATTATAATCCTACATCATTAATTACAGTTGTGTGTTAGGGCCTGGATGTAAAGTTGATTGTAAACGTGCATTATAATCCTACATCATTAATTACAGTTGTGTGTTAGGGCCTGGATGTAAAGTTGATTGTAAACGTGCATTATAATCCTACATCATTAATTACAGTTGTGTGTTAGGGCCTGGATGTAAAGTTGATTGTAAACGTGCATTATAATCCTACATCATTAATTACAGTTGTGTGTTAGGGCCTGGATGTAAAATTGCTAATTAGTTTAACATTATATATTAACTGAAATTGTTTTCCTAAAGTGAAAAGCTTATTATATTGTAGCCGGTGATATTAATTTATGTTATTTGAGAAATATTCATGTTTTCAAATAATACCTTCAAGACAAGTATTATATAGTTATGATATATTAAATACAAAAAGAGGCGCTACAAGAGTTGAATGTCACAATCCCAAACAACACTAATGTATGTTTAAACAACACTAATGTCAGGTTACATGACATTGCGTTAGGTCATAGAAGGTGTTTTGTGAAATTTATCGTTTTTGGTGCAAGCAAAATTTGGACAGCGGGGCAAAAATAAATGGATAAATTGTTTGTCACAAACTAGCACACAGTCTCTGGCCACACCTAAATATGTGTCGTTCCACCACGGTAATTTAGTGGTTAGGTCGTAATAGCAAGACGAATGAAATGAAGGTTAAACAGAAACTTGTAAAGGAGATTAGGGAAATCGGTAATATACATTGTAAAACTAATATAGTAAATTTCAGGACTAAGATTATATTTATTTGTACATTTAAGTAAATAATTTTGACTGACAGTTTCACAGTTACAACTAGGTCCGATTCTCTTATTGTAACTATAGTCGTTCTTATATTAAGTAGACTGTTGAGAGTGTTATTTAAGTTTCACCTGTTACATTTAGGGTACTTATTGGAGTGATTCTATTTTGTTGGGACTATTTTGATTCAAGTAGGGACCAAATAGTCCAACCAATACTGTTTTTGTGTTTTTACTGTGTTTTGTTGTTTGTTTGCCATGGTTAAGATTCATCCCCCCTCCCCCCCGAAGACGGCGGTATTTAGTAGAATCCGAAACTATGTAAACAACGTGTTTATTCCCATCAAGGAAGTGAAATTATTTTTAAATGTTGAATGCAGAAGACGTTTTTATTTAGTAGGTTAGCTCTTTATGAATACGACTAACCTACTAAAATCAAGTTGATAGAGACCATTTTGGTAGCTAACACTCCCCCAATATCAAATAAATCCCAACCTTAGCTGACCTACGTGTCAAACGACGGTCCGTTCTTTGTTCTAACAGTAATTACGAGTACGTGGCAGACTGCGCTGATTGGTAATTAGAGAGATAACGTAGTCACTTTCTTATCGGCCAACACTACGAAACGGCTTGTTTTTTAAATTCTACTATGGTAATATGCAAGGTAGAAAATATTTACCAAATGCGGGAAGATTCCAAAAAAGACTCGTCATTGATTTAATATGAAATATAAAACAAAATTCATCCATATAGCTAGATGAACTATGCAGAAACAAAGCTGATTACAATTCGTCACAAAAACATAAATGTCAAAAAGTAATATATGTTAAAAGAGAAAAGTAGAAAAGTTCCAATCAAATGTAAATGGAACACCAACGTAGTCAGTGCCTGCTTGATAGCGGGTTCGTTTTAGAACAAGGATCAAAGGGAAAGATCGACAATGTGTTTATACATTTGAGTCAATGGCATTGTGTATGTTTCACCGGCAATTCTGTTGTTATGGTCACACATCAATACTGACCACGCCATCAATATTGCGGCTACCACTAATCAATGCGTGGTTCTCTGTGTAACGCTGTATCTCTAGACTATGTGTTTATACATTTGAGTCAATGGCATTGTGTATATTTCACCGGCAATTCTGTTGTTATGGTCACACATCAATACTGACCACGCCATCAATATTGCGGCTACCACTAATCACGGCGTGGTTCTCTGTGTAACGCTGTATCTCTAGACTATGTGTTTATACATTTGAGTCAATGGCATTGTGTATATTTCACCACAGTTCTGTTGTTACGGTAAAACATCAACACTGACCACGCCATCAATATTACCGCTACTCATTGTCTTGGTTCTCTCGTTCTAGTTCTTACTGTATTTTCAGCATTACATTTTGACATTCATTCTTGACGTAATTTGCTGTTTTGGCTTTTCCACGTAAAAGGTTCATTTGCAATATCACTGGTATTGTATTAACGATTTGAGTAGCGTTATTTACATCATTTTAAAATTGCGCTACGTTCAATGAACGAAGAGGGTAAGTTGTGGAAAACATATGGCAGAATATGATTAGCAACGTAAAAGAAGAATATATAGAGGAAGAACAGTTTTTCTTCTTCTCTATTTTTGAAAAAAGGAGAGGAGTATTCTTGCGATTTTGGGAAATTTACAAGACATACAATGAACAGTGCACTGGAAATTGACATGGGTAGAGGGATGAATTTGCAGAGGGTTATTTATATAAACAGATTGAGAGAAATATAACAATGTAAAGGTTAAGAGAGACGAAGGTGAATAGACAGATCAGCGAAGGATCTGAGAAGAAGAGTCATGAACGTGAGATGTTGATGGAGGAAGAAGTGAAGAAGAAGTAGAATACGGTCAATTGTGTACTTATCATACGTAGTACACTATATAAATATGGGGATATAGGTGAGAGGGAATAAGAATAAGACAAGAGACTTTAAAACAAGCACAATATAGTAGACAAAAACAGTCAGTCAGAGTTTAGTTTGTATCCCTTAATATAAAGCCTGTAATATTTTTCCTACATTATACAGGGTGTCCCATAAGTAAAGTGCCAAACTCTGGGAAAAGGTTATATGGGTCAAAATAAATAGAAAAAGAAGAATAATTTTTTTTCTAAAAACGCTTTGTTTACCAGATATCCGCCATTTTGAATTTTTTACAAAATAATTTGTATCTTTAAATTTTTCCAACCGATCTTTATAAAACTCGGTAAGTATGTTAAAATAACAGAGACCTACTGTAGAAAAAATTCAACTTTGTCCAATTTAAAATTTCAAAATGGTGGCCATTTTAAACTTTTAAACCAAAATGGCGGAAAAACGGTAATTAATACAAAAATTCACTTTGAACAATTGTTTTTAGACAATTTTATTTCTAATCTGTCAACACCAAAAACATGACAATCGGACAAAAAATAACCGAGATACATTGAAATGTGTGTTAAGAGGTAGCAACAAATCCATTTGTTGTAAATAGCCCCAATCAGCTGTTCAGCTGATTAAAATAAATTGATGAAAAAACATGTGGTTGTTGAGTTGTATTGTTGCATTGTTGTTATCATTGTTTTGTTTACTTCAAACGTCATTAATGTGATCATGTTAGGTTGAAATTCTGTTTGTTCAAATGCCGAACCATAGTTATTCTAATCTTGAGCTAACTGATATTCATTTTATTTATGGCTTAGCTAATGGGAATTCGCGTGAGGCATGCCGCCTTTACGCAGAAAGGTTTCCCAACCGACGAATTCCATGTAGGAAAGTGTTTGTAAATGTGCACAGGAATTTGAGGAAACGAGGAACACTAAAATTTACTGAGAAGACTGGACGGGCTGTTTCTGTACAGACATTAAATAATCAAGAAATAGTTTTGACGGCCGTGGAAGAAGACCCAAGTACTAGTGTTAGAAGAATATCGCTTGAACATGGTATTACGAAAAGTTCAGTGTGGCGGATTCTACATAATCAGCAGTTGTATCCTTACCATATCCAAAGGGTGCAATGCCTAACTGATAGGGACTTTCCACCCCGTATTAACATATGTCAATGGTTCTTGCAACAGATCGCATTACTTCCTCTGTTTCTCTCCAACATTTTATTTACCGATGAGGCAGGGTTCTCTAGAGAAGGTATTTTTAATTATCATAATAATCACTCCTGGGCCGATGAAAACTCTCATGAAATATCACAAAGAAGGCATCAAGTGCGCTTTTCTCTCAATGTTTGGATAGGCATTGTTGGGGACAATATCATAGGGCCATTGTTTTTACCCAACCGACTTAATGATGTGTCTTACTTAAATTTTTTAACACAAGATCTTCCCGAACTGCTAGAAAACTTACCCCTTTATTTGAGAAACAATATGTGGTTTATGCAAGACGGTGCACCACCACACTTTTCATTGGATGCAAGGCGACATTTAAATCAAGTGTTTGGAAACAAATGGATAGGGCGGGGGGGCCCATCCCATGGCCTGCCAGGTCTCCTGACATTAATCCCCTGGATTTTTTTGTATGGGTCTATTTAAAATCTTTTGTGTACCATACCCCTGTTGACAATATTGAGGATTTAAGGGAACGAATTGTAGCAGGTTACGAGGTGTTAAGACAAAAGCCTGGGGTATTTGAAAGAATGAGGGTGTCTATGACAAAGAGGTTGAATTGTGTCATAGAAATGAATGGAGGACACATGGAACATTTGTTGTAATTGATAACTTTTAAAAAGCTATCTTGTGTTAAGATTTTATTTTGTGTTTAATTAGTTTTCTCACTTTTTTAATACCATGATGTGTTGTCACTCAATAAATGGTTTCAATGTATCTCGGTTATTTTTTGTCCGATTGTCATGTTTTTGGTGTTGACAGATTAGAAATAAAATTGTCTAAAAACAATTGTTCATAGTGAATTTTTGTATTCTTTACCGTTTTTCTGCCATTTTGGTTTAAAAATTTTAAATGGCCGCCATTTTAAAATTTTAAATTGGACAAAGTTGATTTTTTTTTCTACAGTAGGTCTCTGTTATTTTAACATACTTACCGAGTTTTATAAAGATCGGTTGGAAAAAATTAAAAATAAAAATTATTTTGAAAAAATTCAAAATGGCGGATATCTGGTAAACAAAGCGTTTTTGGAAAAAAAATTATTCTTCTTTTTCTCTTTATTTTGACCCATATAACCTTTTCCCAGAGTTTGGCACTTTACTTATGGGACACCCTGTATAATATAAGGTATTACACATAGTCCATTGTATTTACAAGGAGTAGCTTGATTAAAATGAATTAAAATAACCTATTTATATTTTACCATCACACATTTAATGGCCATTGTTTTAAGCAGAATTTGATTTTTCAACCTACACATGCAGGAAACGTACTATTTAAAATATTACTGCTTATAATAAGGCTTTATAAGCAGTGTAATACAGGATCTAGGAAGAGTTTCCCTTGGCTAAGAAAACATAACTAAACTGAAAAAACGTTTATGCAGTTCAGTTAATCTATTTACTGTAACATATATAGGCCTTAGAAATATATACTATAAATAATAATAATAATAAATCATTTTCGTATGGCTTTATTGTTTTATACAACATTTTGAAGTTTTTACAAAATATTATAGGTACATTTCAAAAGCGTTAATTATCTTCATTGTGTTCTGGAATCAATATAATAAATACTATCATCATTAACATAATTTTATTGATGTTCCAATACACGAAATTGCGAGTATCGTGGTGTTTTGGTGACTTGAATAGTTTACGTGCACGTAGCGTGACTACATTTATCTTAGCTACAAAGTTTACCTTAAGACATGTGACATTGTGATTTTGTATAACAATATTTAGTAAAAACATATTTTTTCAATATTTTAAACAGAACTATAAATAAGAGTTAAGTTTGATACAAACTGAATTCAATTTTTAAACCACCACGGCTGACGCTGACGATTAGAAAAATATTCTTGTCTGCACTTTTTAATTTATACGAGTATAATTCAACTAGTTTCACAAACTGTTAAATCTTATGATATTATGTTCACAGGGAGTTTGAGATCATGGCAATTCATATATATTATGAAACATATTACTCACAACACTGACTTAGTTGACATTTATTTGTAGTTATTAATGTGCTCTGTAAAAAGAAAAATTAAGAATTTAACAATTTAACTTATTAGGTAACATAGAGTGTTGTATGTTTGTCATATTTCACGATAAAACGTTCAACAGATTTGTCAAATCGTTAATCATCATAATGATTCATTAAAACAAGAGTCATTAACAGCCTTTTCCATTTATTATCCGACAAATGTAGGCTCCTGCATGAATTACTGAATAGTAATTATATATTCACTACCAATTATGGCTATTATTTAATTAACAAATAATAAGAGCAATTTGCATATATTAAAAGAAATAAATAGTCATGCTCATTGAAAATAAATGATTGAAATGGTACAGTTAATTATTTTTAGTTCCGATATCCAAATTACAGTTTAGATTACAACAAAACACAAACCGTTCATTTTTACTCAATTTAATCTAATTGGGAATGTCATCCACAAAATCTAATTGGGTAATAGTTATGCAATCTTGTATAACTATTACCATTATTTAAACTGCAGTTTAAATTGCAATAAACCTCAATAAGTTCTATTTAATCGTATTCAACTGATTGGAAATGCAGTACAAACGATACATTTATTTATAAATATACGTAATAATTAATTCCAGTTTGAATTTCAATAAAACACAAACGGTTCTTTCTGAGGTTCTTGTCAAACTAATTGGAAATAGAACACACTTGAACTATAATTACGTCACTAGTTATTAATGTTATCACTATTTAAATTATTCCCATTATTTATAATTAAAATGTTCAAATGTCCATTATTTTTGTAAATTAAAGAATATAATTGATTAAATATAAAATATTGTAGACTAGAATACCATCACATCAAACTTTATTTCTACCATATTTTTCTTTGATGAAGTAAAAAAAAAAAAAAAAAAAAAAAAAAAACAATTCTGCAATATCAAATTATGAATTGGTGAGTTGGTGGAGGTTGACAGCTATTGCATGACAAATTACGGTCATCATGTACAGTCTGCACGTAATTATTTAAGAAAATATAATTGACTAAAGTAGGAAGCCTATACCTGCAGACTTAATTATGCATTGTTATACTAATCACGTCTTGAGATACGCCTTTGTTAATTATTTCAAAAGAATAAATTATAGTTAGTATTCGACTCATGGTAAATGGCCTGCGAACAGCGCATGCGCGAAAGAATTTCTCCCCCACCACGCACTGTCATATGTTCTTAGTACAGTCACTGCTAGAAGTATGGATCTGTCATTCCAACGATGTTCCCACCTGCCACAGTCTTTACATTGGATCTGCTATTGTATTCTTTAATCAATTGAGTTGTATTTAAGTAATCTTAATGGAATAATAATAATTTAGTTTCACCAACCTTAGTTAAGTTGGTTTTAACCATAGTTAATATATTTTACCATAATTTATTTGATACGTTTTGAACGTGACTTTACCTTGCAGCCCACTGGGAGAGAAACTTTCGTTTGAGAAGTAAAAATTCTCTCTCCTCTATGCGCAATTTACTTTACGTTTATGACTCGTATATATTTTTGGACTAACACATTTTGCCATTTTCATTTAAAAGTGTATATATTAACACTATACTTTGGGTAAAAACTGACGTACATGAAATCTTAAACATCGTATATCACATCAAATAAACATTAAAAGTAAACAATTAACAATCCAACGTTGGACACAAACTGGATCAAACAGAACACAATATTGCAATTAAACAATAAGAGTTGTTTATTTATTTAAATAAACTTTACAGACGTCCAACCAACAAAACATCTTTTTTGTTCTTTGTTGGAAATTGGTGGAAAAACGACCACAAAGAACACGTATATAGTCGCTTCAGCGAGAGTTGTCAGCCAGTTAGTGGTGACACCGTTTGTGTTTGTTCCTCAAGCTTATCGATATGTCACTTGCCACAAAAAGTAACACAATCTCCACCGTGTCTTCATCGCCTTTTTCCCACTTGTCTTTTTATCAAAACAAAGCAACGAATGTCTTCAGTTTCGCTTTGACATCTGTAAACAGATGGCACTTAATTTACACAAAGACACAATTACAGAAATACTCGTGCCCTTCTATGGCTGAAAGAGATCAATTTCTTCTTAAGCCAAAAATGTTATAAGTTGAGTAATAATTTATTGGTAATAGAAGTAAGCAGTTATGAAATAACGATTATGATGTATTAAATATTGTTGTATTTTTCTGTCGTGCTGTATTACCGGATTTTTCAGTTAAATATGTACTTGTCTACAAAAAAAAAATGTTTTACATTTAGTAGAAAATTATAATTAAAATCAGTAATGGGCAGTTTGAATTTAGTTTTACTTTTAATTCCTTTTAAAATCTGCAAATCACATTATCTTGAATTATCTACTAAATATTATAAGTCAATATTGCCATCATTATTTGTAAACTGTTTATGTTTAACCAATTTTCAATTTGAATTAATGTAATACAATCGGGAGGTAAAAAACTTCAAATTAAAAAACATAAACGTTATTTTAAAATATTTTTCAAATAAGATATTGAAAATATAGAAAGCATTTGAATCGCTTTCTTATTTCGAAACTGCCTATGTATATGAAAGAAAATCATAGCGATAAGCTGCTGTGGATGTTGATGTAGTAAATGTTGATTATTGTGGTCTTGATAAGAAGCCATAAATGGTATTGGCAGTCCACCCCGAGACGGAATGGGCCTTTGTCACTGTGGGTGTTGTAGTAAATGGTTATTAGTGTGGTCTTGGTAAGAAGCCATAAATGGTATTGGCAGTCCGCCCCGAGATAAAGGCGTTGTATACAGACGGAATGGGCCTTTGTCACTGTGGATGTTGATGTAGTAAATGGTTATTAGTGTGGTCTTGGTAAGAAGCCATAAATGGTATTGGCAGTCCGCACCAAGACAAAGGCGTTGTATACAGACGAAATGGGCCTTTGTCACTGTGGATGTTGATGTAGTAAATGGTTATTAGTGTGGTCTTGGCAAGAAGCCATAAATGGTATTGGCAGTCCACCCCGAGACGGAATGGGCCTTTGTCACTGTGGATGTTGATGCAGTAAATGGTTATTAGTGTGGTCTTGGTAAGAAGCCATAAATGGTATTGGCAGTCCGCCCCGAGACAAACGCGTTGTATACAGACGGAAGGGCCTTTGTCACTGTGGATGTTGATGTAGTAAATGGTTATTAGTGTGGTCTTAGTAAGAAGCCATAAATGGTATTGGCAGTCCGCCCCAAGACAAAGGCGTTGTATACAGACGGAATGGGCCTTTGTCACTGTGGATGTTGATGTAGAAAATGGTGATTAGTGTGGTCTTGGTAAGAAGCCATAAATGGTATTGGCAGTCCGCCCCGATACAAAGGTGTTGTATACAGACGGAATGGGCCTTTGTCACTACGGATGTTGATGTAGTAAATGGTGATTAGTGTGGTCTTGGTAAGAAGCCATAAATGGTATATGCGGTCCGCCCCGAGACAAAGGCGTTGTATACAAACGGAATGGGCCTTTGTCACTGTGGGTATTGATGTAGTAAATGTTGATTAGTGTGGTCTTGGTAAGAAGCCATAAATGGTATTGGCAGTCTGCCCCAAGACAAAGGCGTTGTATACAGACGGAATGAGCCTTTGTAACTACCATTGACTTCCCTAGCCTTTGTGAGAGCTCATTTGATTGTGATATCTGACAAGGTGCCAATTCTTTTTTACTATTGACGTTTATTGTTTAGCGCCTACATACATGTCGGCGCAGACATTATGTGTACTTGAGTTTGAACATTTTTTATAGTGGCGAAGTTGATTAAATTCGAGCTTCAAGGTTCTCAGTTCGATCCCAATCAGAGTCATAACAAGCTTGAAAGGGATCAGCTGATAACCACCAGCAGTTTATTTGTCATTGGAGTTTTAATTAATGACACTTTCTAAGTAATAGTCGGCCTTAATTTGTAGTATTGACTACATTCGCTCATTTACACTCATCAAATTCGTTCGAAATCCATATTCGCCTATATCATAAAACATATAACATAAAAACATATAACATAGCATACAAATCCTGCAGACAGAAAAAGTACTTTTTCTCTCTACTTCAACTATAAGAAGATATTACGCATACTATGTGGTCACCCATTACCAGTGTTATTAGAGACGTCAGGTTATTAGAGAGCAGAACAGTCCACTTCATTGTTTGATATCAATTACTGCGAGTTGTGGAGTAGAACTGTCACCAATAAACTAACTAAGTACAAATAGATCGTCCTCATGGTACACAAAGTCAGGCTATTTCCTGTAGTTTGTGGACTGTACGATTTGCAGGGCAGCGAGCATTTATGGACTGAGCGAGGTTGTCACAGCAATCCTCAGAGGGCCAAAACTAGTATGCAAATGGTGTTGTCTCTCTCTGTCACTCACCGTTCATCATGATAACGCCGCACGCCATTGGCCTGTAGAGAGAGTACCTGCCCCAGGTGAACAAGGCGCAGTAGTTCATAGGTGTGAGTAGAGTTCGTGCTCCAGGTGAACTGGGCGCAGCAGTTCTTGGACCTGCATATACAGGTACTATACCTGCTCCATGTGTACTAAGCGCAGTAGTTCATGAACCTGCAGATAGAGTACCTGCTCCAAGTGAACTGGGCGCAGCAGTTCAAGGGCTTGCATATAGAGTACCTGCTCCAGGTGAATAGGCGCAGCAGTTCATGGACCTGTATATACAGCGCTTGCTCCATGTGTACTAAGTACAGTACTTAATGAACCTGCAGATAGAGTGCCTGCTCCAGGTGAACTAGGTGTAGCAGTTGATGAACCTGCAGATACAGTGCTTGCTCCAGGTGAACTAAGCACAGTAGTTCATCGACCTGCAGCTAGAGTGCCTGCTCCAGGTGAACTGGGCGCAGCAGTTCACGGGCTTGCATATTGAGTGCCTGCTCCAGGTGAACAAGGCGCACTAGTTCATGGACCTGCAGATAGAGTGCCTCTTCCAGGTGAACTGGGCGCAGGAGTTCACGGGCTTGCATATTGAGTGCCTGCTCCAGGTGAACAAGGCGCACTAGTTCATGGACCTGCAGATAGAGTGCCTCTTCCAGGTGAACTGGGCGCAGGAGTTCACGGGCTTGCATATTGAGTGCCTGCTCCAGGTGAACAAGGCGCACTAGTTCATGGACCTGCAGATAGAGTGCCTCTTCCAGGTGAACTGGGCGCAGGAGTTCACGGGCTTGCATATTGAGTGCCTGCTCCAGGTGAACAAGGCGCACTAGTTCATGGACCTGCAGATAGAGTGCCTCTTCCAGGTGAACTGGGCGCAGGAGTTCACGGGCTTGCATATTGAGTGCCTGCTCCAGGTGAACAAGGCGCACTAGTTCATGGACCTGCAGATAGAGTGCCTCTTCCAGGTGAACTGGGCGCAGGAGTTCACGGGCTTGCATATTGAGTGCCTGCTCCAGGTGAACAAGGCGCACTAGTTCATGGACCTGCAGATAGAGTGCCTCTTCCAGGTGAACTGGGCGCAGGAGTTCACGGGCTTGCATATTGAGTGCCTGCTCCAGGTGAACAAGGCGCACTAGTTCATGGCCCTGCAGATAGAGTGCCTCTTCCAGGTGAACTGGGCGCAGGAGTTCATGGACCCGCAGATAGAGCGCCTGCTCCAAGTGAACTAGGCATAGTAGTTCATGGATGTGCAGTAAAGTTCCTGCTCCAGGTGAACTGGGCACGGTAGTTAATGAACCTGCAGATAGACTGCCTTCTCCAAGTAAAAAAGGCGCATCAGTTTTTGCTATATCAGATTTTTAATTATATGTTAATTTGCACTCATTAAGTGATCTTCGACTACGATAGTAAAGAGACTTATATCATTTTTACAACTATATTTTTATGTTGAAAAAATCACAGATGTTGGCTGTAACAACACGCAAAGCTGTTATTATATCACAAATATGATTTAATTGAAACAATTGTTAAATTATTTTCATTTACCTGTTAAAAAATTACTAATGTACTACCAGCTTTTAACATCTGGTGTGTTAAAAAGTTAGCAGTTAAAAATAATAGCATGATACCCGTGCTTTGCTATGGTAAAAATATTGATTCTATTGTCCTTTATACCCCTTCCAATCCACCCATGTATCAATTAAAATATCCTTATTTATTATGTTCAATACAATGTTGAATGGTGTTTTCATTACAACATGTAAAATGTAAAGAATTAATTCAAAGTGTTTCAGTCTAACATCTTACCTTCCTATTCACCATGTGCCATCGTTAGGATGGAGGGACCACCAAGAGCTTCTTAAGGATGTAGATTAGAAGAATTAGTTGTAGTAGTTTTTTCATCATGTTATATTTTTGTAAATTTATGAATTATACAAACTTTAATTATAGCACCTCTTTATAAACGACATTTACTGCACGGCCTTTCTGCTTTATTATTATCAGGTTTTGAGGAGACATCACTCTGGACAGGCAACATCAAGTTGGGCATGTGAAAAACAGTCATGCCTCAAGTCTTCTCCAACCTCCTTGAGAGTTTTACCCTGAGATTTGTTTATAGTCATAGCAAAACAGGTTCGAACCGGGAACTGAAGACGTTTGAACTGGAACGGTATATCAGATCGGGTCAGAGGTATGGGAGGAATAAAACATGTTTCCCCTCGACCACAGCCTGTACAGGTAATGGCTTCTATTAGGTTTTTATGAAGGGGTGTGACTAGAAGTCTAGTACCATTACATAATTTTGGTGACTGAAGGTTCATTAATAGCATTATAGGTGCACTTGCCTTTAAATTAAGATTATGTTCGGGAAGGCCTGGAGGATTTAGAGTGTGAAGGAACCAACTGGATATTGCACAGTAGTATCTTCAATTTATACAACTGAATCCACTAACTTGTAATGCATTTTAACCTCAGTAAGTCTCTCTAACAGTACGTTGTTAATTTCTGAAGCAGTTTCAGTTTTAGTGGTTAAAATAGCTCTTTCTGTAAACAAAGCAGTGTCTTTAATTGAGATATTTTGAATATCTGCTGGGTACAATGTTGTAGTCAAAGTTTCAATATCAGTAACCAGTTGGCAAAGGATAGCAGGTAATTTGATATTTCCATTTTCCTCTTTAAATCATCATGAGGAAGTCTGGAAATGTTCCTGCCAGCTCATTGCCTTTAATGTGGACCCTTATATTAATGTTTAAAGAATGGAGCTTCACTGATGACCATAAGTATGATGACTTCAAACGTGCGTTTACCTCATCAGCACGCGTTCCCCTGGGTACTACTGGTAAGGTCTGTCTAAAATCTCCTGCCAAAAGCACTGTTATACCTCCCTTCACATTTCTGTTGTTACGAATGTCTTGTTCTGTCTTGACCTTCAAACCCCCCCCCCCCCCTACCTCGTGGGCCATGTACATTCATCCCAAACACTAAGTTTACTTTTCCTTAATACCTGTGCAATATTTCTCTGCTTAGAGATGTTGCACATTGAATTTTCATTATTGATGATATTAATGAGAAGTTGGAAGGCTGAATGAGCTGTTTTCCCTTCTTCTAAAATAGTCGCTGCAATACCTTAGGAAGCAACTGCAATTGCAATATACCCATCCCTTCTTAATTTGGAAAGTATAATAAAGGTTTATGAGAAACATCTTTTCTTTGCCTCCTGGAGTATCCAGAAAGATAACTTCTTCATAAACTATTTTTTGGCCAACATTAAGAAGTGATTCATTCTCTTTAATATACTTCGTGAGTTCGATGGGATTGTAAGCCGATGGATTACGAGTAGCCTACGTTAGTTTCACTAGAGGGAGGGACATTTAAAAAAAATCTGAAAGTCGAAATCGTTTTGAACTCGTATTCAAACCTGAATAAGCAATAGAGAAAAGTAACAATACAGTTTTGCAAATAATTTTATTCTTCAGCAGTAGGCCTAAATAAAATTTATGTAGTCTTTTTAAATTCAATCTACACAGTATTTTAAATGTAATATGTACTAATATGTTGGTATATTAATCATTAAATGCACTATAACAGGAATACACTTAGTTTATAACCAATAATGCAAAAATGCTGTAAATAAAATCACATATGCACCTTACATAATTTTCCAGGAAAAGTTCAATTTGCCCAACCCTAGAGATGAAAATGTAACAAAGAAGCTTTCTGAAAGTTGGCTAAAGGAGTAGTTTTAATTCGGCACATCTGGTACCATCCTGCTCTCATCAAAAAGGAGTGGCGTGCCGGAGAGCAATTAGGTGAGGATAGCTAACACTCACGGAAGTGGCTTGCTTCAAACTGTTTCCTGTTGGAATCTTCCTTCTGACAGTCTGATAACATTGAGGGAAACTCTTTCTTTCTGATTACATTTAGGAATGAAATTAAGTTTGATGACAGTAAAAATATTATTTACAGCAAAAATAAATTATGTTCAATTGTTAGTTATTATAAATGTCACTTGTCGAAAAGAACAATTAAGTGTACAAATACAAAACATAAGTTTATACAACAATTTACAGATTAGCAGATTACCTCACCAAGAAAACGTTCTACTTAATTAAGTCTACATTTATCTAATCTACCTAAGTACCTTAACATGCGGCATCATAGCGTTACCCAACCCTTCTATTTCATGTTTTAACTCATGCTCCATCCTTTATTCCATTTACGTAGTCTATAAGCAAATTAGCGACGTTATATGTTGTATTAAATTGTCTCTGGTTTGCTATATTAATATGTTTTTTTCTGATTGTTTATTTCAAATTTATTTATTACGTGTTTCAAATTTGTTCGGATGGTACTACTAAGCGTAGTTGAGATTTATGACATAACACGTAAGCACGCAAGGCAATGGCTCATATGACTCTTATTTCAATAATATTTGTGTTTTGTTAACCCTTTTAACACCTTTTCATGAAATAAATTTTTTTTAATTTCCTAAAACATGCAATTACGAAATTCTAGAGTTACCTATTTTGACTAAATGGTAAGTCAACATTTACCCATTTAATCCAAACGAATTAACATACTTAATTAGGCTAATTATATAGTTACCTATTCCACTTTAATGACTTTAGATAGATAATTATAGAGGTACCTCTCAATCATAATGGATTTTCATATATAAAACTATATTGTAACATACCCCACCTAATCACTTCATGTTCGTAACTACTGAGTTGCCTAATCTTCCCCAATGATTATACATATAGATAATTACAGATAGCTTTACATTGCTACTTAATGGCTTTACATACTCCACTATAAGTTTTACCGATTGCGTAAGTTCTTTGGTTATTGATTGTAATTAGAAACTGGATCTCCTACCTGCACCTGTCACTCATTAGTAAGTTAAGGTTTTCACAAAGAACTTTGTTTAAATTATTTCAAATGTGTTTATTTTTCATTAAACTGTAAGTGTATACTGTACACTGAATTGAGTGATATTTACATACTCTTCATTTCCTGGGTCTGGCCACGTTGTGTTAGTACCGGATATTGCTGGTAGGATCGTGACAGTCGCGTTACGTATCAAAAGCGGCAACAGCGCTGTCAATAGCTAGAGAACCAAACTAAATGATGTGCATATTATAAATAAGTTCACGGAAATACAAATGAGTACCGTATCCCTATTTCTACTTGACTTTGATATTTACAATGTTGACAGTAGACAAGGAAAAGTTATTAGAAAGTTAAATACAAATCATTGTATGAAAATATACAAATATAACTTTGGATTTAATTTTTAATTTAAGCTTAATTTTTAAAATTTATATTCTATTAGGTAAACCTGACCACGTTTGCTGCACTGTAGCTTGGCCTTGAGTTTAATCGAAATAACTTACAGTAATTTTCTTAAACAATCAGATGGGCACAGTAATAAGCAATGGATATAATATGCACAAACATCAGATGGTAAAATTACTGCAGCTCTTTTTCGGCACTCACATTTTGTTTTAATTTCAGAATTGTAGATAGGTAGGATAATGTTTTAAATAACCTGTTCCCGTAAAAATACAAAATTTCGAAGAGAATCCACACACTACTTTTCGAGTTTTGTATATACAAACGTAGGAATATAAAGATTACGGGGCATAATTACAATTCTCATATCAAAACGGAAGCTTTTACTAAGATGAACTAAAAGGTAGTCAAAGTTTATGTACAAAAATAATTAAGAAAATAAATTTAATCTACCATAGCCAAAACCATAGCGCTTTGTAATTCTAACTAAATTTATGAACTGTCATTTTAAGGTTACCAATGAATTGGCCAATTAAATCAATTTAGAACCTAAAATTATTTAAAATTTTTAGGTTAACAATCATTGCTTTATATAGCTTAATAATTTTTTTGAAATTAGTGGCATTTATATTGAATAACCATTTTCGTTTTATAATATAAATGGTAAAAAGATATGCAGTCAATAATACTTATGTTTAAATGAACCATTTATTATGAAATGAAAATATCACCTTGGTTTTTGTATTAGTAGCCAACGGAACTTGACGAATGACTTCTGGTAGGCTATTTCAACCTTCTTTATTCCATGTAATGTTTTTACACATTAACCGCGTAAAAAACCAAAGGATGATGGTCATATTCCCCTAATGGCCATAACATAAAAAGTGTATAGAGTGACTTAATTAATTGCCTTCTAAGCATTGTTAACCTACCCTTACACATATCTGAGGCATAACGACGGTGGGAGACAATACACCAACGCAAAGGAAAGAAATAAAAATAAAAAACTAAATAGAAAAAAGGAAAAACAAAAATTACTTTTTTTTAAGAAAACAACACTTGTGTCTCGTGACTCGACTTCAATATCCAAGCTTGCAAGGATTATAAAAAAGAAACAAATGAAACGGTAAATAATCAACAGTCTAGCACTCCAAGTAACAGTATAAATATAACACAATAACTACAACTAAACAAATAATCTGAAAATAAATAAATAAAAAAAAACAATAAACTTAACCTTACATAGACAATAAAATAAATAACACTTACAAAATACATTTAGAAAATACTAAATGATTGACGAAAAATGGAGAAAATATAAACCTAAAAGCTAACAATTCAAATTTCCCAAAAAGAGTCATTACAAGCTAAAGCGGTAGATAATTGACCAGGGCAATTTTAACCATACAGAGTAGGGAAAAAAATCTGGAATATTAATTATTTAAAAACTATTTAAAAAGATGTAATGAAAATTTATGGTTGTATACATATCACTATAACAAACATTTAGATATATTTTACCAGTTTTCCGCATAGCCAGAGGATAGCCCACGAAGAAAGTCTTAAAAATTTTAAATGTAAGCATACCTCGTGTTATACCCAATTTTAAAGGTATTTGAAAGAAAGTCTTAAAAATGTTAAATGTAAGCATACCTCGTGTTATACCCAATTTTAAAGGTATTTGAAAGAAAGTCTTAAAAATTTTAAATGTAAGCATACCTCGTGCTATACCTAATTTTAAAGGTATTTGAAAGAAAGTCTTAAAAATATTAAATGTAAGCATACCTCGTGTTATACCCAATTTTAAAAGTACAATACAAAAGTGCAAACCTGAGGTCAAAAGGATGACCCAGTCAGAAAATACAGCCTCTTAAAGAATTTTGTCACATAACTAACACTTCTTAGTTATACGACTATATAGTTATCACTATTTGAGGTCCCTGTTGCTAAGTATGTTGTTGATTGTTTACAATCGTAATAAAAGACTGAGTTATAAAAATAACGTGTTATTTAACAAAAATTAAAATAAGAAAAATTACTAAAACAATTTTCACCGAAGGTATACCCTTAAAATAGTTTTTTAAATCATTAAAATAGTTTTCTAACTTTTTTGTGAACATTAATTAATTTCTCATATTCTGTCAATTAAATCATAGCTGTAAGCAATAGTTAATAGCTATCTTATCCTTGTTTTTAAGAAGTATTAGTTAAATGACATTAAGTTCTTTGAGAGGTTGTATTTTCTGATCGGATCATCTTTTTGACTTCAAGTATACACTTTTGTGCACTATTGTACAAACAAAGACCTTTAAAATGAGGTACAACTCCAGATAGGCTTAAATTAAAAATTGTTATGACTTCATTTTTGGGCCATTCCTTAGCCATGCGAAAAATGAGTAAAATATGTATAAATGATTGGTATAATAATAATAATAATAATAAATGTATTTATTGTTTTCACAGGTACAGATTGGTTTCACAGGCAAAATTATTAATCACAATAAAAAGGCACATTTGATGAAAAATAAAAAAAAAAAATTAAATAACTAAAGAAACACAATTATAACTTATGCGCCTAAATAAAGTACTCTAAATTATATAATACATTTTTGGTTATAATACAATAATATAAATACAGTTTAAATACAACCAGATATAAGCTAAATTATTAAACATAAGATTAATTTGTAATCAAACAGATATATTCAAAAACCAAAACAAACAAAAGAAAACATAAATACTGAAACCTGCAAAAACAACTGCGACCCCAACAGACCAAGGGCCCAATTATGGGGGCCGCATGAAAAAAAAAATAGCAATAATTAAGACCTCCATGCCTGTACAAAAATAACAATACTTAATTTTTAAAATTTAAGGATGAACAACTCTTTACTCTTCCAAACAATGCTTATTTGAATACATTAATAAAAATAAAAAATAAGTAAAAATAAAAAAAACAATCCAAGAAATGAATTTGAATAACTAAATTAATTTAGGTTGAGAAACCTAGTTGTTCCAGCAACCCTTCAACGTATCAAGTCTTTACATGTTGCTCTGAATACTGTCCGTGACATGTCCACATCTACACCACCAGCTATGGAATTAAATAATATGATTGTAAAATTTAGAAAGGAGTTAGCATGAGCGGCAGTACGAGCCCCACCAGGTATAGTGACATGTACATAACTATACAGTTTTATTAGGTTTTTTCAATAGTTTTAAAATTAACACGTAATATATTCCAGACTTTTTTTCAACCCCGTATAACCAAGAAGAGAAAATCAGCGAGCTGAAAGACGGAAGGCACAATCGAAAGCAAATACGTGTGAATGAGTTTAATATTTTTAATGCAATTTTAATGAGTTCTACTGAACAACATTCAAATGAAGGACTATTTTTAATGGATGGTATTCAAAGGCATAAGGTTTTTTGTAAATTATTATCATATGTTTTCTTTTTATGAAAAAACAAAATATAATGCACTGTTTCTAATAATGTAGCATCAATGAGGAAAGTAAATATATTAAAGCTACCTACGGTCGGTAACTAAGGGTAACACCTGCAAGTTTCCCGTGCCAACTCTCTGCTACGATCGCGTATCGGTGTATTTACTATCTTATTAGCTCTTTCAGAAAAAATATTTTCAAATCCTTTTTTAGTACGCATCTAGAGGCTATAAAGAATATTTATGTCAAGTTTCATGGTCCAAGAATGACTGTAATCGGGCATCCTTGGTTGTAGGCTTTTATGCTTATAGATAAAATAAGCATTTGTTATTTTAAATATTACACAATTACGGATATCTGATGTAAGTTGAACTAATGAGGTATGTTATTGCATGATATGTTTAGACTAAGATGTCACATATCTGCAAGGAAGGAAGAACGTGACTGGCACCTGCAATACCGGTTAATGTTTGACCGAGCGAATCGGACGATGATTGTAAACTGTTTGCAAAAATCATTGTGTTGCCCAGTTCGTATAGAATTAAAACACTTAAATTAGTTAACCAGTAACAAAAGCCGGTGTTCTGATAATAAAAGTAACGATACGCTGGCCAGAGAACTTTCTTCATACGATACAGGTTGAGACATCTTACAGTTGACGGAAAATCTGACAAGATAAAAACAGTCACATAGCGTTAATAGTCAGATGGCAATAGCCTTGACTGTGTAACTACTTACAATTAGAATTGTTTTAACTGGAATAGTCTTCGAACTGGGGGAATCTAGAAACGATGCTAACGGATAGTTATGTCTTAGCCTTAATTGGGTTGGGAGATTCACAATATAGGACGGTGGACTGATAATTCAAGTAATGAGTTTTAGATAGTCACCGGACTGGGGGAAGCTGGTTGCCATAGTAATAGAGAGGCACATCTTGGGGTTGAAGTGTGTTGGAGGATTCACAATATAAGACGGTGGACTGATAATTCAAGTAATCAGTTTTAGATAGTCACCGGACTGGGGGAAGCTGGTTGCCATAGTAATAGAGAGGCACATCTTGGGGTTGAAGTGTGTTGGAGGATTCACAATATAAGACGGTGGACTGATAATTCAAGTAATCAGTTTTAGATAGTCACCGGACTGGGGGAAGCTGGTTGTCATGGGAACGGATCTTCAGTCGACAAGCTTCATTTCTTAATGGTCCATAAAAATAAACGAGTTCGTAATTTTCACAATAGACCTACATTCTCTTATTTCGTATTGTAGGTCTATTATTCAATTCATTTTTTTAATTTATACTTTCAGACCTTCTTAATGGGGTTTAGTATTATTTGACTACGTTACACTTCCTTTTGCCCATTTTTTAATATAACAATTAAATGTTTCAACAATCCTCTAAGAAAGGATTGGACAGTTATCATGGATAATTAACACATTTATCATGAATAGAACGATAATAATGAAAACCTAACTAAAATATCTATACAATAAAAATGTATCAGCAAATGTATCCCAATTTCACTCATTTATTGTTAATATAAAAATAAAATAAAATTCACTTTAATGAGTGCCATTTATTTTGTAGGGGTCACCAAAGTAAAAAAATATGTGCAAATATATTTGATATCAAATTTCAAAATGTAGGGGTAGTTAGCAGTCTGAGCAGACCTATTTGCACGTTATTGGTAAACATCTCGCTAATAGTGTGACCTTCATTGGGAGGCAAATATTTCTCGTATAAGTTGAGTACTAACGTATGTGTGGGTAGATCAATTTTTGGACCTCCGTAAATACTCCTTTTTATAACATTGTATGTAAAAATGCTTACTCAGTAAAAAAGAGACTACAATATCTATAAATACTAAAAACTAGGTATATTATTAAACTTTGTGCAGGAATTTAAAAAAAATGTTTGGACTTAAAATGCCAAAAATAATTGCTGGCTGACTTCAATATTTACTTTGAAAAATTAATGTAAATTTTACTAGTTTTGGATTAAGTATGCATGCCGACATCTTTATGATTTCCAAGGTTCGTTAGTCGACCAAATGTCAGTGAAATATCACAATATGACATTTACTAAACTCCTGAATTACGAACCAAGCTCAATATTCATGAGATGGTCTGGGCCTTATTTCTTATAAAGACAGCATGATTTATATTGAAACTATACCATAGAGCAAAACCAATAGATTTCTTTTTCTGAAGCCACGAAGTAGTTTCTAGCCCAGAGGTCAAGTTACAAACTGTGGAGTCCAGTTTTAGGTTCGGACCCCCAACTGTGCTGACAGCTGGTACTTCATTAGGTGAATAAGTCACGTACAGGCCTGTCACCCATCTCAACTAACAGGCGAAATTTTCTTTTATAAAATAAAATTAAGGCTTTTTAAGAAGACGGTATGCATAGTAAATACATAATATTATTGTACAAAGGAAAAATATGCTTTATTATTCAATGGCTAATATGCAAGGACGACAAGCGGTCAAAGGAGGCGCGTTGCCTTCTCAGTGACGTACAAGCGCGCGGAAGACGAGTTTACGGCGCTCGATGCACATACCTACTTGTATAGGCTTTGGTACAGAGATGCCTAACATACATAAAGCGATATAGTTGTAGTAGTAAAGTTAAAACTACAAGCGTGTTTATTTCATTGCACGGTAATGGTTTTTAACATTATATGCCATTTGTAGCTTAAAATTACGGTTTAAGGGGCTAAAGGCAAAATTCTTTATTTTTTGTTAATATTTTTGGCCGGCAACATAAAAAGTAAACATATGTTGTATCAAGAGAGGAATCTATAAAGTAATAGAAAATAAGATTATGTTTTCCATGTTTTCTCAACGTATGGTTTACAAGGTTGAGCTCACTTTTTCTATTTAGTTACAGTGAGTATTATTTGTTTTACGTAATAACACAATAGTGAAGTTTCGTGTTTGTATTACCATTTCAATCTAGCAATTTCCATTACATCACTTGCAATGAAAACTAGTGTAGAATTTAGTCAGATATGGGAATCACAGATATTCCACAAATGGTGTTTACACAGGTCGGGTTACTCTGCGGGTAATCACAAGTTGTTTGCTTGGTAAATTACAGGCTATTTGAACGCCAAAGGGTTTTGCCTCACATTAACCATAATATATCTCAAACCAACAATTTTAATTATCCTTTAGTTGAACATATCTAGATGTCACTAAGTCAGTTCAAATAGCATTGTTGTTATGAAAATAGATAGTATAAAGTAAATTATTTATGTGGTATAGTTTATAGTTAGAAATTCCTGTTTCTCGATAATGTTGTTGACTTCTTAGATAACATTTTTTCAATCAAAATATTATTTCATGAAGTAATAGGGTCAAATTGCTGGTTTGTCTTAATTTTTAATGACATAAAATCAACCTCCAACCGTTAAATACTGGGAAAAGTTCAAATGTTCATAAGAAAGCTAAAAACAGTTTATTTAATTATAACTTAACTGACGGAATATATTGCAGCATTTTGAGTTTAAACCAAACTTTTTACTTCTTTGAGGAACGTAATAAATTTCGCACATACACTTAATTTCACACAAAAACAAACTACGAGAGAAAGGTCACCATTAATGGATAAGTTTTTATTTCGTATTTCTTCCTTCTGAACCACTTGACATGTGCGAAATACACTTTACCAGTAAATTGATTTATGATATAACTTTCTGTGGGATAAACAAGATGCTTTCCACATCAAAGTGCTAAGACGAATTCCAACGATCGTCATTGTTGTATGTAAATATTCCACGAACTTTGTATAAATGATTTGATTTCTGTTTCCATAGTTCATCAATTTAAACTAGGGATGGCCAAAAGTAACAGTATCAGTTTCTTTGCATCAGTTGATACAATTTAACTGATGCGAAAAGTAACTGACTGATATGCAACAGTTAACCACCTGATGCAACAGGAAATGGATAATCCATATATTCCGCTCGCCTGTTCTGTTTCTATTTGTATTAGGTAACACAACTGATGCGGTTAGTTTCAACAGCAACAGAATGGCGGAAGACCACTCCTGTTACTTCACATCAGTTAAATTAAACTGATGCGCACTGGCAGATTGAACTGTTACATCAGTTAAGCAAAAGTAGCAGGTTGGCACTCCCTAGTTTAAACAATTTGATCACTTGATCTGTTGTTAATACTTTACTGATTACCATATAACATTCAGGTTATTTATAATTGCGTAGAAAGCAATGTTTGTAATTAAAACTGAAATTTGAGTTTCATTTCTAAATTATTACTTATTACACTTTTTAATGTTTGAAGAGACAAAATGTAACAAAATATTTGCTGAAATTGGAGTGGTGAATACATGCTCATTATCCTGTGTGATTTGTTGGGGGTTGATCAGGAAATGACACAATAATGAAAAGTCACGACGTGAACGGGTCTGTAATGAAATATGACAAGAGAATAGGATCTAGATTTACTAATGATGCTTATCTAGATTGGGGAGAATTAATTGAGGCTTACTATAAGTGCAAAATCAGCTGCATAACTGTTTTATTATTTTCTATGATTATTAATAATTGTTTAATTAAAGTTTTCAGATTTTTGGCTGGTCATAAAAACCTAGTGTCCCATAGTAGTGCAGTATAACAGTTACGATGTACACAAATGCATAATAATCAATTACCTATACGGTTGTAAGCAATTAATTAAAACTGATGAATCCTAGAACAACCACGAAAACCCCTAATTTTTATGTGGTATGTTAGCTGGCTTTAAGGGCAGGCTCAAAAAATATACACGAGTTGCATAAATGGCCTCGCCAGCTGTTAAACCATTATGACAGCTGATTTATTACAGCTGAATTACGGTTTGTGGATGGTGACATGTTAATGCGCCTTAAGCCGAGAGCACCACATTTCATAGCTTCTACCCTTCCTGTATACAGCCGCAAACTGATTTTAAGGGATTGATTTCGGTTAATCATGCAATACAGTTTAAACCTTAAGTCACACATGTGTTTTATATAATTCATACATATTAACAGAATGCAATATGTATTTCGGAACTTAAGTTTAAATTAACAGTCCAATAAAAATGTCGTGTTTCTCTCGATATTGTCAACCATTACTTGTACGCTAATTTTTTTTGTTTTAAAAATTATATTTGTATACTTAAACTCCGATATTCTACGAAGTTTATTTATTACTTCATGATCATCACCGTTATTTTAACGAGAGGGACTTAGCGATAAGTAAGTAATAAGGATAAACATAAAAAGAAGTCATAAAATGCCAACTCCATGGGTGACGTCAGATTGTCGAACACGCAGGATTCAGTGTGTTAACTGTAGATAAAACTTTATTTGCACACATGAACTTACATATAAATAATATAAACAGGTAACAAAAAGTACAAGTAATATACTAAACAAGCCTCACCTATTATAACACATTATAAGTTTATGAACATTAGAGTTTTAATCCTGAGTAATATAAAAAGGCGAAAGTTTTTGAACAAAATATTTCTTATACAATATTCATCAAATGGCTTAACAATTCTAGTATACATATTAAAGAATGCAATGAGACAAATATTTAAAAGGTGGTTATTTCATGATCATTACGTCATCCAAAACTTCGGAGTCACAGCATGAATAAGTAGAAAACATGGAACTATGGAAAGAAATATTGACCTAAGGATCTATAGGTATTTGAAACAAAAAGAATATCAACGATTAGAAGCACGAGAATGACTAGCGTTTGAACAAAGTGGAAACGTAATTACTCAGAAGTATCAAAACTGTGAATGGAAAGGAGGGGAACGGAAATTACAATAATCATTTGCGGGGTCGTGAGCTGTGTGGAAGGGGTGCGTGTCCCGGAGACACCAGTCCGGCTCAACACCACTCAACTCTCAACAGGCAACGTACTTCTGGATGGAAGTCAGTATGCTCCTTCCACCAATTGAGTCATACATTTACAGGGACGTGAGCTGGTTGTGAAGGGGTGCGTGTCCCGGAGACACCAACCCGGTTCAACACCACTCAACTCTTAACAGGCAACGTACTTCTGATTGGGAGTCAGTATGCTCCTTCCACCACTTTAGACATACATTTACAGGGACGTGAGCTGTGTTGAAGGGGTGCTTGCCCAGAGACACCAACCCGGCTCAACACCACTCAGCTCTCAACAGGCAACGTACTTCTGAATGGCAGTCAGTATGCCCCTTCCATCAATTGAGTCATACATTTACATGGACGTGAGCTGTGTTGAACGGTGCGTGCCCAGAGACACCAACCCGGCTCAACACCACTCAGCTCTCAACATGAATGGCAGTCAGTATGCCCTTTCCACCAATTGAGTCATACATTTACAGGGACGTGAGCTGGTTGTGAAGGGATGCGTGTCCCGGAGACACCAACCCGGCTCAACACCACTCAACTCTCAACAGGCAACGTACTTCTGTATGGAAGTCAGTATGCTCCTTCCACCAATTAAGGCATAGATTCACAGGGTCATGAGCTGGTTGTTAGGTGTGTGTGTCCAGGAGACACCAGCCCGGCTCAACACCACTCAACTCTCAATAGGCAACGTACTTCTGAATGGAATTCAGTATGCTCCTTCTACCAATTGAGTCATACATTTACAGGGACTTGAGCTGGTTGTGAAGGGATACGTGTCTCAGAGACACCAACCCGGCTCAACACCACTCAACTGGCAACGTACTTCTGGATGGAAGTCAGTATGCTCCTTCTACCAATTGAGTCATACATTTACAGGGACTTGAGCTGGTTGTGAAGGGATGCGTGTCTCAGAGACACCAACCCGGCTCAACACCACTCAACTGGCAACGTACTTCTGGATGGAAGTCAGTATGCTCCTTCTACCAATTGAGTCATACATTTACAGGGACTTGAGCTGGTTGTGAAGGGATGCGTGTCTCAGAGACACCAACCCGGCTCAACACCACTCAACTGGCAACGTACTTCTGGATGGAAGTCAGTATGCTCCTTCTACCAATTGAGTCATACATTTACAGGGATTTGAGCTGGTTGTGAAGGGATACGTGTCTCAGAGACACCAACCCGGCTCAACACCACTCAACTGGCAACGTACTTCTGGATGGAAGTCAGTATGCTCCTTCTACCAATTGAATCATACGTTTACAGGGACTTGAGCTGGTTGTGAAGGGATGCGTGTCCCGGAGACACCAACCCGGCTCAACACCACTCAACACTCAACTGGCAACGTACTTCTGTATGTCAGTATGCTCCTTCTACCGATTGAGTCATACATTTACAGGGACTTGAGCTGGTTGTGAAGGGATGCGTGTCTCGGAGACACCAACCCGGCTCAACACCACTCAACTGGCAACGTACTTCTGGATGGAAGTCAGTATGCTCCTTCTACCAATTGAGTCATACATTTACAGGGACTTGAGCTGGTTGTGAAGGGATGCGTGTCTCGGAGACACCAACCCGGCTCAACACCACTCAACACTCAACTGGCAACGTACTTCTGTATGGAAGTATGCTCTTTTCGCCAGTTGAATCATACATTTACACTTTTAATTGTCTTTGAATCGTTTATTAGTGAGATCAGCTGTGGTTGGTTCTGTAGATGAAGTCTGTGTACAAATGGTTATATATTTTGTTGTGACATTTTAATTCTTAACAACACGTGGTAATATAATAGCAAGCATGTACTTTAAGAGAAATTATAAAAAATCAACGTTGATCATTGGTAGGCATACAGATTGTTAGTATTAAATAGCAGTTCCGTGTTTACAGTTGAAAAAGGTATTTTTATACATCTTAACTGTTAAAATATAAATGTTATAATTTACAACATATTTTGATAGTCATAGAATTTATGGTATCAAATAGACAACGGTGCCAAATATATTAATCGCAGGTCCACTGTCACATGAAAGCCGATCGAGATCAGAAACCGCACAATGATAGAACAATTAATTTAAACGAAGGCCAATTCACAGTGAATTCCATTGTCTTTCGAGTATCAACTTTCATTCGTATTTCATTTGTATAATGAATACTGAACTATTCAAACCTGGTTTCTCATTAGAAAGTAATTAAGTAAATGGCTAACGAGTAATACTCTCTGAAGGAAAACCAGAATATTAAAGTATTGGTTTATTTTATTCAAAGGAACAAAGAGAAGGAATAACTAAGCTATGTTGTTTTAAATTGTGTTTGCTGAGCTCTTCAATAATGTATGACCATTGCTTTTTACAACGAGTTAGTTAATAATGTCAATTCATAGATTTTAACGATAATGTAAAATGTATAGTTTTAATATTGTTTGAAACAAATGAGATCGTTTTTTCATAGCAAATTAATTTTAAAATGAATAAATTAAAAGAAAAATTTTTCTTTTGTAGAGTAAAAATTAGGACCAGCTTTCTTCACTGTTACATTTAACCTCTTATAAAGTAATATAAATATGAAAACTGCTTTGGTTTAAATATAACAGAAAGTGATCACTAAAACTATTTTGTTTAGCTATATAGTTACGGATATACAAAGTAGCGCGCTATTTACGATGTAAAAACATGGTTGATTGAGCCAGCAAATAAAAATGTTAGATCAAAAAAAAAGAAGGAACAAATAGATCTTTGGAACATTTTGTGAAATAATCAACAAAATAAAATTTCCACTAAGCATTATTAGGGCGGTGGGTGTTAAATTGTTTTTTTTTTTTTCAATTATTTCATGTAAATTACACTCCCATGTTAAAAATACAAAGACTTAATAATGTATTTAAAATGACAATGCAGTTAAAAAATATTGTATTAAAAAGAAGACAGACTGCAAGTCAAATAAAATCGCCTCGTAATGTTTATAAATATAAATATTAAGAATAATAAAACCTTAAACAATAAAATATCTCTTGTATAATATAGTCAGCCTTCAACAAGAGCAATCGTCAGTAGATTTCTTCCACCCTTACGTGACCAGTACATAGCCACTAATTGCCCACTGGGGCCTGAAATGTCGTTACAGACGAGTGGACACGTCGTTTCCGAATGAGTTACATTTATTTTAAAATGTTTCAAGGACAACTTACACTAACAATCATAATAATTGTCATCATGTTTTTTTCTCCGCTAGAGAAGTAGTGAGCGTTAGATATAGTAGGGATTTGGACCTAGCACCTTGCACTCGCAGACCAAAGAGAGCCACCACGCCGACAAGCTGGTGGAAAAGGAAGTCAAAAGCTATTTCGATTTGTTTTCCTTTTTGATCACTATTCTTCTTCCCAAAAGCATTTTACGTTAACAATGTTGTATTCTTTCCCTTATAACACCCCTTGATCATTAAAAATATACGCTTAGCATCGGCTTTTTATTACTGTTTTCTTATCATTCGAGTAACTGTATTTCATTTTTTATGTTACAGCTGTGTTTTATCAATGAATGAATTAGCTTTTAAAACATTTTAATCATATTGGCCGAAATGTCATAAAGTTTACCCATTTATGCCTACAATATTAAAGTAACGTTTTCTGTATACTAAAGTCGGCACTAGTGGCCGACTCACCCCTCCCATCACCCCTTATATTTGCTCATACCTCTACAATGGCCGACTCACCCCTCCCATCACCCCTCATATTTGCCCGTACCTCTACGATGGCCGACTCATCCCTCCCATCACTCCTCATATTTGCCCATACCTCTACGATGGCCGACTCACCTTTCCCATCACCCCTCATATTTGCCCATACCTCTACGATGGCCGACTCACCTTTCCCATCACCCCTCATATTTGCCCATACACCTATGATGGCAATAATGAATGATTACAGTTCATTGAAACCTCAACACGTCACACTATAGATATATGTTACTGCGTCATCGTCATATATATAAATCAATAGAATGTAAATACAGTATACTATACTAAACCGTTTATAAACGTTTAGTATAATAAACTATCTCTGATTAGGAACACATTAGGGAATACCTGAAGAAATTAAAGATAAATGCTCGTACAGTACAAAATACACAGTGGAATATTCCGATAACTTGTTCTATCTACTTATAACTATAACCTTGAAGTTGATAACTATTATAATATAGGATGGTATCATTGTGCACGTTGTAAAATCTATTGTTGAGTTAATCACTGTTAAAAAAGTATACATTTTGAACATTACAAAACTGCTTATAAGTATTCATGAATGCTACATGAGACAACTCCCGAAAGGTTTTAATATTATACAAAATGTATCCATAACAATATCTAGAATAATATCCCTGTACAGTTACATTCAGTTGAACTTTAATTTGGTAGCTGTTAATAAAAAGTACGGTAATGTAATTTTGCACAATTTGTGAACAAAAGTCTATGGTTGATTTTGTGTCAAACGAAAAATAAATACAATACCAATTTTAAACGTTGAAATGTGAGCTTTTTATACAAACTTTTTTTTTGGAAGCGTTTTAATTCGAAATAAAGTAGTTTTTAACTATTAGCTAGTTTTAAAACGCCCTAGGGAACTAGTCTTGTTCTATCTAACTTCTACATTGATAGTTGATAGATATCTCGAGTTAGGTATTCAAATCTACACATTAAAGCCGCACTGCGTTTGAAATTGCATTAAATTAAATTAGTTTACTTGTACCTAACACACGTAGGAAAATTATATAATTTTATTACGAATATAAAACGACAGTTAAATCATACTTAATGAAATACTACAAGGACTTTAACTTGGTTGACTAAAATGATAATAAATTATTCACATGTAAATAACAAAAAAAATCATAATAGCATGAACGTTCAATACGAAAAATGTTGTACATTTTCTTAACAGCAATTTATTTTTTATGTTCGTACTTTAAATGTGGAATTTAATCTGTACAACAAAATTTGTCTGCCCTTATTTCTGGATGGCATGACAGGAATGCGTCCTATAACAAACTTCCATCGTGTAATAAAACAGCGCTGCATTTTCCATTGTAGATAAAACTGTGTTTAATTACTTTCTGTAAATGTAATAACAACTACGAACTAAGCCTTTAAAATGGCCCTTTATGTATTGAACTACATCTCAACACAGTAAAACACCAGTATTTTACTGGTAACAACCCACTATGATTGTTGTTTGAAAGTAATTTATTAGCATTGGATTGTTCATGATATGAAGACAATAAATAACTTTCAACGTATTTAAGTTTGTTATTAGGAGATAAGGTGACTTATAACTTTATTAACGGAAAGAACGCACTTTCCCTTATTTATTGTCTTAATATGTTAATTATTAACAGCTAGATTCTTAAAGCAAATTTACATTCTAGAAAATCAGCAACATATTACCAGGGTGATGACATCAGGTTCTAGACCTTACTGTTAATTTAATCGATTACTGCAGTTCGTTTATGTATGCCTCATACAGAACTGTACCAAAGAGAAGAAAAAACAGAGGTCGCATTTAACAGTGCATTGAATGGGTGTCAAGAAGTCAGTTCTCCGGTTCTCTGTGCTGATAGCAGGGCCAGCACCGTTGTCAGTCCCTTCACTTATTTCCCTATAAACCCGTATTCAGGGATTAAATCCGTAATTATTACTGACAATTAGCATTGATTATATAGACCTACTAGCTGTACCCGCCCGCTTCGCCGGTCATAATATTGAGTTTTGATTGTATCATTGAAATGTGCAGCAACCTTTCAGTTTACACAGTATCCAATTTACAACAGCTGATGTTTTGTGTAGTTTACTACTGTACTCAATTATTTTTAATTTTGAAAGTTTTGCCTACCACAATTTTATTCTATTTGTTTTTATTTAACAGCTGTTAATCAAATAAATCAATCAATTAATATAGCTTCACAAGAAATCAAAACATAAAAATATAAACAGTTTAAAAAATTAACACATGGTTTAAATTTAATTTTGACATATTTAAAACCCACAGCTGATATTCTTTTTATATTTGACTTATTATAACTTCATGCATCCTGCTATTTGATTAACATTGAAACTTTAGAAGTCCAAGGGACGGAGCCCTGAGGGATTAAAGAAACGGGAATAGGACAGAAACCTTCCCTGGGGTATATAGAACAACTTCCCCAAGTTTCATGGCGATCGGCTGGACGGTTTGGTAGCGCATAAAGGACAGACAAACATACATTGGATTTTATATATATAGACAATAGATAAACCATCTAATAAGAATATTTGTGGCAGTAATTTCGTTAGTTTGTGTGGGCGGCAACCACAACTGGTTTAAACTGCTTTACATTTACATGGGACTACACTAGCGCTCCACAATGGTCCACAAAAACAGCTGATATTTTGACACTAAAAATTTAACATTGGATGGGAAATCTATTTGTGTATAGATAAAATCAATGCTATTAGTAAACATTTAAAATAGCAACTGTAATTGACGCGTTAATTTTTATTTTTTCCTTTGTGGATCTTCCAACAACGTGTAATTATTACAAGGATTGTAAGGAATTATAATACACGGAAGCCTGCCTTGTAGTTTGATACTGTCCCGGAATTCAAACTTAAGTAAAACACGGGTTATGTAAAATTAACGAAAGCTCCTAGTTACAGATATCTAACATTTGAAAACAGCAAGGCTCCATCCCGTAAATAGTGCAAACCCACTTTAATTTATTTTATTTTAAACTTAAAGCCCACATTAAGTATTTCATCGGGCAAACCGTTAGCTATAAATAGTTAGCCAATTTCAAAAGTATCTTTTTTTATAATTCATTATGGTTTGATAATGAGTTTAATAATAATGAATTATAATAATGAAGCAAATGAAGTTGTAGATTGCTTACCTCAGTTCTTATTGTTTTATAGTGCAATATGAAACCATGCTAAGATTCAAATTATATGTCTTCTTTACACATGCCAACACGTAAAATACTGGATTTATTTTGTGACGTGGGTTTTAAATTTAAAATATTGACTTTTAAAATATAAAAAAGTAAAAACTTCTAAAACACGTTTTCCTCATTTATAAATGAATTTAAACAAAACTCAACTGGGCCAGTTTCGATATTTCCTGTCTTATATGTAAGCTTTTAAGGTTTAAATTGTAATCAGCACTTTTATTTCTTGAATGTTTTGCTCATTAAGTAATTTCATAATTGGCTTATAAAAGCCACATTTAAATTACACTGTAAAAAATTACAGATCGATTTATGCCGTTTTGGCATTTAATTGAATTTTGCAAAATTTAGGTATGACGTGAATACTTTTGATAGTACTAGTTTATTTATTTAATTTTTTCTATGAGACCATAACTATACTGGTCGACAGTTAATCCAGAAAGTAAAATATGATCAAAGACAGGCCATATATACATAACTATTAAATGAAAATGTTAAAATTACCTACCAATTTTTCCTTTAAAAATATGTGTATCAAGTATTGTTGTATAAATGGAAACATTATCTCAAACAATAAAATTAAATTAAAATGCTATAACCATCGATCGTTTATTGCAAGGCACATATTCAGATACATGACTGAGTTTTTTTTATCGTGAATTCAATTTAATATCTATATTCAAAGATGCTAATCAATTATATGCATTACAGCGCCTGATTTAAACCTAAACCCTGAGGTAATATAAATATAATTGAATTGAATAGTATTTTGACTTCATATTCGCTATATAACTATATTTGCAAACTGTACTGAAGATTCAACTATTTGGGTTTCTCTATGCAGAGATCTACTTTTCATAAGTTTAAAGGTATTTCAGTTCCCCCGATCATAACACAGTAAAAAAAAATTATTTTCTACTATGTTTTAAAACTGTGATTTCAATTTTTTTGAGAAAAACAAAATATCTGTTAAACATATTTTATGTTTAAAATTTTGCGCATGAAAATAGGAGACTATGAAATGTGTTTCTCCGAGCCGTGTATTCATTTCGAAAACCACAGGACATAATTTAGTTGTAATAAATCAGCTGTCACAATGGTTTAGCAGCTGACGGGAGATTCTGCAGGGAAGGTTTACAGCTCCGAGTTACCTCTGCTCTCTCTAAACCGGAATACACAATCACCTACTCACGTTTGGAAAGAAAAAACACAAATTTCTTTCGTGTAAGCTATTAAATGTATAAAAGAAATCATAATTTATTTCAAAGCGAGGTTTAGATGTACGAAAAGAAAGTCTACAGTTTGACAGTTTAAAGTTACAGAAAAAGTATGACAATGAATAATTGCTAAACAACTATCTAGCTACCTCTATCACCTAGATAATTTGAAAACCCACTCACAGAAATGTATACTTTGTGATAAACGCTCACTAAATGTTTGTGTTACATGATGTAGGTTTGGTGAATGTGTGTTACATGAGGTAAGTGAAGTGAATATGTGTGTTACTTGAAGTAGGTGTGATAAATATATGTGTTATGTGAGGTTAGTGTAGTGAATGTGTGTTACTTGAAGTAAGTGTGATAAATATATGTGTTACGTGAGGTAAGTGTAGTGAATATGTGTGTTACTTGAAGTTGGTGTGATAAATATATGTTATGTGAGGTAAGTATAGTTAATATGTGTGTTACTTGAAGTAGGTGTGATAAATATATGTGTTACATGAGGTAAGTGTAGTGAATGTGTGTTACTTGAAATAGATGTGATAAATATAGGTGTTATGTGAGGTAAGTATAGTTAATATGTGTGTTAATTGAAGTAGGTGTGATAAAAATATGTGTTACGTGAGGTTATTGTAGTGAAAGTGTGTTACTTGAAGTAGGTGTGATAAATATATTTTTAACGTGAGGTAAGTGTAGTGAATGTGTGTTACTTGAAGTAGGTGTGATAAATATATGTGTTACGTGAGGTTAGTGTAGTGAATGTGTGTTACTTGAAGTAGGTGTGATAAATATATGTGTTACGTGAGGTTAGTGTAGTGAATGTGTGTTACTTGAAGTAGGTGTGATAAATATATATGTTACGTGAGGTTAGTGTAGTGAATGTGTGTTACTTAAAGTAGGTGTGATAAATATATATGTTACGTGAGGTTAGTGTAGTGAATGTGTGTTACTTAAAGTAGGTGTGATAAATATGTGTGTTTGGGTGAGGTAAATGAAGTGAATTGTTAGTTAGACTATGCACGTGTTGTAGTTATGTAAACACACATATTTAAGTTTAGTAACTGACAGCAAGTTTTTCTATCATTTACTAACACAGAATAATTCTAAATATAATAAATACGTTAAACATGTTATAATGTTGTATAGAGCCTTTCAATGTTATTTTACTCGCTTCAAGGGATACCAATAATTCCTCCATGACTTTATAACAATCGGTGCGCCGAAGGATACAATTATGATTGCTTTGGGAAAAATAATCTCATCTCTAAAGGGCTTTGGGAAATTACATCTTGGGAATAATTTGAAAAGAGGGTAATAAAAAAGGGGTTTACATCACTATGATACTATTAATACACGCTGCATTCTGGATTTTTGTCAAATATTGAAAAGTTACCAATGTGACTCAAAGAAGCGGAATGTAGAGCAGTGAAAGTGTAGGATTGTTATTTGACAATCTAATTATACACCTGTAAATATACTGGGACGAACAAAAAGGTTTATTACAGGCCAATATAACATATTCTATATACATAAAAGGACTAAGACGCGACTGTACGTAGAACGTTAAAAAAACTGTGACGTTCTTCAATTGTAAGCAATTTGTTATCAAAGTACATTACTGTGATTTGTACTAAGATTAGAAGTTATTTATCTTAAAATTCGGAATACATGGTAGTATTGGTATTTATTCAATTTAAAATTAGTATAACAATCTATAAAATATGTTTAATTCATCTATGATATCTAAATGATCCTATTTGTGACTTTTTACAATTACTTTAACGATAACAAACTAGGATTAGTTAAACGTAACAATTAATTCTAAGACAAATAGAAACAATCAACGTAATAGAACCTTACATATTTGTATTAGCACAGCTATGGTTGAAGTTTCAATTCCTATCGATTATTAACGTTAATTTAATTAAAATGTGTTCTATATTTATATTAATCTTATCTATTTCCATCATTTACGATTCAATACAAAACCTATCATTAAATTTCAAGAGTGTAGAAAAAAATGTGATTGTAGTTTTTCCCAGCGTTTATTAACTTTATAACTTAATATTACTAAATGGACTTTTCCAACGTGTCAGTGTTTAACAAATTGTTTTACGGGTTCTTTAGATATGTAATTAACAATGTAGTATCCATAATTATTTTTTAAGTAGACCTAGTACAGGTATTAAGAATGAGTAGGATTAAGTTATGTAATCTTAGGTAGCACTTGATAATGGCAGTAGTTCCTTGTAACTCCCGAAACGTTGTGTTGTTAAACACTGATACGTTGGAAAGGTCCAATAAGTAATATTTAGTTATAAATAATAAACCAACGTCTTTATTAACTTTTTAAACAAACCATAATTCAAGTTAAACTATATAGATAAAATACGCTACTTAATAACGAGTATTTAAGACACAGAAAAAAAGTTACTGATCGATTTAAATTTTTAATGTAATATAACGTAAGTAAAAAATTAAAAATACAACAAACAAAAGCTTAAAAACAGCTAAACACTAATTCACAAACAAAACTATGGATTTTAATGGAAATTATGAGTTACGGTACAGTAACGATCTCCATGATAACATATCCTGAACAAAGGTGATATAATATCTTTATTATTTTATTGCTATTACTAACACACCACGCTGTGTTACATGGTCGATTGTATCTACAAGTATCTTGAGAGGATAACGTAATTAACTGTCTTCATTATCCTCAATTCTAATACCACATTTATAGGTATACTGAACACACCTAGAGCGAGGCTATTACGCCCGGCTTTCTAAATTCTCTCATCCTACCACAGTAACCACGGCCTCTAATGTGAACCACACCTTCGCCAATCTGAGGTCTACCGCAGTTCGACCTCTTTAGACGAATATTTACTGTTAAAAATAATCAAGTTAATGGGTTTGTTTCAGTTACCACAAGTTTACATTATCTGTCCGATCACGTTCCTGGCGGACAATGGAGGATGTAACTAGGTCCCTTTATCCGCAACTGAGTTTTAAAGTTTCAATTTACAAGAAGGTATACCAATTTTATTTGCCATCTTAATTTTTTTTTTTTTACTCTGCAGGCACGTAGGTTATGAGTATTTCTTAAATTTGTTTTGAAGGTTTTTAAATTATTTTGAAATAATATTTGTCATACCCAAACATATCTTCTTGCTTCATCAAAGTCTATATTAGTATACGCGTATCTAGTTGCATTTCCACAAAATATGTGTAAAATGAGAACATAGTTCGATCCGATATGATATATTTATTTAAAATTTACCTCAATTTAAAAATGTTGTAATTTTTTAGTTCTGAAACTGTGGAAAACTAATTTCATTATCACGTCAATACCATAATTATTTAAATCTTCAGCCAACATTATAAATTTGGTCTATATTCATTTGTATAAAGTATTTTTTTAATAAAGCCATTTATTAAGAATGTCTACGAAAAAGAATTGTTCCATCAAAATCGAGTGTATACAGTCAAAATTAGCTGATCTTATTCGGTACATTAAGAATACACTCTAGGATCTCGTATAAAGCACCTAAAACACACGCACGTTATTGACTGTAGAAACTTCAAATATTCTTCATATACCACATATGTATAACTTTAGTAAATATTTTGAATAATAACAAGCATTGATAATAATAATAATAAAACTGCTCTCTGTGATAAAAATTTATTGTTGATTCAAAAATGTAATAATACACTGATCAAAAAATGAAAAACTTGTAAAAATAAGCTTTTAAGAGGTACTAGATAGTATAAAGATGTTCTATAAAAAACCATGGGACACTTGGTCACTGATTAACCATCTAAAACGTATCCACTGAAGAGCCAAACTCTTTTTTATAATTTTTATAACCGATAAAACATTACTTTAATCCTTTTAGTTTATTTTAAAAACATTTTTACTAACTTATATGATTATTGTCTGTTTTCAACCTTATGATTGCTTCTTTATATATTTAATATTTAAATATAATAATTGTATTAATACTATAAATTATCAAAAATCTCTTTGACAATTTTATTGTGATGATATTACTATATTGTTTTATATTTATTAGGTATGTAGAAACATTTTAAGTCTCCTGGACACCAGGAATTAATTTGATTACAAAGTTTTTAAGTGACATAAAAGAGAAAGTGAGATAGTAAAAACGTTACTTTACACAATTAATACCGTCCGATATATAATTTATGCAAATAACAAGTTCAAGGGATCAGGTGATTGAAGTAGGCGCATGACATGTAGTATTGTTAATATAAAAATAATCAAAGCGTTGTCATTTCTGTTCGAAAAAAAATGAATACCCCAACGATTCTAGATAACTTGTTGCTTATTTTATTAGGAGGTTTTTTAAATATCGAAAGTACTTAAGGTAAAATGTCATATGATCTTGAGAAAGATCGGCTTGTGAAAAGGTAAGTTTCCTAAATGGCTCTTGAAATTTGTTCTTAAATACAAAGAGCATAGTTTTAAATAATACAAACTAAAAGAACATAAATACTATTATAGTAATATAAAGCGAAATAACATGTTCGCTATCACAAGTAGATAATTTTGTCTGAAAAGTATCGTAAAACTAATTGGATCAAGAAAACGATCCTGTAACATCTATCCAGTGGGAGAATGGGGGTGGAACTTATCCCTACCAGTTATCTAAACATGCCTGGCTCGTGTATCTCTATTACAACATTACGCCAGGACACAGTTTTATAGCATCAGAAACTAGTATTTTTTATTTGATTAATCGAAATATGTACTTGAACTAAGCTACAAAAACCTGTTTCCTACGTAGTCCAAAGTCCAACTGTAACTACAGAGTGTTCCAACCTGTTCCCTACGTAGTAAAAAATCCAATTGTTTGTTGGAACAGCCTGTAAAAAAATGAATTACAGGCTGTTCCAACCTGTTACCTACGTAGTCCAACGTCCAACTGTAACTACAGGGTGTTTCAACTTGTTCCCTACGTAGTCCAAAGTCTAACTGTAACTACAGGCTGTTCCAACCTGTAACCTACGTAGTCCAACGTCCAACTGTAACTACAGGGTGTTTCAACCTGTTACCTACGTAGTCCAAAGTCTAACTGTAACTACAGGGTGTTCCAACCTGTTACCTACGTAGTCCAACGTCCAACTGTAACTACAGGGTGTTTCAACTTGTTCCCTACGTAGTCCAAAGTCTAACTGTAACTACAGGCTGTTCCTTTTAAACGCCATCTATGATTTGAAATGTGTTGAATTTCAATACAATATTGTACATACACGTAACAAAGCATATACGTGTGTATTTCGCTAGAGGTTGACACAGCTTCAGGATATGATAGTAGACATAAAAAAAAGAAAAAAAATTCCTATAACCATGTGACCTATCTTGCCTTGTTAAGTACTGTGTATGGATGTCTGTTTGTATGTGTTTTTTATTTAAAAAAATTAAATCTCAAACGTGGTTTGAGCTAATAATTTGAAACTTGGCATATTTGCTAACCTAGTTAAGGGTAGTTTAAAACAAAAGAGTAACAACATTGTCTTTATCAGTTTCAAAATGGCAGTCATAAGAAATGTTAAAAGTTAAATAACTTAAAAACCATTAATTTTATTGAAAAAGTATATGTATACTTTCTTTGTAAATTTAATAACAAATCCAAAGATACCTTAATTTTAAAAATCGGTTTAAAGATAAACGAGTACAGCACTTTTCCATGTATGATCGTTTAGGGGTTTTCACTATTGTAAAGTTTACTAACCAAATGTATTAATTTCTAGTCATAATAAACAGCTGTATCAATTATTTTAAATTGTCGGCTGTTCTTATGTGAAGCATTTTTTAATGCATGCTTGTTTAGGGTTTCCTTAAAAAAGTAGCCTTTTGTTAATAGCGAAGTTTATTTTACATGAATCACAAATTGTATGATTTAACAAGTGACCACAAAACAATAACTAAACAGCAATAATAGTACATAACCAAACATTCATACAATATTTTTGAAAATAGCTGATAATTAAAAATATTAAAAACAGCTGATTAATTAAAATTATTGAAAACAGCTGTTTATAATGACCATGAAGTAATACATTTGGTTAGTAAGCTTTATACTAGTGAAACCCCCTAAACAAGCATACATGAAAAAGTGCTGTACTCTTTTATTATCAAACCGATTTTTAAAATTAAGTTCTCTTTGGATTTGTTATTAAATTTACAATCGTTCAGCAGCAGAAATAGATGCTTTTATAAATGGTAGCGCTTTGTTGCAGTGGTTTACAAGTAATCAGCTTGCTGCCAATGCATAAAAGACTAATGTGGTTAGATTCCACATTCATTCTTTTGACTACGACTTAGATCACAATTTCATTTTAGGTGATTCAGAGATAACACCGAATTCAAAGGTTGGTTTCCTAGGGTTGGTAATTGACAGCAACCTTGTTTTCTCAAGCCACATTGCCTTGGTGTCCAGCAAAGTTAGCACGAGGCTATTCATTCTACGAAGACTGCTTTACAGATAGGCGGGTCCTGCTATCAGCGTACTATGGGTGTGTATACCCCCACTTGTCTTATGCGGTGGCAATCTGGGGAGCTCAAAGTTTAAGTGATCTAAACATTTTTAGATTACACAAGAAAGCCTTACGCATCATTTGTGAACTCTCTGCTAGGGAATCCTGTAGAAACATCTTCCGCATGAACAATTTGTTAACATTCCCATCGATCTATATTTTAGAATCAGTCATCTTTTTAAAAAGAAATGCTCATCTGTTTACTAACTCTGAATCATATAAAATACACTTTTACTCACTTCGAAATTATGACTATTTAGATATTTCACGTCACCAATCATCTTTTTTCATAAACAAGTCTAGTATAATTGCATTAAACTGTACAATGCTCTGCCTCCGTATTTAACGTCAATTGCCGATTTAAACAAGTCCAAAAAAATCTTAAAAGCATTCTTGATACAGGGTGAATAATATTGCATCCGAGACTTTTTATGTATATTACTTAATTTGTTCCCTGTATACATTGTATTACTTGGACTAAGACTTGTTGTATAAACTATGTTTTGTTGACTATTACCTGTGACAATGTTTGTTTTTTTGGTGAATAAAAATCTGAATCTGAATCTCAATTAAATATACCGAAATGGTGTAGAAACATTTTATGTGTATATTAGCAATGTGATTAAAAATAGCACACCCACAAATTCTTTTAAATTCTTAAAGTTATATTTAAAATTGAAACGTAGTACAGTTAAATTTAAAATAGCTGGTTTTACAGCTTCGATGAATAAATTTCGATTCGATAGTCAAATTTAAATTAATTACACCTACATTAGCAAAATCTATTGTTAAATCAGCTAGATACAAAATATACAATCAATTAAAGTTTTTACTGGAATTGTGAATGTCGTTAAAAACTAATTTTTCGTTGTTTTTCTTATTATCCGGTAGGTTGCAAGATCAGTAAATCCGTCCCATTATTGATAGTGTAAGTTTGCAATATTTGCCTTTTTTCATTACAAGCCAGTCCAGCAGAGTTGACGGGTCATTAATCATCGGGTTTTCATTAAAACAGACCTCATTATCCTACCCCTCTCCATTCCCAACAAAGTGAGAGCCTTATGTGAACTGACGATTTATCGATATCATTTATGACATAGCGAATAAACAATTAAAAGGTAATGAGTATGTTTTGTGGTGAGCATATGAAAAACCAAATTCTTGTTGTAATTTGAATTCAATAAAAGTATATTTTCAATAGGAAGTCAACATGTCAATAAATAGTTATTTAATTACTACCCAGGCTATGCACTACTATGTAATATAATCATGTACGACCACAAAGTGTTATAAACTTCGAAGAATTTCGTAACAATTAAATGTTATATAAGTAAACTTCAATGTTACTTATTTTATATATGCTCTTAATTATAACAAGTACTGTAACATTTAATTCCATAGATACTGTTATTTTTGTCGAAATCCTTAGTTAATCTCGAAAGTACGTAAAACTAGACGGGATATTAATAGTCTTGGCTCTACACAACAGCCCCCGAGAATTATCAATATTATTTAATATAATTATATATTAATGTAAGACCTAGTTGGGAAAAAAGAAAGAAACACAAAATCACTTGTTATTTTAAGGTACTTGAGACTCGTGTCTCAGGATTAGGATGAGACTGTTACGTACCTTCTTCAGTTATATCTCATATATAAGGAACAGTACCATATTTTTTTCTTGGAAAAATATAAAGCCTAAAACATAAATATATATAAATTTTCATAATTATTCTTAAGCTATTTAGAAGTTACCCTTAAATACAAAAATCTTTGTAGTTTAGGAAGAATACTCTCCTCCTTATTTAAAAGTTATTTTCCACTAAATTACTGAGGGATGCCACAGGGCAGTACGACGTGCAGGATTGCCAACAGGCAAACTACAGTATAGTAGACGCCAACCCCACCCCCTTACTACGGCAACAAGGGACAGACACATACAAATACTATGTGTTAAATGGGCTGGTCGCATTCACACAGTGTAAGTACGACTGAAGGATTGCCAAAAGTCAAACTAGACGCCACCCCTTCCTTACAAAGGCAACAGGGAACAGATACACACTGAGACAATGTGCTAAGTGGGCTGGTCCATTTTCTCAGTATAAGAACGTCGTGCAGGCATGCCAGAAAGCAAACTAGATTCCACTCCTTTCAATACTACGGCAACACGTGACAGATACACACTGAGACAATGTGCTAAGTGGGCTGGTCGCTTTTACACTGTGTAAGTACGTCGTTTAAAGATTGCCAGAAGACAAACTAGACGCCACTCCTTTCATACTACGGCGACAGGTTACAGATACATACTGAGACAATGTGCTAAGTGGGCTGGTCGCATTCACCCAGTGTAAGTACGACATGAAGGATTGCTAGAAGCAAACTAGACGCCACCCCTTCCATACTACAGCAACAGGTTACAGATACACACTGAGAGAATGTGCTAAATGGGCTGGTCTAATTTACACAGTGTAAGTACGTCATGAAGGATTGCTAGAAGCAAACTAGACACCACCCCTCCCTTACAACGGCAACAGGTGACAGATACACACTAAGACAATGTGTTAAATGGGCTGGTCGCATTTGCACAGTGTAAGTGCGTCGTGCAGGATTGCCAGAGAGCAAACTAGACGCCAACCCTCCCTTACAACGGCAACGGGGACAGATACACACTGAGAGAATGTGCTAAATGGGCTGGTCGCTTTCATACAATGCTTGATCCTTGATCCATGAATATCCCCCACAGAGTTGTACAGTGTGCTTTACTGACTTCAGACAACATCAACTGATCACACTGTTAATTAATGAGAAATGTATTATTGACAGTTATATCTGGATAATTATTTTTCATAATAAAATGGCCGAAATCTACTAAATTATTTTAGATATTACAAATATCGTCAATGATAGTTTTTAATAAATACTAACAGAATTTTAAACCAAATGTTACTATAGTCACAATCAGCACAATCAAATACACACTAAACACTTCCTGAAAAAACAATGCTTATAAAACAAAAATATAATTTAAAACAACAATGAATAGCAAGTTCGAGTCTAATACAAATTATAAGGTTCTAACTTTTGATTTAAAACAAATTTGTTTACTACTGAAAGGTTAGAACAAAGTCATTAGAAATAAGGGTAGCCTAATTGTTAGTATTCCTGACTTCAATTCAAGTGGTCAAAAATTCAAATTTTGGGATGCACAACTAAATTTAGAGTTGTAGGTGTGAACCACTGTTCGATAACAACATTTAAACCCATAATACAAAATATCACTGGCATATAAATTTAAAAAGGCCACATTTTAATTTGAATAGTGAACAATTTTCTCCTGTATATGCATCAGTAATCTCTTTAAAGCAACACTATTTCAATAGAGAACATTTTTTTCAATACACAATTTGCAACATACAAATTTGATGATACACTCGACGTTTTATCACTAAATAATTGTAAAAAACAAAGTCGCAGACATCGTGAAAACAGAAGCAATGGAGACACCTTAAAGTGACAGAGTAACCTTTCGTGGTCAATGAAGTATCGATAAACGATACAAACAACACGTGTCAGGTAGATAAAAGGTGGTCTCTCAACACACTATAGTAATGGACGATCAATGTTGTTTACACTGTCCCGACAGTACAAATAACACGTTGTCAGGTGATAAAAGGTGGTCTTACTTCACACTATTAGTAACTGATGATCTATATTGGTTACACTGTCTCAACGATACAAACAACACAGTGTTAGGTGGATAAAAGGTGGTCTTACGTCACACTATTAGTAACTGATGATCTATATTGGTTACACTGTCTCAACTATACAAACAACACAGTGTTAGGTGGACAAAAGGTGGTCTTACGTCACATGATAGTAACTGACGATCTATATTGGTTACACTGTCTCAATGATACAAACAACACAGTGTTAAGTGGATAAAAGGTGGTGTTACGTCACACGTCACGTAACTGACGATCTATGTTGCTAACACTGCCCCAACAATGCAAACAACACAGTGTTAGGTGGATAAAAGGTGGTCTTACGTCACACTATAGTAAGTGACGATTTATATTGGTTACACTGTCTCAACGATACAAACAACACAGTGTTAGGTGGACAAAAGGTGGTCTTACGTCACACTATTAGTAACTGATGATCTATATTGGTTACACTGTCTCAACGATACAAACAACACAGTGTTAGGTGGATAGAAGGTGGTCTCTCGTCACACTATAGTAACTGATGATCTATATTGGTTACACTGTCTCAACGATACAAACAACACAGTGTTAGGTGGATATAAGGTGGTCTCTCGTCACACTATAGTAACTGATGATCTATATTGGTTACACTGTCTCAACGATACAAACAACACAGTGTTAGGTGGACAAAAGGTGGTCTTACGTCACACTATAGTAACTGACGATCTATATTGGTTACACTGTCTCAACGATACAAACAACACAGTGTTAGGTGGATAGAAGGTGGTCTTACGTCACACTATTAGTAACTGATGATCTATATTGGTTACACTGTCTCAACGATACAAACAACACAGTGTTAGGTGGATATCAGGTGGTCTCTCATCACATGATAGTAACTGACGATCTATATTGGTTACACTGTCTCAATGATACAAACAACACAGTGTTAAGTGGATAAAAGGTGGTCTCTCGTCACACGATAGTAACTGACGATTTATATTGGTTACACTGTCTCAACGATACAAACAACACAGTGTTAGGTGGATATAAGGTGGTCTCTCGTCACACGATAGTAACTGACGATTTATATTGGTTACACTGTCTCAACGATACAAACAACACAGTGTTAGGTGGATATAAGGTGGTCTCTCGTCACACGATAGTAACTGACGATTTATATTGGTTACACTGTCTCAACGATACAAACAACACAGTGTTAGGTGGATATAAGGTGGTCTCTCGTCACACGATAGTAACTGACGATTTATATTGGTTACACTGTCTCAACGATACAAACAACACAGTGTTAGGTGGATATAAGGTGGTCTCTCGTCACACTGATAGTAACTGAACGATTTATATTGGTTACACTGTCTCAACGATACAAACAACACAGTGTTAGGTGGACAAAAGGTGGTCTTACGTCACACGATAGTAACTAACGATCTATATTGGTTACACTGTCTCAACGATACAAACAACACAGTGTTAGGTGGACAAAAGGTGGTCTTACGTCACACTATTAGTAACTGATGATCTATATTGGTTACACTGTCTCAACGATACAAACAACACAGTGTTAGGTGGATAGAACGTGGTCTCTCGTCACACTATAGTAACTTATGATCTATATTGGTTACACTGTCTCAACGATACAAACAACACAGTGTTAGGTGGACAAAAGGTGGTCTTACGTCACACTATAGTAACTGACGATCTATATTGTTTACACTGTCTCAACGATACAAACAACACAGTGTTAGGTGGATAGAAGGTGGTCTCTCGTCACACGATAGTAACTAACGATCTATATTGGTTACACTATCTCAACGATACAAACAACACAGTGTTAGGTGGACAAAAGGTGGTCTTACGTCACACTATAGTAACTGATGATCTATATTGGTTACACTGTCTCAACGATACAAACAACACAGTGTTAGGTGGACAAAAGGTGGTCTTACGTCACACTATTAGTAACTGATGATCTATATTGGTTACACTGTCTCAACGATACAAACAACACAGTGTTAGGTGGACAAAAGGTGGTCTTACGTCACACTATTAGTAACTGATGATCTATCTTGGTTACACTGTCTCAACGATACAAACAACACAGTGTTAGGTGGACAAAAGGTGGTCTTACGTCACACTATAGTAACTGACGATCTATATTGGTTACACTGTCTCAACGATACAAACAACACAGTGTTAGGTGGATAAAAGGTGGTCTTACGTCACACTATAGTAACTGACGATCTATATTGTTTACACTGTCTCAACGATACAAACAACACAGTGTTAAGTGGATAAAAGGTGGTCTTACGTCACAAGATAGTAACTGACGATCTATGTTGCTAACACTGCCCCAACGATACAAACAACACAGTGTTAGGTGGACAAAAGGTGGTCTTACGTCACACTATTAGTAACTGATGATCTATCTTGGTTACACTGTCTCAACGATACAAACAACACAGTGTTAGGTGGATAAAAGGTGGTCTTACGTCACACAATAGTAACTGACGATCTATATTGTTTACACTGTCTCAACGATACAAACAACACAGTGTTAGGTGGACATAAGGTGGTCTTACGTCACACTATAGTAACTGACGATCTATACTGTTTACACTGTCTCAACGATACAAACAACAAAGTGTTAGGTGGATAAAAGGTGGTCTTACGTCACACTATAGTAAGTGACGATTTATATTGGTTACACTGCCTCAACAATACAAACAACATAGGTTAGGTGGATATAAGGTGGTCTCTCGTCACATGATAGTGACTGACGATCTATGTTGCTAACACTGCCCCAACGATACAAACAACACGGTGTTATGTAGATAAAATAAATAAAATCATTTCATATTGACAAACACTCCAACGAAAAAATTAATAACAATACATATAGGTAAAGTTACATGGACGTCACAATGTATAAATGAAATTTGATATGGTTAATGTCCTCAACGAACAATACACATGTGTATAATATAAGCGCAGCAATCGTCAATGAATAATGAACTTGTGTTTATAATTGTTACACATGATCTGCAAGATACAGAATAACTGCATTAGGTGGATATAGTGGATCTCTAGTTTCTAGACTAGTAATGAGTAGGCTAAACTGAATTCTACCCGATAGAACATTAAACCAGTCATTTGCACAATAAGTTTCGGCATACGTCCCCAATAGATTATAACCTGGTACCGAATTTGATTGTGGATTCCACTTACATCATCATAAAACCTTGCATAAATTAGTGAATTAGGTCGGTCTTCGAAAAAACATGCTACACTGAGATTTAATACATCTCAAACGAGACAAAATCACACCAAAGAGGGAAAATGTAGTCCAACTCTTAAAAAATAAATAAAAAACTGAACGAACATTCGGTACACTGCTCATGATAAATCTTGTTAGGTTTTTTAAGTGAACTTAACATATTGATATAATGTAATCTTTCGTGGTTTTGCGTCTCAACATTAAAGACAACACAGCTTGTGTGAGCGATAGGATTATGAGGTTGTTAAATCGTAAAAAAAAATCATAGTAACTTACTGATTTTGTTGTAACTACGGATGTATATTGAATAAAATTAACTCATTATTTATGTAAAAATATTCGCCTCTAAGTAGTAAATAGTTTAATCATATGTGTGTTTACAATGTCTCACGATACAAAAAATGGTGTTGTAAGGTTGGGATTTAAAAGGAATGAGTATCTGTACAGTTAAGCAAAATGACGTATTATATTGGTTAACGTTCAAGATAAAACAGTATCCATGTCAATTCAGGTGGAGAAATGAGTATCATGTTACAGTTTAAGTGCGAGTAACTGGATTATCATGTTACAATGTTCAAGGCGAGATGATATCAAAAACAAGTTCAAGGAGAGACTATAGGTATGTTTCAGTTCACAGATAGAACTGACGTATCATGTGCACACTGTCTTGCAAACGATCAATACCAACCAATTATAGGTGGATTAATGGGACAGCCATCCTAGATTAGTAATGACACATTTCATAATGCTACACATATCCAAATGATTACAACCACACATCTTGCAATATCAGTGCGTCTTAATAATAAAAAACTGAACATATGTTTAACAGCACTAAAATAAAACAACATCATTTAGTAGGTGGTTATTAAAGTTCGACCCACTTCTTATCATTAAGTAACTAACGATGTATCATTGTTACTCTGTCTCGTAATCAACAATATACACCATTGTTGCAGAGATATGAAGGTGGTCTTCGATCACATGATAGTACTGCCGATCTATGTTAACACTGCCAACGATTACAAAAGCACAGTTCAGGTGGAATTCCTTAGGTGTCTCTCGTAATGATAGTAACTGACGATTTTAGTTGTTACACTGTCTCAACGATACAAACAACACAGTATTAGGTGGATATAAGGTGGTCTCTCGTCACATGATAGTAACTGACGATCTATGTTGCTTACACTGTCCTCAACGATACAAACAACACAGTATTAGGTGGATATAAAGTGGTCTCTCGTCACACGATAGTAACTGACGATTTATATTGGTTACACTGTCTCAACGATACAAACAACACAGTATTAGGTGGATATAAGGTGGTCTCTCGTCACATGATAGTAACTGACGATCTATGTTGCTTACACTGTCTCAACGATACAAACAACACAGTATTAGGTGGATAAAAGGTGGTCTCTCGTCACATGATAGTAACTGACGATTTATATTGGTTACACTGTCTCAACGATACAAACAACACAGTATTAGGTGGATATAAGGTGGTCTCTCGTCACACGATAGTAACTGACGATTTATATTGGTTACACTGTCTCAACGATACAAACAACACAGTATTAGGTGGATATAAGGTGGTCTCTCGTCACATGATAGTAACTGACGATCTATGTTGCTAACACTGCCTCAACAATACAAACAACACAGTGTCAGGTGGATATAAGGTGGTCTCTCGTTACATGATAGTAACTGACGATTTATATTGGTTACACTGTCTCAACGATACAAACAACACAGTATTAGGTGGATATAAGGTGGTCTCTCGTCACATGATAGTATCTGACGATTTATATTGGTTACACTGTCTCAACGATACAAACAACACAGTATTAGGTGGATATAAGGTGGTCTCTCGTCACATGATAGTAACTGACGATCTATGTTGCTAACACTGCCTCAACGATACAAACAACACAGTATTAGGTGGATATAAGGTGGTCTCTCGTCACACGATAGTAACTGACGATTTATATTGGTTACACTGTCTCAACGATACAAACAACACAGTATTAGGTGGATATAAGGTGGTCTCTCGTCACATGATAGTAACTGACGATTTATATTGGTTACACTGTCTCAACGATACAAACAACACAGTGTCAGGTGGATATAAGGTGGTCTCTCGTCACACGATAGTAACTGACGATTTATATTGGTTACACTGTCTCAACGATACAAACAACACAGTATTAGGTGGATATAAGGTGGTCTCTCGTCACATGATAGTAACTGACGATTTATATTGGTTACACTGTCTCAACGATACAAACAACACAGTATTAGGTGGATATAAGGTGGTCTCTCGTCACATGATAGTAACTGACGATCTATGTTGCTAACACTGCCTCAACGATACAAACAACACAGTATTAGGTGGATATAAGGTGGTCTCTCGTCACACGATAGTAACTGACGATTTATATTGGTTACACTGTCTCAACGATACAAACAACACAGTGTCAGGTGGATATAAGGTGGTCTCTCGTCACATGGTAGTAACTGACGATCTATGTTGCTAACACTGCCTCAACAATACAAACAACACAGTATTAGGTGGATAAAAGGTGGTCTCTCGTCACATGATAGTAACTGACGATTTATATTGGTTACACTGTCTCAACGATACAAACAACACAGTATTAGGTGGATATAAGGTGGTCTCTCGTCACATGATAGTAACTGACGATTTATATTGGTTACACTGTCTCAACAATACAAACAACACAGTATTAGGTGGATATAAGGTGGTCTCTCGTCACATGATAGTAACTGACGATTAATATTGGTTACACTGTCTCAACAATACAAACAACACAATATTAGGTGGATATAAGGTGGTCTCTCGTCACATGATAGTAACTGACGATTTATATTGGTTACACTGTCTCAACGATACAAACAACACAGTATTAGGTGGATATAAGGTGGTCTCTCGTCACATGATAGTAACTGACGATTTATATTGGTTACACTGTCTCAACAATACAAACAACACAGTATTAGGTGGATATAAGGTGGTCTCTCGTCACATGATAGTAACTGACGATTTATATTGGTTACACTGTCTCAACGATACAAACAACACAGTATTAGGTGGATATAAGGTGGTCTCTCGTCACATGATAGTAACTGACGATTTATATTGGTTACACTGTCTCAACAATACAAACAACACAGTATTAGGTGGATATAAGGTGGTCTCTCGTCACATGATAGTAACTGACGATTAATATTGGTTACACTGTCTCAACAATACAAACAACACAGTATTAGGTGGATATAAGGTGGTCTCTCGTCACATGATAGTAACTGACGATTTATATTGGTTACACTGTCTCAACGATACAAACAACACAGTATTAGGTGGATATAAGGTGGTCTCTCGTCACATGATAGTAACTGACGATTTATATTGGTTACACTGTCTCAACAATACAAACAACACAGTATTAGGTGGATATAAGGTGGTCTCTCGTCACATGATAGTAACTGACGATTTATATTGGTTACACTGTCTCAACGATACAAACAACACAGTATTAGGTGGATATAAGGTGGTCTCTCGTCACATGATAGTAACTGACGATTTATATTGGTTACACTGTCTCAACGATACAAACAACACAGTATTAGGTGGATATAAGGTGGTCTCTCGTCACATGATAGTAACTGACGATCTATGTTGCTAACACTGCCTCAACGATACAAACAACACAGTATTAGGTGGATATAAGGTGGTCTCTCGTCACATGATAGTAACTGACGATTTATATTGGTTACACTGTCTCAACGATACAAACAACACAGTATTAGGTGGATATAAGGTGGTCTCTCGTCACATGATAGTAACTGACGATCTATGTTGCTAACACTGCCTCAACAATACAAACAACACAGTATTAGGTGGATAAAAGGTGGTCTCTCGTCACATGATAGTAACTGACGATTTATATTGGTTACACTGTCTCAACGATACAAACAACACAGTGTCAGGTGGATATAAGGTGGTCTCTCGTCACACGATAGTAACTGACGATTTATATTGGTTACACTGTCTCAACGATACAAACAACACAGTGTTAGGTGGATATAAGGTGTTCTCTCGTCACATGATAGTAACTGACGATTTATATTGGTTACACTGTCTCAACGATACAAACAACACAGTATTAGGTGGATATAAGGTGGTCTCTCGTCACATGATAGTAACTGACGATTTATATTGGTTACACTTTCTCAACGATACAAACAACACAGTATTAGGTGGATATAAGGTGGTCTCTCGTCACATGATAGTAACTGACGATCTATGTTGCTAACACTGCCTCAACAATACAAACAACACAGTGTCAGGTGGATATAAGTTGGTCTCTCGTCACATGATAGTAACTGACGATCTATGTTGCTAACACTGCCTCAACAATACAAACAACACAGTGTCAGGTGGATATAAGGTGGTCTCTCGTCACATGATAGTAACTGACGATCTATGTTGCTAACACTGCCCCAACAATACAAACAACACAGTGTTAGGTGGATATAAGGTGGTCTCTCGTCACATGATAGTAACTGACGATCTATGTTGCTAACACTGCCCCAACAATACAAACAACACAGTGTTATGTGGATAAAAAGTGGTCTCGTCATACTATAGTAACTGAGATCTATGTTGCCTATACTGTCCCAACGATACAAACAACACGGTGTTATGTAGATAAAATAAATAAAATTATTTCATATCGACAACACATGGAATAATTAATTAATAACAATTACAATTAAGTAATTGTTCCACATGACGTCACAAATGTACAAATAAATTTGATAGCTGCAGTTAATTGTCCTGCCAGAGAATAATTACTGACATGGTTATAATAACTGCGCAGCAATCTCTATGAATAATGACAGTTGTGTTATTGATAATGGGCAAATTGTTACAACATCACTGCTGGCAAGATGCAGTATTAATGCATTGCTGTTAGATAGTGGATTTCTATTTTCTACGTACATGTATAGTAGGTCTATATACTGAATTCTACCTGAGTAGAATTCATTAAATTCAGTCATTTTAGCCCACAACAATTAACAGCAATACGTCCACAATCTATTTAATCAGTCCTGGATTACGCGTAATGGATTGTGGAATTCGCGACTTAACAATCCATCATAAGATCCTTGCATTATTAGTAATTTGGCTTCGTCGTTGAAAAAAACATGCATCACGAAAGATCTCAATACATCATTAACCACAGACAAAAATCAACACCAAAAGACATATGTAGTCAACAAGCTCTTAGAAAAACAAAAAATAAAAAACTGAACGGGAACATTCCGGCACGTGCTCATGATAGTCTTGTGGTTTTTTTAATGAACTTAAACATATATGTTTTATGTAAACTTTCGCGGTGTGCGTTTCAACTTAATGAAGACGAAGCCCAATTGCTTGTGATGAGACGATCCAAGGATTTTTTGATAGATTGTTAAATCTGAAAAAAATAATCATAGACCGACTTACTTGATTTTTGTTGAACTTACTGGATGTATTTTATTGAATAGAATTAACTATTATTTTATAGTTAAACAATTATTCGCCTCTAAGTAAGTAAATAGTTTAATCATTGGTGTGTTGTACATATAGTGTGCACGATATAAAATTTAATGGGTGGTTGCTAAGGTTCGGGTGCTGTGCAAGGGAGAGAACTGAGTATCATGTTACAAGTTCAAGGGCGAGAACTGAGTATTATGTTATAAGTTCAAGATAGAGAACTGAGTATCATGTTACAAGTTCAAGGGCGAGAACTGAGTATCATGTTACAAGTTCAAGGGCGAGAACTGATTATCATGTTACAAGTTCAAGGGCGAGAACTGATTATCAAGTTACAAGTTCAAGGGCGAGAACTGAGTATCATGTTACAAGTTCAAGGGAGAGAACTGAGTATCATGTTACAAGTTCAAGGGAAAGAACTGAGTATCATGTTACAAGTTCGTTGAATATCGGATCAATACGTTACCAAGTTATAGGGCAATTAATGAACAGCCATCCTTAGTTAATAAATTACTACATTCATTCATCTAGACACATCACACTGATTCGCCACCCAAATCTTGCCAATCAGCGTCATTAATAAATAAAACACCACTGTACATAGTTTAAAAACAATAAATATTTAATTTCAAGAATTACATTTTAGAGTAATTAGTTTTAATTAGTGAATCCACGACCCAACTTCTTATTCAGTTAAGTTAAATTACACATGTAATCCATGTTTCTGCTTGTCTCGTAAATTCACACAATATGTTTAGCCCACTCATTGTTGCAATAATATGAAGGTAGGTCGTCGAGGGCTCTTGTTGCCTGACTTGAGATTACACTCAGCCGAAACGATCTCATAGCCATTCATGAGAATCTCCTTTGACGGGTTTAATTAATCAACACAGTTTCAGCTTTTTGTTATCTCAAACACAAAAATGTCCATTTACTTCTTCTCGGCGATTTCACCGTTACATTTAACCAGAACAACTACTGTATGTCAAATGGCTATAATTTTTATTAAATAATCCAACAAACAGCTAAATATAATGTAATCATAATACATGTATCAATTGAAACTTATAATATTTTTTTAAAATTTACATTGAACCTATATAAAGAGTGATTTAATTTCATTAAGTTGTCTAATTTGACATGTTATTCATTTTATTCATTATTATTATTAATTTCTAAGACGCCGATCGTAGAAATATGGGCGAATATGAAGAGTGAATAAGTGTGATGAATGTAAATGAACGAATGTAGTCATTGTTACTATCTAAGTTCGACTTAGCTCGGAAAGGACTATTAATTAATAATCCAATAGCTAGGACAACTATGGGACCTACAGTTTTATGTTGAATCCGAATCACGTAGTGTTGGTCTGAATTTTCCAGATCGATTCCTTAAGTCTAATTTTAAACCAATTTGCCAGATAATCTATGATAATTTCATGCGTAGTACTAAAGATGTTAAGGACAGTTAATACCTTTTAGTGTTCAATAACCAACTCAACTAATAACTCTTTTTTTTAATAACAATTTTGAGTATAATTTCCATCTATTCTGGCATCTTGAAAATATCTTGTTAATAATTAAAAAACACCAATAGATAATTAGGTATTTCAGAACTTGAATTGTTGAATTGAACACACGTCTACTTGGGTCCACGTGCTACTCCATCTATCAACTAAGTGACTGTCTCCAATCACGAAATGTTCTATCCATCTTGACTACTAGCACTGAAGGAGTGCAAGTCCTGGCGTGCTCGAATGCACTCAACTCTACTTGGGTCCACGTGCTTCTCCATCTATCAACTAAGTGACTGTCTCAAATCACGAAATGTTCTATCCATCTTGACTACTAACTAGCACTGAAGGAGTGCAAGTCCCAGCTTGCTCGAATGCACTCAACTCTACTTGGGTCCACGTGCTTCTCCGTCTATCAACTAAGTCACTGTTTCCATTCATGAAATGTTCTGTCTATCTTGAAGGGCTACTACCACTGAAGGGGTGCGATTTCCGGCGTGCTCAATTGCACTCAATTCTACTTGGGACCACATGCTTCTTCATCGATCAACTGAGTGATTGTCTCCAGTCACGAAATGTTCTGTCCATCTTGAAGGGCTAGTGGCACTGAAGGGGTGCGTGTCCGGGTGTGCTCGAATGCACTCAACTCTACTTGGGTCCACGTACTTCTACATCGATCAACTGAGTGACAATCTCCAGTCACGAAATAGTATGGTCATTTATTAGCATCCCCTACAGGTATAACTTAGAGATCAATAATATGCTGTGAGAGATTTAATTTTTGCAAAATAAGATAGAAAACAAATTGGAATATTTGTGTTTTGTGTTCGTTCGAATGATTCAAAACGTATTTTTTTCAAATGAGAACATTAAATTTTTCTACAGGACACGTATATACTGTTACGTGTACATTGAATTAACGCGAGCAAAATATGTAAACTGTTAGTCTATTAAGCGTAAATTAAAGTTAGAAAATATTAACTTGCTGTATTTAAGCATTGTTGTTCATATATCAATGTGAACAATGCAGGACCTCAAATTGACCCTCCTGAACACCTGAAACTACTTCAATTGGAGGTGTTCTGATATTTTAAACGGCCAAATTTATCAATGTAGGGTACTTGCTTAGTCTGAAATGATGTGACTGATCGCGAACTTACTCATGTTCTGAACTAATTTAAAACTGTTCTCCTGATTCCAAATTATTTTATTTTGACTAATACTAGACTATCGTGAGTTAGCATATCTAAATCGGTTTTTAGATAGTTAAATAACAATAATGCTATGTGATATTTGTCCATAAAGTTTACTAAGTTGTATTTAATTTCAAGTATTGAATCGATTGTTGGTTTTCTTTTTTTATCCCGAATCGGTGATTTTGAAATAGAAATTAGGAATATTTCATTTTTTTTTTTTTTTTGCTTTGGAAATTTATTTTTGTATGTTAGAAAATGTTGTAAAATGAGAAGCATTTCCACAAGTAAACAGGCCCGTATGTTTGTACTATCGAGTGAGGTGACGTATATGACCTGCCGCTGTTTGTTGCATGTGGTTCAAACGTCTGCAACAGATGTGGGGGTTCCATAAGCATTACTACAGACAGGGAACTCTACAGTGTGGAAGAAACGTCCCGGTACGACCTAATAATTTCTGTACCATTACCGATAGTGCATTAAAACTTGGTACATCATTACTGCAAATAAAAATTTACTTTTTAGAGTAACTACCATTTTTCCGTCATATCAGGGGGATGGCCCGCAAGAAGTCAGAACAAAATCTTAAATGAGAGCATAGGTCGAGTAGTACGTCAAATTAAATGTCTTTGGTAGTAGAACATAAACCCAAAAATCCGATCTCAAAAGGTTCGCTATTTAAGAAATAACGCTGGTTTAAAGTTTTAAAGATTTACAATGAAGGTTCTCTTCTCGACGGCTTAATATTCTTTTCTCAACTTAAGTTGGGAAAAACTTTTTAAATTCCTACCGGACTCAAGAAATAGTTTTTTTTTTAGGGCAATTAATGACTCTTCACTTCCAATAGAGCGAAACAAAAAAACTTCCGAGGAGTTCGACAAAAAATATTGAACGTAAGCATAGGTCAAGATGTAAATAATTTTAACGTGGTTGTCTATCACAGATGAATATCACAAACAGCATTTAAAAAGGATTATCCAGTACAAAATGACAGATGTTTAATGGAAAGAGTGATGTTTACTTACCAAATATTTTTAGAGTAGATGCTCGAATTGCTAACCCATTTTCTTAACTGACCTCATATTGTACATTAGTTCGACAGGCATAATGCATAGAGTAGCATTTTTTCTTCGATTTATTAGTGCACTTAAATTGTGGCCACTAATACAACGTCTAAATACAGGTAGGAAAATCTATGAACATCTGCCATTTTGTAAACTTTTTAAGTGCTGTTTGTGGTAAAAAAAAACTATTTCTTAACTACGGTAAGCATTTCCCAACTTGAGCTAAGACAAGAATACTAAACAGTCTAGAACAGGACCTTCATTTTAACTTTTTAAATCTGCTAACCATCATAATTGTTTAAAGAGTGAATCTTTTGAGGTCGGATTTGTGGATTTATGTTCTAATACTAAATACCTTCAGTTTGATGTACTACTCGACCTGTCCTATCATTTAAGATTTACTTCTGACTTCTTGCGGGCCCTTCCCCATATCACAAAAAATGATAATTACCTAAAAAAATAGATTAGTAGGTGCAGTAATGATGTACCAAGTTTTATTGCTGTATCAGTTGGCCTAATGGTACATGTATTATTAAGCCGTTCCTAAACTTTTCTTCCACGGTATACGTTTCTTGATACCATTAACTTTTACGAGACCAATTAAGTAGTTAGTTGTATTGCTAATAAAAATCCGTATGTTGTTCTATATGATATTATTAAATTTTCAATAAAACCAATAAATTTTAATTTCAATTAGGCCTTAGCCAGCAAATCTGGCATCATCAGGCAACACAACTTTATTTCTTTGTAAACAAACAAGAAAATAATTAGTTGGGAAAACAGATGTAAATAGTTTAAAGAATAAATATATATATATATATATTGTAAATATATTAGAGTGTATAATTTTTAATATAATAAGTTGATAATAAACGAGAATGTTTAATAAGTCCATTTTTATTTAAGATAATTGATTATTATCAACTTATTTTATTAAAAACAATACACTCTAATATATATACTATACATTATTTACAACATATTTATACTAATATTCTTTAAATTATTTACATTTGTTTTCCCAACTCATTATTGTCTTGTTTGTTTACAAAGAAATAAAGTTGTGTTGCCTGATGATGTGCAGGCGAAAGCCTGGTTGAAATTAAAATTTATTGGTTTTATTGAAAATTTAATGATTTGAATATATTAAAGTAACCGATATCAACTCGATCTCAAATTCACATATGTTGTTATATGCTAACTTTACTTGATATTTATATAAATGAAAAGTTAAGTTTGGTCCTCTTACGAAAGCCGTTGATGTAATAATACGTGCTCGTCTTTGTAGAGAAGTCTGTAGTGCCCTAACTGGGTATTTCTACTGACGGATAGCAATACGATATTTATATAGCATAGACATTAAACAATTCTACTTCCTTAAAAATGAAATCACGCTGATTTCAAAATGAAAAGTAAACGGAAAAATTTATATTTACTAATTATTAATATTGTTTGTGTTGTTAAGTTTCATCATGTCTGTTTTTGGATTAACCCTGTCGCATTCTGTTCTTTTCTTAAGCATAAATTTATTAAAATAATAACCCCCATTATTTATATGGTACTGAGTATTTGTAAACTAATGAAGTATAATTTTCGAAAGCTGAAAGGAAATCTGCGACAGGTTTCAGATAACTTGTGTCTTAACCCATCACTTTGGTCTGAGTGGCATTCAATTAAGCCATTCGGTTGGACTGATTGTTTACGTTCGAACGTCGATCGGAGCAGTAATACAGTTATAAGTACTTTTTCTTCATTAAACTACAAGTGCACTAGACTATTTGAGACTGTCATTAAATAAGACAGGATCACTCAATGAGTGGAAAATGTTCTTATGATATCACTCTAGTTTTATAAGATAGCAAATTGTATTCTACTTAACCTTCTAAATAAACAACGGGCAATTTTAGATCATTTGTAATCTTTATTTTAATTGTACGATATAAAGACGAAAATTTAAATTTCTTCTAAAATCTAATCCTTAATACTTCTAAGATAGCAAATAAATAAATATGATTTTGAAAACTGTAATTAAATAGTGCGTTTTAATTATTTCAATAAACAGAATGAAATACGTGAGTATGACCAAGCCCATACAGCACGTATTTAGTGTATATTACTAGGTAGTGTATATTAATACCGTCTTGAATTTATAGCAACTTCAATTTGTTAATTAAAACAAAACATTTGTTCCTAGCCTAGGCTTGAAATGGGACCTAAATGTAACGTGGTCTTAGTTTAACCTGGTTTAAATCCATTTAAACCAATTTAAAGTAACTTTAAACTGATTTACATCAATATAAAATGACCGCATTTACTTACGCATATAAAAACAATGTATTGTAATTATACATGTAATAAGGATTACAACAAGACCAATTAATTCATTTTACGACTTCTTCTACAAGCCAAAGAAACTATGTTTCAGGTAAGTGATAATAACATTTTTTTATTGAAAATTTAAAATGCTACAACTTAGGGGGGCCTACAGGAAATATTCCTATCAACCACGTATTAAAATATAAATGTGGTACATTAAGGGTTGTTTTTAGAATAATTGTGTAAACTTGATGTACGGTGTAAACTACTTAAAATATCAGTACTTTTTAGTTCAAAATAGGCAGTACAAGTAAACGTCACACAACACAAATTTATTACAATATAAGCACAAAATGCACAAATATACTTCAATACAAGCACAAATATTATGGTGATCGATTTCGGTGAACCACGCTCACCTTCCTCAGACCAGAGGGATTCACAAAAGAATGATTCCCTCTGGTCATTTGTGAATCCTGGGAAATTGTGAATCCCTCTGGTCTGAGGAAGGTGAGCGTGGTTCACCGAAATCGATCACCATAATATTTGTGCAATTTGTGCTTGTATTGTAGTATATTTGTTCATTTTGTGCTTATATTGTAATAAATTTGTGTTGTGTGACGTTTACTTGTACTGTATATGTACCAACACGTATTATGCTAATTAAAAAACTATTCAAAATAAGATACAAATTATTAAAACTTAAGAGTAAAATTTAAAAATTCATATGACATAACGTACAATCAAACGAGGAAAACAATGCTGTGATTGGCTGTTTCAAAGGCCTTCTTAGAAAGCAACCTTCAACTCGGAAACACGTAATTTTTGCGCCGACAGCAGGTGGTGAGTTGTGCTGGCTAATAAATTAGAAAATAATTTACTTATTTATTTAAAACTTGGGTCTTTAAATCTCCCATATATTACACACTTTAAATTCAATTTAGTCTCTTCTTGATTGAGGGATAAGACTCTCTCAATAAAGGTAAAAAAGATAGTTCCATAGTCATATCTTATTTACGCTCCTTAGAGTATAATTATGTCGGCACTGGTGGCGCAGTGCTGTAAACCCAGCTACATGGGGACAAAGTGTCTGCAAGATTGTAGGCGATAGGTTGGATGCTCGGTTCTCTTAATACCGACAAGGCGTCCGCTTGGTGGTTGCTATCGGCGTGGACACTACTAGAGAAGTCTGGGGTGTCCATGTTGGGTGGTGATCATTGTGAGGATGTTGTGTGGAGGAGATAACTGAGTATCAGGCTTGTCAATTAGCTGAAAATCAGATCAGAACTACGTGGTTCGGATTTCACGTAAAGCTGTAGGTCCCTTAGTTGCCCTGGCTGTTGGGCTATTAATAAATTGCCCTATCTGAGGAACAGTTGAACTCAGTTAGTAACCAGACTACACTCATCCACACTCATCCTACACTCAAATAACCATTCATATTCGCCTTAAAATATCAACAAGGTTGTGTCGGCGTCTCATATATAAGAATTTAATAATGTAAGATATACGAATTCATTAAGGATATAATTTAAAATTACTAAATACTGCGAGTAATTTTAACTTTTTATTCGATTGTAAACAGGGGTTTTTAGAACAAATTAGGTTCAATATAAACTCTACTTAATATTTACATAAATGAAAAATGAAGCTCGGTCCTCGTACGATAGCCGTTGTTGAAATAAAAAGGTTCAATTTAAACATCGCTGTGTAATCTACAAGAAAGATGAGTTAGATTGGGGACCCACAACTGAGTACGGTGGATATGTAATCAGTGTTAGATGGTATCGCGGGCTGGGGGAATGTGTTCGCCAGGTAAACGGCTAGTCACGTCTTCCCTTAATAATGGGACATTATAACAATCAACAGGTAATCTTTACAGTAAACTACTTGGTTTTCCAAAAAACATTCTTCCTTCTTACTTGTAATTTGACTTTTCGTTAATCCGTTTTGTATTTTAAGTTACTATCTATGACAAAAAATATTGTAGTATCTATGATACAATCAATATATTGTAGTAGGACAAAAATATTGATAAATAACTTCATTATAGATGGCAAATATTATATTTTGTTCTGATATTATAATCTTCGTTATGAATAGAAGGTGTGATAAGGAAGAGGATTTATACAGAAAAGTAAATAAACATTGCATTTTGCACACATGCCATTTTGCATACTCACGCAGTGGATTTAAGCGACACAAAAGTTTAAAGAAAATTATTTGTGCAAAAATAAGTATTTAATTCTCGTGCGAAGTTGTGAAAAATTTGTTTTTTCTAAGTTTTTAAAATTAATTATTTTATTTCTTTTTCTACTTGTGCTCTACTATTAACTATCATAATTCTAAGAGTTGTCTAGGACAATCCAAACAAATTCTAAAAGAAAATGACAATCTGTACCTGTTTGTTATCAAATCTTTCATTTTGGTTTACCAATACGGATTTATTTCGATTAATAATCTAGGTTACCTTAAAAATATTTCAGTTGTAGAGCAGTAAAGTTAACTATTGTATCTAACTACAAAAAACAATACTTACATTAAAGTTGTGATCTAAATGGGAAAAGTTATATCATGAAGGTCTGCTATCAGCGCTCCACATTTTGCTCTCTGCAGTTTCATTAGTAAAAAGCATCCTCTTGATGCAGCACAAAGGCGCTTATCAAAGCACTTAACTAAGGCAGGAATCTGAAGTTTTAATAAACAAGTTGCACAAACGTGCCGTAAACCAGAAATTCGTTTACGAAATATTATTCTTCCACAGTAGCTGTAATTTTTCTTTAACCATGTAAATAACTTCATGCTAACAAAATATTTGATTAAAATTATGTTCAGATTGCCATTTTCTATTAGAATTTGTTTAGACTGTCGCAGGTAAATATTAATTATGATAATTATTGCAAGAACACGAATAGAAAACTAAATAAAATAATGCATTTTAGTTAGTAAAAGACGCATTTTGAACAGCTATTCACAACTTTATAGTTTTTTCAGTTGTATGTATATAAATAATTTAGTTACCTATACGCGTTTAAAAAATACTAAGTAAGTTTTGATGTTTACATTAATAGTATAAATTGTTTTGAAATTGCTTAAGTATCGTCCATTTTATTAGTATACTTTAGTCCATATAAATATAATGTAAAACTTATATATATGCAGGATTTAACTCCATTTGAAACCAATAAAAATAGACAAAAAAGTTTTCGAAAATGATATTCTATGTACATAATAGTTGTTTCACGAAAGGCACAATTACGTGAAACAAATGAATGTCTAGTGAGTATTTTGGTTTGTCTAATTATTTATTATTGGTCTAATTATATTCATAGTATTGATTAAGCGTATGTTTAATTTGATCGTTTTGTCATGAAGTTTGCCCCCCCCCCTCTTATATTTTAGAAGACAATTTTACCAAGAGATAGAATAATTTAGATTTTGAAATTTAAGAACCAAACTATATGTAACCAAACGATATGTAAGGTTAGTAACTAAGTTATGCTTAATGTTTTAACTTCATTTTTATTTAGTATATTGATCCTCCTACTTAATCAAGACCGAGTCCAATGAAAGATAAAACACTTAAACAAGTTTTTATCGTTCTAAAATAGTTTAATATTAATTAATTATATTCATTATACAGTTTTTAAAGTATTGAAATAAACAAGCATTCTTTTTATACGCAAAAGTTAAACGTAGCTTCACTAATCTGAAATAAAAAATATCTCTATCTCTTCTACTGGTTTCAGTTTAACCCTGGAGGTTAACAAGTGCAATACAACTATCTCATGTAACACACACTATAATTAACCAGTGGGAACTTCATTGTGACATAGGATGTTGGGCAGATAACCTTCTATGTCGAGGTCAACAAGCAGTGAAATACAACTATCTCATGTAACACACACTATAATTAACAGTGGGAACTTCATTGTGACATAGGATGTTGGGAAGATAACCTTCTATGCCGAGGGTAACAAGCAGTGCAATACAAATATCTCATGTAACACACACTATAATTAACAGTGGGAACTTCATTGTGACATAGGATGTTGGGCAGATAACCTTCTATGCCGAGGGCAACAAGCAGTGCAATACAACTATCTCATGTAACACACACTATAATTAACAGTGGGAACTTCATTGTGACATAGGATGTTGGGCAAATAACCTTCTATGCCGAGGGCAACAAGCAGTGCAATACAACTATCTCATGTAACACACACTATAATTAACAGTGGGAACTTCATTGTGACATAGGATGTTGGGCAGATAACCTTCTATGCCGAGGGCAACAAACAGTGCAATACAACTATCTCATGTAACACACACTATAATTAACAGTGGGAACTTCATTGTGACATAGGATGTTGGGCAGATAACCTTCTATGCCGAGGGTAACAAGCAGTGCAATACAACTATCTCATGTAACACACTATAATTAACAGTGGGAACTTCATTGTGACATAGGATGTTGGGCAGATAACCTTCTATACCGAGGTTAACAAGTGCAATACAACTATCTCATGTAACACACACTATAATTAACCAGTGGGAACTTCATTGTGACATAGGATGTTGGGCAGATAACCTTCTATACCGAGGTTAACAAGTGCAATACAACTATCTCATGTAACACACACTATAATTAACCAGTGGGAACTTCATTGTGACATAGGATGTTGGGCAGATAACCTTCTATACCGAGGTTAACAAGTGCAATACAACTATCTCATGTAACATACACTATAATTAACAGTGGGAACTTCATTGTGACATAGGATGTTGGGCAGATAACCTTCTATACCGAGGTTAACAAGTGCAATACAACTATCTCATGTAACACACACTATAATTAACAGTCGGAACTTCATTGTGACATAGGATGTTGGGCAGATAACCTTCTATACCAAGGTTAACAAGTGCAATACAACTGTCTCATGTAACACACACTATAATTAACAGAGGGAACTTCATTGTGACATAGGATGTTGGGCAGATAACCTTCTATGCCGAGGGTAACATACAGAGCAATACAACTATCTCATGTAACACACACTATAATTAACAGTGGGAACTTCATTGTGACATAGGATGTTGGGCAGATAACCTTCTATACCGAGGTTAACAAGTGCAATACAACTATCTCATGTAACACACTATAATTAACAGTGGGAACTTCATTGTGACATAGGATGTTGGGCAGATAACCTTCTATACCGAGGTTAACAAGTGCAATACAACTAATTCATGTAACACACACTATAATTAACCAGTGGGAACTTCATTGTGACATAGGATGTTGGGCAGATAACCTTCTATACCGAGGTTAACAAGTGCAATACAACTATCTCATGTAACACACACTATAATTAACAGTGGGAACTTCATTGTGACATAGGATGTTGGGAAGATAACCTTCTATGCCGAGGGTAACAAGCAGTGCAATACAACTATCTCATGTAACACACACTATAATTAACAGTGGGAACTTCATTGTGACATAGGATGTTGGGCAGATAACCTTCTATGCCGAGGGTAACAAGCAGTGCAATACAACTATCTCATGTAACACACACTATAATTAACAGTGGGAACTTCATTGTGACATAGGATGTTGGGAAGATAACCTTCTATGCCGAGGTTAACAAGTGCAATACAACTATCTCATGTAACACACACTATAATTAACAGTGGGAACTTCATTGTGACATAGGATGTTGGGCAGATAACCTTCTATACCGAGGTTAACAAGTGCAATACAACTATCTCATGTACCACACACTATAATTAACAGTGGGAACTTCATTGTGACATAGGATGTTGGGCAGATAACCTTCTATACCGAGGTTAACAAGTGCAATACAACTATCTCATGTAACACACTATAATTAACAGTGGGAACTTCATTGTGACATAGGATGTTGGGCAGATAACCTTCTATGCCGAGGGTAACAAACAGTGCAATACAACTATCTCATGTAACACACACTATAATTAACAGTAGGAACTTCATTGTGACATAGGATGTTGGGCAGATAACCTTCTATACCGAGGTTAACAAGCAGTGCAATACAACTATCTCATGTAACACACTATAATTAACAGTGGGAACTTCATTGTGACATAGGATGTTGGGCAGATAACCTTCTATACCGAGGTTAACAAGTGCAATACAACTATCTCATGTAACACACACTATAATTAACAGTGGGAACTTCATTGTGACATAGGATGTTGGGCAGACAACCTTCTATACCGAGGTTAACAAGTGCAATACAACTATCTCATGTAACACACTATAATTAACAGTGGGAGCTTCATTGTGACATAGGATGTTGGCCAGATAACCTTCTATACCGAGGTTAACAAGTGCAATACAACTAATTCATGTAACACACACTATAATTAACCAATGGGAACTTCATTGTGACATAGGATGTTGGGCAGATAACCTTCTATACCGAGGTTAACAAGTGCAATACAACTATCTCATGTAACACACACTATAATTAACAGTGGGAACTTCATTGTGACATAGGATGTTGGGAAGATAACCTTCTATGCCGAGGGTAACAAGCAGTGCAATACAACTATCTCATGTAACACACACTATAATTAACAGTGGGAACTTCATTGTGACATAGGATGTTGGGCAGATAACCTTCTATGCCGAGGGCAACAAGCAGTGAAATACAACTATCTCATGTAACACACACTATAATTAACAGTGGGAACTTCATTGTGACATAGGATGTTGGGCAGATAACCTTCTATACCGAGGTTAACAAGTGCAATACAACTATCTCATGTAACACACACTATAATTAATCAGTGGGAACTTCATTGTGACATAGGATGTTGGGAAGATAACCTTCTATGCCGAGGGTAAAAAACAGTGCAATACAACTATCTCATGTAACACACACTATAATTAACAGTGGGAACTTCATTGTGACATAGGATGTTGGGCAGATAACCTTCTATACCGAGGTTAACAAGTGCAATACAACTATCTCATGTAACACACACTATAATTAACAGTGGGAACTTCATTGTGACATAGGATGTTGGGCAGATAACCTTCTATGCCGAGGGCAACAAGCAGTGAAATACAACTATCTCATGTAACACACACTATAATTAACAGTGGGAACTTCATTGTGACATAGGATGTTGGGCAGATAACCTTCTATACCGAGGTTAACAAGTGCAATACAACTATCTCATGTAACACGCACTATAATTAATCAGTGGGAACTTCATTGTGACATAGGATGTTGGGAAGATAACCTTCTATGCCGAGGGTAACAAACAGTGCAATACAACTATCTCATGTAACACACACTATAATTAACAGTGGGAACTTCATTGTGACATAGGATGTTGGGCAGATAACCTTCTATACCGAGGTTAACAAGTGCAATACAACTATCTCATGTAACATACACTATAATTAACAGTGGGAACTTCATTGTGACATAGGATGTTGGGCAGATAACCTTCTATACCGAGGTTAACAAGTGCAATACAACTATCTCATGTAACACACTATAATTAACAGTGGGAACTTCATTGTGACATAGGATGTTGGGCAGATAACCTTCTATACCGAGGTTAACAAGTGCAATACAACTATCTCATGTAACACACTATAATTAACCAGTGGGAACTTCATTGTGACATAGGATGTTGGGCAGATAACCTTCTATGCCGAGGGTAACAAGCAGTGCAATACAACTATCTCATGTAACACACACTATAACTAACAGTGGGAACTTCATTGTGACATAGGATGTTGGGCAGATAACCTTCTTTACCGAGGTTAACAAGTGCAATACAACTATCTCATGTAACACACACTATAATTAATCAGTGGGAACTTCATTGTGACATAGGATGTTGGGAAGATAACCTTCTATGCCGAGGGTAACAAACAGTGCAATACAACTATCTCATGTAACACACACTATAATTAACAGTGGGAACTTCATTGTGACATAGGATGTTGGGAAGATAACCTTCTATGCCGAGGGTAACAAGCAGTGCAATACAACTATCTCATGTAACACACACTATAATTAACAGTGGGAACTTCATTGTGACATAGGATGTTGGGCAGATAACCTTCTATGCCGAGGGCAACAAGCAGTGAAATACAACTATCTCATGTAACACACACTATAATTAACAGTGGGAACTTCATTGTGACATAGGATGTTGGGCAGATAACCTTCTATACCGAGGTTAACAAGTGCAATACAACTATCTCATGTAACACACTATAATTAACCAGTGGGAACTTCATTGTGACATAGGATGTTGGGCAGATAACCTTCTATGCCGAGGGTAACAAGCAGTGCAATACAACTATCTCATGTAACACACACTATAACTAACAGTGGGAACTTCATTGTGACACAGGATGTTGGGCAGATAACCTTCTATGCCGAGGGCAACAAGCAGTGAAATACAACTATCTCATGTAACACACACTATAATTAACAGTGGGAACTTCACTGTGACATAGGATGTTGGGCAGATAACCTTCTATACCGAGGTTAACAAGTGCAATACAACTATCTCATGTAACACGCACTATAATTAATCAGTGGGAACTTCATTGTGACATAGGATGTTGGGAAGATAACCTTCTATGCCGAGGGTAACAAACAGTGCAATACAACTATCTCATGTAACACACACTATAATTAACAGTGGGAACTTCATTGTGACATAGGATGTTGGGCAGATAACCTTCTATACCGAGGTTAACAAGTGCAATACAACTATCTCATGTAACATACACTATAATTAACAGTGGGAACTTCATTGTGACATAGGATGTTGGGCAGATAACCTTCTATACCGAGGTTAACAAGTGCAATACAACTATCTCATGTAACACACACTATAATTAACAGTGGGAACTTCATTGTGACATAGGATGTTGGGCAGATAACCTTTTATGCCGAGGGTAACAAACAGTGCAATACAACTATCTCATGTAACACACACTATAATTAACAGTGGGAACTTCATTGTGACATAGGATGTTGGGCAGATAACCTTCTATACCGAGGTTAACAAGCAGTGCAATACAACTATCTCATGTAACACACTATAATTAACAGTGGGAACTTCATTGTGACATAGGATGTTGGGCAGATAACCTTCTATACCGAGGTTAACAAGTGCAATACAACTATCTCATGTAACACACACTATAATTAACAGTGGGAACTTCATTGTGACATAGGATGTTGGGCAGATAACCTTCTATACCGAGGTTAACAAGTGCAATACAACTATCTCATGTAACACACTATAATTAACAGTGGGAACTTCATTGTGACATAGGATGTTGGGCAGATAACCTTCTATACCGAGGTTAACAAGTGCAATACAACTATCTCATGTAACACACACTATAATTAACCAGTGGGAACTTCATTGTGACATAGGATGTTGGGCAGATAACCTTCTATACCGAGGTTAACAAGTGCAATACAACTATCTCATGTAACACACACTATAATTAACAGTGGGAACTTCATTGTGACATAGGATGTTGGGAAGATAACCTTCTATGCCGAGGGTAACAAGCAGTGCAATACAACTATCTCATGTAACACACACTATAATTAACAGTGGGAACTTCATTGTGACATAGGATGTTGGGCAGATAACCTTCTATGCCGAGGGCAACAAGCAGTGAAATACAACTATCTCATGTAACACACACTATAATTAACAGTGGGAACTTCATTGTGACATAGGATGTTGGGCAGATAACCTTCTATACCGAGGTTAACAAGTGCAATACAACTATCTCATGTAACACACACTATAATTAACAGTGGGAACTTCATTGTGACATAGGATGTTGGGCAGATAACCTTCTATACCGAGGTTAACAAGTGCAATACAACTATCTCATGTAACACACACTATAATTAACAGTGGGAACTTCATTGTGACATAGGATGTTGGGCAGATAACCTTCTATACCGAGGTTAACAAGTGCAATACAACTATCTCATGTAACACACACTATAATTAATCAGTGGGAACTTCATTGTGACATAGGATGTTGGGAAGATAACCTTCTATGCCGAGGGTAACAAACAGTGCAATACAACTATCTCATGTAACACACACTATAATTAACAGTGGGAACTTCATTGTGACATAGGATGTTGGGAAGATAACCTTCTATGCCGAGGGTAACAAGCAGTGCAATACAACTATCTCATGTAACACACACTATAATTAACAGTGGGAACTTCATTGTGACATAGGATGTTGGGCAGATAACCTTCTATGCCGAGGGCAACAAGCAGTGAAATACAACTATCTCATGTAACACACACTATAATTAACAGTGGGAACTTCATTGTGACATAGGATGTTGGGCAGATAACCTTCTATACCGAGGTTAACAAGTGCAATACAACTATCTCATGTAACACACACTATAATTAACAGTGGGAACTTCATTGTGACATAGGATGTTGGGCAGATAACCTTCTATGCCGAGGGTAACAAGCAGTGCAATACAACTATCTCATGTAACACACACTATAATTAACAGTGGGAACTTCATTGTGACATAGGATGTTGGGCAGATAACCTTCTATGCCGAGGGTAACAAGCAGTGCAATACAACTATCTCATGTAACACACACTATAACTAACAGTGGGAACTTCATTGTGACATAGGATGTTGGGCAGATAACCTTTTATCTAGATGTTGCTACAGCGTTTTAAATTACATTTTAACTGCAGTTTTAGATGGCTTGTAGTCAAAATTACAGGAAAAAAATAAAAATGAAGAAAATGATTTTCTTTGTAAATTATTTAAAAATAGTTTATTAATTAGCATAATACGTGTTGGTACATATACAGTACAAATTATTAAAATTATTAAAATTTTGTGCTTGTATTGTAGTATATTTGTGCATTTTGTGCTTATATTGTAATAAATTTGTGTTGTGTGAATTATTTAAACTAACAGATAAAAAGAACATGATTTTATCAGGTTATTGAATGACGCTATCTTCGCGTATTGGTTCAATGTCATCCTCCATCTGACAACTGAATCTAACCACTATCACATTCCCTTGTCGAACTGTAGACTTTTATTTGACTCTAAAACTACCATAGGTATTACAAAATGATGATGGTAAAAATACTCTGAAAATATATAAAACTAAAACACTATAACATAGTACGTATCTAAACTAGAGAGCCTCTTTGAGCCTGAGACTTTCAGTTTTTAAAGAAAATGTTGGGTCAATTAACTAATGATTATAAAACTTATAGACAGAAGTAAAATGGAAGTAGAAGAGTACACTGACTTAAATTATTACATAAGAAAATGAAAAAAATAATCATATGGGCATATCAAAAGGATGGAAAGTAGCAATTCAAATTGAAAATTTTGATGAAAATCGAATACTGGCTAATTGGTGAAAATAAAGAAGATCTAAAAGCAGCAAGTAAAACACAAACCCACATTTCAAATAGACACAGAGTCAGACAACAGGTTTTTTTTATTGAAAAGTTTTATTGAAGTTTTATTATTTTTTTATTGAAAAGTTGGTCGGAAGGTGTCGTGAAAAAGAACTGGAACAACCCAATCTAAAGAAAAAAGGAAAGATAAATAGTTGTAGAAGAATGAAAGAAGTTTGAGTGAAAAGAAAGTCCAACTCGTCAAAACAGTACTTCGCGTGGTGCGATTGGGTCCATACTTGTGAAAGGCTACAAACTAACTCAGTTGTTGAATAATCTATTACTAATTCTGATGATTTTGTGCACATATAATGAAGCTAGGGAACCTGTAAAGCCTCCCTCCTGGAGTGGATAGTAAACCTCTTCCACTATCTATGCTCAGGAATATTTGCATGTCTGGTAAACCGCGAAAGGTTGAGGTTAAGTGTAAGAGAGGACCTAATGGTCCTAACTTTGCCTCAGAAAATAAAACGTTTTTCATTTCATTTTTTCATTTCATTTCATTTCAAAGCAGAACATTTGTTTCCATTCGTAAATCTGCGATCGCCTTGTGGAGCCAAGAATAGAGCAAAACTACCTTCAATTTAGGTTTCTCACAGGTGCCATTCAAATTTATGAAATATTAGAGAATTTTGTCTTCATTTATGTTATTGAACAGCACTGCTATCACCCAACCCAACACAATATAATTTCCGATTGTATATTTTACAATTCCTAGCCACAACACTTAATTTTTCCAAAATCATCAACAATATATTCAATTCACTGCCGATAGAAATAAAACTGGATTACAATTTCAGACGTTTTGGGAGGACATTGAAGCAGATTTAGCTAGCCCAGCTCCTATAGAGCGTCCGGGACTCATCTTTTAGTAGAGATACTTTTATTCAAGTTATTTTACGACTGTTCCAGTACTTATTCTTTGATATGTGTGTGTGTGTGTGTGTGTGTGTGTGTGTGTGTGTGTGTGTGTGTGTGTGTGCGCGCGTGCGCGTGCGTGTGTGCGTGCGCGCGCGTGTGTGTCTGTGCGTGCGTGCGTGCGTGTGTGTGCGTGCGTGCGTGTGTGTGCGTGTGCGTGTGCGTGTGCGTGTGCGTGTGCGTGTGCGTGTGCGTGTGTGTGTGCGTGTGTGTGTGTGTGTGTGTGTGTGTGTGTGTGTGTGTGTGTGTGTGTGTGTGTGTGTGTGTGTGTGTGTGTGTGTGTGTGTGTGTGTGTGTGTGTGTGTGTGTGTGTGTGTGTGTGTGTGTGTGTGTGTGTGTGTGTGTGTGTGTGTGTGTGTGTGTGTGTGTGTGTGTGTGTGTGTGTGTGTGTGTGTGTGTGTGTGTGTGTGTGTGTGTGTGTGTGTGTGTGTGTGTGTGTGTGTGTGTGTGTGTGTGTGTGTGTGTGTGTGTGTGTGTGTGTGTGTGTCACTAACCGTAGAATAAGATGTATCCGTAAACATTATGTCTGACACTGTTATACAGATATTTCTATCAAAATAAAGTATGTTTTGAGATTGAGTCTTCTATGGTGTAAAAAACACTACCTTACGCAATATTTGTATCGAATTATTAAAAAATGTAATATTTCTTTAAAGTTGTTTTAAAACTGTGTTCTCATTCCATCAACTAAAAGTAGAGTTTCTGTATTAAAAAAACCTCAACCACATCATTAAATAAAGCTGTTGTCTAGGAAAATATTTTAAATCCAGAACTCATCTATGTATAAATAAGGCCGTGGATGCTAGTTTGTGAGGCCGCCCTCGCAATTCCTGGCAGTTATTTTGACTCCGTGCACCCTTCATAAAAGGCACCGTTGCCATGCCAACCCGCACACGCATCCTCTCCCGTCTACGACTGCCACTTACATTCACAAATATCACATAAATCAGGCATTACACATATAAATGAAATTTGATTTAAAATGTAGCACATTTAAGTACTTAATTAGCAAGAAAGTTATCACAACTGGTTATTATTGATGACGCATATTACTGTTGACGTTTCCGTGACATAAAGGAACCACGCTGACAAACTGTAGTGCGAGGAGAAATTGTTTTATATTTTAGGTTTTGTTGTAAAAGGTAATATCAATACAATTCACACTAACAAAGAAACCATTCCAAATATGATTGATAGCCGATGTTAGCGCCAATCACCAGAGGATAGTAACAATGTTCGGACCGACGTATTGTTTCACCGCAGTGTTTGCATTGATGCATTGTTTCCATCGAGAACAGGCTCACATTACAACGTCGAATGACATTTTAACTTAATATATTGACTGGGGGATCGTTTTCAATATGATTGACAAAACTTAAATTTGAGATTACAAGCGCAAGTAAATAGGTTTAATTCAATTAAGACTGATTAAAAACAATAATCATTCTATAGTTCCATAAATTTCTGGAAAGAATTTCTCAATTATTTATACTTTATTCAAGTTCATGATCTTTTAGAATTGACCGTGTCCATTGACTATGTGCATTACGTACTTAAATTACAAACCGACATAAGAATGCTGGTATTGGATCAAATCCTAACAGTATTTAGACATAGTAATCATTGTGTTTTTTTTCGTTTAAAAATTATTTCACTACCAAAATATTTTAGTTTTGCGCTTTCTACATGTATCGTATTTTAAAAACAGATCTTTTCAGGACTTATATTAGCCTTTTCATCCACTTGTGTTTTAAATGATTATTTGTATGCAACTTTTTCTACCTAGGTAGATAGGTATTCTTTAAACGACTTCTGCCTGTATTTTTCGGCATGGACTTGTATTATTTTAACACTGATATCTGTTTGGATGTTTAGTTATATTAAAGAAGAGCGTATTCATTGCATATATATTTAAGTGAACCATTTTTTATGTGTGTTTTATTTCTTGCCATAGCTGACGATACATCAACAATGAAGAACTTTTTATAAATGATATAAAATGATGAGCCAGATAGTTAAATCAATTACAACCCCTGCAGAAAATAACAATTTAGTGTAAAAGGTTCTAAAATGACATTTTCATTAAAGGGAGTGGCCGGTGTAATTTTAAAAGGAGTTTGGCCAATCCTTTTTGTAAATGAAAAAAAAAACTATCAACTCTGAAAAGCATCCTCAACCAAAATGGCGGACTGGACTTCACCGTAAGGCTGTAGTATTGCATATTTCCTTTCTATTGCCCTTACGTTTTCGTTGACCTAGAATCCGAATGCTAGATATCTGTAACATTTATCATATAGCAACATCATATTTTTAATATTCGATACGCTCTTTTATCACTCCAAAATGAATTAATATTTAATATTTTACACTATCTACGAGTTTTTCACTTATAAAACATTGTGTTCATGTTTGAAGTTTATTTATCTCTTCTACTTTACAAAACCTATTCTGATATAAACATAGTTTACATTGTCTCCTTCTAATACATTAAGCCCTTACTTGATGACACAAATTCAGTAAGGATAGCATTAACAACATCGATTTCGGGCCTACAGTAGGCTATAGTTAGAAAACAAATTCAAGGTAGCTGGAGGGAGAGGATGTTTTAGCCCCGTTTTCCCCTAGCAGACCCGTTAGGGGACCGTTGTCATGGAAACTTACACTCCGGCACCCTCCCTCCGTGGTACCTTTATTGGGGATTATACTTCGCTACCATCATACTCTAGTCGGGGTTAACTAAAGGTAGACGACAGGTTCGACATAGCTGGCAGGGTGTTGTGGCCTAGTGTTCCCCTAGCAGACCCGCTGTCGTTGTAACTAATACTCCTTTATCCTCCAATAGTGGGACCTTTATTGGGGATTATATTTCCCTACGATAATACTCCAGTCAGGACAACCTGGTTAGACGATTGATTCGACGTAGCTGCCGAGTTGTCGTGGCCTCGTGTTCCCCTAGCAGTCCCGTCATGGTAACTGATGCTCCTGCACTCTCCATCCACCGTAGCATTATTAGGGACTACTCTATGCTACCATCACACTCTAGTCAGAATTACCTAAAGTAGGTTCGACGTAGCTAGCAGGGTGTTCTGGACTTGTGTTCCTCTAACAGGCCCGTTGTCATGGTAACTAATACTCCTGCACCCTCTCTCCTTCGTAACTTAATTGGAGCTTACAAATCGCTACCATTACACTCCAGCAGGGGTTAACAAAATGTAGACGTAGCTGGCAGGGTGTTGTGGTCTTATGTTCCCCTATCAGTCCCGTTTTCATGGTAACTAATGCTCCTGCGCCCTCGCTCCGTCGTACCATTATTAGGGACTACTCTATGCTACCATCACACTCTAGTCAGAATTACCTAAAGTAGGTTCGACGTAGCTAGCAGGGTGTTCTGGACTTGTGTTCCTCTAACAGGCCCGTTGTCATGGTAACTAATACTCCTGCACCCTCTCTCCTTCGTAACTTAATTGGAGCTTACAAATCGCTACCATTACACTCCAGCAGGGGTTAACAAAATGTAGACGTAGCTGGCAGGGTGTTGTGGTCTTATGTTCCCCTATCAGTCCCGTTTTCATGGTAACTAATGCTCCTGCACTCTCCCTCCGTCGTACCATTATTAGGGACTACTCTATACTACCATCACACTCTAGTCAGAATTACCTAAAATAGGTTCGACGTAGCTAGCAGGGTGTTGTGGATTTGTGTTCCCCTAACAGACCCGTTGTCATGGTAACTAGCACTCCTGCTCCCTCCCTCCTTGGTACCTTTATTGGGGATTACACTTCTCTACCATCACAATCTAGTTGGGATTACCTAAGGGTAGACGATAGATTCGATGTAGCTGGTGGGTGTTGTAACATAGATTGACCCCCCCCCCTCCCAAGCACGTAAAGTGATATTGATCTACCCACTCATACACGTACGGCGGTGTTGACCCACAAACATACATGACTCACCCGCCCACCCATACGCCTGTAGTGGTGTTTAAAATACAAATAAAATACAAGTAAAACGTTGACAATAACCGAGACATGGAAGTTAAAAGCCACAAAAGTAAAAGAACATTTTTTAAAGAAGGACTATCCTGAGATGAAGCCAAAACTGGGGAGGAAGAGTGGATGAGATTCAAGAACTCACTAATTAAAGCAGCTGAGGAAACATGTGGAAAACATCCTTAGGAAAAAAATGGGGGGAAAATACCTAGGTGGAGTGAAGAAGTTTCTGAAGCAGTTAAAAATAAAGTATGGTAAGACTGGTTTAAGGACAGGACGAGTGGAAAAGGAGGAGATGGAAGAAACTCACAAAAGTATCAGAAAAGATTATTAAAGAAGCTAAACAGAGGGCATGAAAGAATTAAGTGAAATTTTCAGGAAATAAGAAGATTGTTTTGTAGGGTAATGAAGAGAAAAACAAAATAAAGGTGGTGAACGTTTATAAATGAATAAAATGGGCGGAGAAGGAGATTCTACTGAAAACGTGGAAAAGGACTGTAAAGAAATGTTAGAGGCCACGGACAGTGAAGAATAGAGATGACAGAAGAGACAGACGATGAAGAGGACTTTGTGTGCGAGCTGGTAAAGGCGTTAAAGAAGTTTAAAGATAGAAAGTCACCAGGAGTGGATGAACTAACAGAATTGGATTAAGGTTGCAAGATCGATAGGAATGCAAAGACTGAGAAATGCAGGTGATCTAGAAGAAGAAGAAACAAATACCAGAAGACTGTTAAATGGGCATAACAGTACCAATATACAAGAAAGGCAACAAGTGTGAGACTTATAGAGTGTCTCACTTATAGACATGGAATAACTCTTGTATATCATGCCAATAAAATTGAAGAAAAGTTGCTACTCTACAAAATTAAAACCTTACTGGAGGAAAAATGAAGGAGGGACAGTTTGGATTTAGTGAGAGAAAGTCAACGGTAGACACTAATTTTGTAATAAGACGAGTTCTAGAAAAATGGTGGTATCAAGGACAGGATACAGAGAGAGCTTTCATAGACCAACAAAAAACATACGTTAAGTATTGGGAGAAAACATCTCGGAGAATTTGAGAAGAAGAGGTGTGCGTATGGGAACATTAGAAAGAGTTAATAGTCTATATAATAAGTGTACACAATATTCTAATACAGAGCAGCAGAGTAACTTAATCACACTATTTATTTTGTCCCCGTTTCTATTTAATGGCATAATGGATGAAATTATTTCAGAGGTGCAAGGAAGCAGAAGATCTTACAATAGTAGCATATGCAGATGAGATAATTGTAAGGGAAGATAAAGAAGAAGATTTAGAACGAGAGTTGAATAGTAGGGCAACAGTAACAAAGACGCTTAGGTTAAAGAAGAACATACAAATATAAGGTAATGAAATTAGAGAGAACATTAAGAGAGAAGAGAAAAACATTTGTCAATGAAAGGGGCTGTCCTGTGAAAAGAGTTAGATTAGTTTTGTTATCTAGGGAATAAAATAACAAGGAGAGGACAATATAGAAGAAATAAAAAATAGGAAATATAAGGGAGGACAGTCTTTTATTCTGGTAAAGAAAATATTATGGAATAGGATTTTTTTGATAGAAAATTAAGACATTGATGTACTGTTCAAGATGTACTATTATGAAGCAATCTTAATATGGAGTGGAAACGTGGACAAGGACAAAAGGTGATTAATATATGTTACAGCCAGCAGATATGTGATTTTTAAGAGAAATAGACAATATTAGCAGAGGACAAGGGCTAAGAAACGAAATAAAAGGAGAAAGATTGAAAGTGATACCACTGAAAGATACATAGTAAATAAATAGAATGCAGTGGAAGGTACAAGGAAAGAGGATGGGAAATAATAGATTCCCGAGGATAGCCTGGAGAAAGAGGAAGAAGACTGAGAGGAAGGTGGGAAGACCAAGTGTGGAACAATGTAGAGAGAGAGAGGAATGCAGAAAAGGCAAATGAAGTAAACATGAAGGTATTGACAAAAACGGAGGAGATGTATGTGTGTAGGACAACCCACGAAAACAGAAAGTCATCAGATGATGATATAAAAAATACATATTATATTTTAGTTATGTATAGACTATAATTCGTAATATTTTATATATGTTGTATGTAATTATATGTAAAGTAAAAGAAGTAAAAATTTGTTAATTACCCATTAGTTTTGCCTCTTCTATAAACATTTTTAAAACAAAATATAAAGATGACGTTTTAAATCTTGAATTTTAATTTAAGCTATTGCTTGTTACCCAAATTGATGTCGTAATATGCAATTACTTCATGAGCAGGAATGGAGAAGGTAATTAAAAACTGTTGAAACATATTAAAACATAATTTGTAAAAATCACGTTTCTTAACACAGTTGACTTATTGTAAAACTCCCAGATTTTCCCTTTGTTTTAAAGACACTTGTTGAATTTATAAACAATTATTTTCATTTCAAAAACAGATTGTTGTTATATGAAGAAGACCATAGTAATATAAACGAATTTTTGGTTCACAATAAGAATTATTTATGAGTTGTACTGCTGGAAGTCATTCAGACGATCTTTTGTAGAGTTTTGAAGAACTCCACAGATCATTGTCGTATTTTGATGTTTATAAAATTGGTTATTCGAAATACAACCAGCAAAGCAATCCTCTTTGGACTCTCCTTTCGTCGGAAAAACGACTGATGTTGAGGTTATGTTTATTTATTCCTTGAATATTATGTGTTTAATGTAATACTCTTATTTTTTAAATCATTATGATTTTCCAGTTTTTAAACTATATGAACTGCTTTATAAGTACGAGTATTTACAAACCAAAATTAACCCTACATTATTTTAACATTAGCTACAAATCTTCTAATCTACTGTTAGTAGTGATAAATGAATTCATAGTCAATTACGTCTACAATGTTTACTTACATCAGAAGTAACGTGCTATTTTTATATATATTATAATCCAAGTGTTCAAACCATCTTGTTATTGGTTCTACAAATAGGAAAAACAAGACATTCAGGGAATCTAAACAGCTTATATTTTAAAAAAGAAAAACAAAAAATAATAAATTATTTTGTAACGATTGCATAATTGGCTGTTTACTCACATTAGGATCAGTAACCTTACTTAAGTGTTTATATCTAAATAGTATATGCAGTTGATAAACCACGCTTCTTGTAGTCATGTTTAAATTATGTTTAAGTTATGTTTAAATTATGTTTCATTGTTCGTTTACATCTAAAAACATAATTTTTGGTAAGTTTAGTTTAAATTATATGTCCTATAGTTGAAGCCTTCAGACTAAGACTTAAAGGTCTTAAATTGTCCAAAAAGAACTTTCCTTCCTCTGTTCTAATTTATGTGTGACATTAGTGGTTTACTTTAGGACAAATAGTTTTTAGTAAAGGTCATGCCCCTACGTATATATGCGACTATGTACAATAGAATAAGTTTATTCCAAAATCTTACATAATTGTACATCTAAATAAAAAAACATACTTGTCAGCAGAGTCCATCATAACTATAACATATAATAAATAATATAAATTAGTACAAAGTAATATGACAAATGTAAAATATTCTTATCAATAATTGTAACAGAAACAATGGCAACTGGTTGGCAAATAATTCATCTAGTGTATAAGTGGCAAATTTAAGCAAGTTAATTGATATTAAAGATAGTTTATAATAACAAGTACTATGATTATATTTATAAAAATGTTGTTCCCAAAGATGATGCCTTTGTACATTTCATGAGGAATGTGTGGAGCTGATTAACTTCCCTTACCCCAACTTAAAAACAGGTTCCATCTGTCAGACGTGATTTGACATGTTCTCAAACTAGACAGATCAGTATCAGCTCCAACCATATGCTCCAAGCTTACATGTTTTTCTGTATTGAAAAATTATCAATGAGGAAATAAACAAAAAAATCAGCTTATTTAACCTATTTAATAGATAATCCCAAAAGTTCTTATTTGTAATGTGATTCTTACAGTACTAACCAATAACCAATATTGTGTATTAATTATTGTGTACTATGGAATATATTCAGTGTGCTATTGTGTTTCAAGTGTTCGGTGTTATATGTAATCTAGTTTTTAATTAATTTCATTTTTGTGGTGTTATGAGTGTGTAATTTACTAAACTCCAAAGTAATAAAAAAACTGGAAATTAAGGCAGTCAGTACAATTAACGAACCAAATTGATCAGTAGTGATGCGTTTTGTTGAATGTAAGTACACTAACAATTATATACATTTAACAATGAATTGAATTGACTCCAGTTTTAACGACTTATATTAATATTTAAAAGTAAATAACAAAAATACATAATTCTAAAACTTAACTGAGAAAAACTTAATTTATTAATCATGAACTTATAGTATATATTATTTATGTAGTCAGATAGACTGCCATATCTTTAATTAGCTGTACAAACAATATTATTTACGTGAATGACCTAAACGTTTGTAAATATTTGTGGTAAGTAAGAACATTGCAGCCAAACTGTAGGTCAGTGAAATATGACCATAAATTATACCAAGTAATTTCCTTCTGAACTAGGCTGCCACACTTTTAATTAGTTTTGTAAGTAGTTAATAGTGAAATTTAAGGGGGATTAAGAATATTTAATTTAAATTAAATGTACTATGTATAGATTTGCATTTCAAAATTGTATGCAAAGAATAAGAAAGTAAGTGTCTTATTTTTCATAAAGTTCATGACTCAGAGTACAGTAGGCTATAACAATTATTGGATGTAAGCAGGTCTACAGAGTAACTCAAAGATAACAAGACGTATATGACTATATTATAACAATAATATTTGTTATCTCTGTATAGCATCATGAACAAACAGATAAGTCAAAATAAATTCAATTAGCCTAGACATTACCAACGAAAACCACTTAGTGCGGAAATGGAGGGAGGGGTCTGTGAAATGTGGGTCTCTAGGCTTAACTCGACGTCCGCAGAACGTTATTTAGGCGTAATAAATCAGCTGTCACAATGGTTAACGCAAGGCTCTATGGGCCATTTTTACGGCTTCTGCGAACCATTTTTAAGGCTTCTGCGGACTATTTTTACGGCCTATGTGGGCCATTTTTAAGAATACAAATGACTTTGCCTAAAAAAATTAACTATCAACCTCCAAAAAAGACCTTGTGGGCTTAAAAATATTAATTTAATCTTGACAATAGATTGAAAACTAAAAGTTTGTAAGTTGCGAATGTATTTTCAAAGTAGCCTTGCGAACATGTTATGGCTTATAACACTTACAGTGGTAATGATCCACCTACCTACCCATACACTTACAGTAGTATTGCCCCAACCACCTGCCCATACACATACAGTAATATTGACCCACCTACCTACCCATACACATACAGTAGTATTGACCCACCTACCTACCCATACACTTACAGTAGTATTGCCCCAACCACCCGCACGTACACGTCCAGTGGTAATGACCCACTCGCCTACCCATACACTTACATTGTACATTAGTACATTAGTTTTGCCCCAACCACCTGCCAATACACATACAGTAGTATTGACCCACCCGCCCACCCATACACGTACAGTGGTAATGACCTATCCGCCTACCCATACATTTACAGTAGTATTGCCCCACCACCTGCTCATACACGTACAGTGGTAATGACCCAACCACCCATCCATACACGTACAGTGGTAATGACCCACCCACCTACCCATACACTTACAGTAGTATTGCCCCAACCACCCATCCATACACGTACAGTGGTAATGACCCACCCGCCTACACATACACGTACAGTGGTAATGACCCACCCACCCACACATACACGTACAGTGGTAATGACCCACCCGCCTACCCATACACGTACAGTGGTAATGACCCACCCGCTTACCCATACACGTACAGTGGTAATGACCCAACCGCCCACACATACACGTACAGTGGTAATGACCCACCCGCCTACCCATACACGTATAGTGGTAATGACCCAACCGCCCACACATACACGTACAGTGGTATTGACCCACCCGCCCACCCATACACGTACAGTGGTAATGACCCACCCGCCTACCCATACACGTACAGTGGTAATGACCCAACCGCCCACACATACACGTACAGTGGTAATGACCCACCCGCCCACACATACACGTACAGTGGTAATGACCCACCCACCCTTCCATACACGTACAGTATTATTGTTATGTTAGTGCTCATATTGTAGAAACGTTCGACCTAAATTAAATCAATTCAGTCTACATTCCTTTGTGACTAGATAAGTGGATTTTACTTAGTAATCTACACTGCTATATTTATTACATAAGTATTAGATGAAAACATTATTCTATAGTAACGGAAGATTTTTTTCGTATTAAAATAAACACTATCCTATAGTAACAGACGATTTTTTAACGTATTAAAATAAACTTTATCCTATAGTAACAGATGATTTTTTAACGTATTAAAATAAACATTATTCTATAGTAACAGACGATTTTTTACGTATTAAAATACACATTATCCTATAGTAACAGACGATTTTTAAAGTATTAAAATAAACATTATCCTTTAGTAGCCTAAAAGACGATTTTTTTATGTATTAAAATAAATTATCCTATAGTAACAGACGATTTTTTACGTATTAAAATAAACATTATCCTATAGTAACAGATGATTTTTTACGTATTAAAATAAACATTATCCTATAGTAGCCTAACAGACGATTTTTTAACGCAGTGGTTCCCAAAAGGTGGTCCACGGACCCCCAGGGGTCCCCGAACGGGATGCAGGGGGTTCGTGGCAAGCTGCTATTTTAAATTGATGAATTTTCATTACCGGAATTTCTCTTGGAGTTTTCTTCCGTACTACCAATATTAAATTTCCTTAATTATTCCTCACCCGTCCGTCTTTAACTTGAACAAATCTCAACGATATTATTACAATTAATTACAGTACTGCATTGACGAATGAAAGAAGGTATTTTTTTGTTGAAAAACGGGCAATATCGTAATATGAGAGTGGCAGCACTTGCGCTCAGTCATCGTCTCCACAGCGGAGACGTCATCCTGTTCAGTGTCACATTGTGATGTTTGACAAGCGTATTGTGTATAACCCTACTTTTACTTTTGTTTGACGTTTAAAATTGGTGCACTGATTTTATTAGTACAGTAACATGGATCGTTGGCTGAACAGTGTTAAGTTAAAAAGGAAAGTAACTGATACAGATCAAGAAGACCAGGCGTCAAATGACATACCTACTTCCTAGTCCTAGTGAGTCTACTTGTGTAAGTGTAAATGAGGTTCCGAGCTCTCAACAGCCTAGTTCTAGTAGCGTGAGTAATAAATCCAATTTTAATAAAAAAGTTAGAAAGTACAGCCAAGAGTATTTAGCGTTAGGATTTACTTATGTTGGATCTGAAGAAGAGCCAAGGCCTCAATGTGTGCTTTGTCTTGAAGTGTTGTCCAATGAGGGTATGAAGCCTGCTAAATTGCGCCGTCATCTCGAAACGAAACATCTTGAATCTAAAACTAAGTCCGTAGAGTTTTTCAAACTGAAGCTTAATGAGTTGAAGAAATCTCAAAATATTATAAAGAAAACTAGTCTCAATATCAATAAAAATGCAACATTAGCTTCTTGTCAAATTGCTGAGCTTATTGCAAACTCAGGTAAACCACATACAATCGCGGAGGAACTTATTGTTCTTACTGCAGTAAAAATGTGCAAAAAAATGCTTGGGGAGTCAGCAGCGAAAACAATTCGCACGATTCCTGTATCAAATAATACAATTCAAAGGAGAATTTCAGACTTGTCAGAAAATATTCAGGAAAATTTATTTTTGAAGCTAAGCATGTGTGATATGTTTGCGTTACAAATAGATGAAAGTACTGACATATCCAAGAAAGCTATTATGCTAGTTTTCGTGAGGTTTATTTTTGAATTCCAGTTGTATGAAGATTTTTTGATTTCTTGTGAACTTATGCATACCAAAGGAGAAGACATTTTCAATGCTATTGATCAGTTTCTTTCCAACATGGTATTAGCTGGAAAAAATGTGATGGGATCACAACTGATGGTGCTGCCACTATGTCCGGCTATAAGACAGGGTTGTTGGGTCAATTGAAAGCTGTTTCACCTAACATCAAATGGACCCATTGCTGTATTCATAGAGAGGCTCTGGCTGTGAAAAAAATGCCTGCATCACTTAACAATACATTTGATGAAGTTGTAAAAATAATAAACTTTATCAAATCACGCCCCCTCCAATCTAGGCTGTTTGAAGCCTTATGCAAAGACATGGAAAGTGTCCACATGCAGCTTTTGTTGCATACTGAGATACGATGGCTCTCCCGGGGAAAGATTCTAGAGAGATTTTTCGAACTAAGAGATAAAGTTCGAGTGTTTGTTTTAGAAACTAAATGGTCAAACTCACTCACCGATTTTGATTGGCTCTGTATGGCAGCATACTTAGCAGATATTTTTGAACACTTAAATGTGTTAAATTTGAAACTTCAAGGGCACTATGTAGACATCTTCAGAGTGGAAGATACGATTGAAGCATTAATTAAAAAGTTTCAAGTCTGGGCGAATCGAGTTGAAAAGAATTCACTTTCAAACTTCCCTACTCTACAACACTTTTTGAAATTAGAGTCTGCTGACAATAAATTGTCTGAAAAAGTGAAAACTGAAATATCAGAGCATCTTAAGACCTTAGCAGTTTCAATGAGGGATTATTTTCCTGCTCCAGATTCTCAAAACAGTTGGATTAGAAATCCACTCACCAGCGCAAACAAAATTGAAGATCTGAACTTGACCGACGAAGAGGAAGATCATTTTATTGATTTAACAAACAATGGTATGTTGAAAAATGTATTTGATGCTGAAAAACTATTGGAATTCTGGTTGACAGCGCAACAAGACCACAAGAAGTTATCTCTGCGAGCACTGAAACATTTAACGCCATTTTGTACAACATACACATGTGAACAGGCTTTTTCAACACTTTGCTACACGAAAAATAAATATAGAAATCGCCTCAACATTCATGACGATTTCCGTGTAAATGTATCCAAACTGAGGCCAAATATTGAAGAAATTTTGGAGAAAAAAGATAGATTTCATCTTTCACACTGAAAATGTAAACTTTTTGACACAAAATATGCCTCAATCATTTACCTTGTAAAATAAAACTAGTTTATGTTTTTACAACAAGTGTTCAAGTTATTTTCCCTTTGCATTTTTACCTTTAATTAGGTATACCGCGTAGGATGTTACTAACAATGGTGTTTATTAAGGTAATTAAGTATCAAATATGTAATTTGAATTAAACATAGCTTTAGGGGTCCCCGATTGTTTAGTTTGTTTAATTGGCGGTCCACGACTGCCTGTCATTTGGGAACCACTGTTTTAACGTATTAAAATAAAATAATGAATTATCACCATTTGGTGGAGGACGGGGGGGGGGAACGAAGTCACAGTATTGTCTCTACCAGCCGCAAGTTCATCTCGCGGTGGGCCTTTGTGGTAACTAACCAGGGGAGGGGGTGTAGCGAAGACCTCACATACGTACAATATATGTGTGTCTTTATCCCATTAGCTGTATGTACAGACAATTAATACTGCAAAGTACAAATACTGTATTCTTTTTAATTAGAAAACAATAGATGATAAGATAATACAATAAAAATAATAAATTCTTGGTCATGTTTTATGAGGCGATTTTGATTACAGAAACATACCCCATATCACTTCTGGTGAAGTAATGAACTCAGTAAGTTAAGGTAAACAAAATGCAATCAACATACATAAAAAAACGTACCAAACACGTGCGTCAGTACGTATACAGGGTGTCCCGAAAGTAAAGTGCAAAATTTCGAGAAATGGTCATATAGATCAAAATATATAGATAATCAAGAATAACATTTTTCACAAAAACAATTCGTTTACCAGATATCCGCTATTTTGTTTTTTCACAAAATAATGTTATCTCCAAGTTGACTTAGCCAGTCTTCATGAAACTCGGACTTTAAGATAATAAAGACCTATTCTAGAAAAAATAATCAACTTGATCCAATTTTTAATTTCGAAATGGCGGAAATTTAAAACAATTGAACGACATTGCGGGAAAACGGCGGAAAAAAATATAAAAAAATATAAAAAAATAAAAACGACATTGCGGAAAAAATATAAAACCTGTCAGTATAAAAAAAAAAAAAAAATAGAAGCGGACAAAAATAACCGAGACACATTGATATTTGTGTTGAGAGGCAGCAAAAATGCTAAAATCAAATTAATGGCTTTTTTGCTGCCTCTCAACACAAATGTCAATGTGTCTCGGTTATTTTTCTTCCGATTATAATTGCTTTAATACTGACAGATTAGTAATAAAATGTCCTAAGAAATTTCCTTCTTATCAATATTTTCTTATTTTTTGTTCTTTCCCAGTATATTTTTCGTTCAAATATTTAAAATGATGCCATGTCGAAATTAAAAATTGGATCGTTAATTTTTTTTTTTAGAATAGCTATTTATTATCTTAAAATGCATAGCGAGTTTCACAAAAATCGGTTAAGCCAACTTGCAAAAATTCTTTTGTGAAAAAAAACAAAATGGCAGATATCTGGAAACAAAGCGTTTTTGAAACAATTTCCCGAAGTTTGACACTACTTTTGGTACACCCTTTACATATACATGTATATACGGTACCTATGTCGTGTATACATACGTATATAATTAATTAGTTAAATACAATTATTTATTTTTACATACACAATAGGCTAGTCAACCAATTACATTGAAGATGAACAAGTAGAGAAAACATGTAACTTAAGATTAAGTTATGCTTATACATATTGCATTCAGTCCAGTCCCGTGGAACGCATATATTAATACAACTAAACATAGAAATAATAAACAGTCAACAAACAAAAATAGTAACAAACAATAGTAAGGTTAATTAACAACAACTAGGAATCAATAACAACTAGAAAGTCCACAAATAATGTGAATTATACATACAAAATTGTATAATATATATTATTTTATGTACAAATTTATAAAACACACATATGCAATAAAATCATAACATATCTGGAAGTCAAGTCAATTCTAAAAACAAATGTTGGGCAGTTTTAATACATAATAATACTGAAAGTGTATTTATATATAAATCAATAATACAATTCACATAAATGTCTGAAGATATAGGTTGAATTGTGTTTATATGACACACTATGGCTTTTTGTGTTATACGTATTGATATAAAAACTTGAATTTTAAATTTGGTCAACAATAATTTTCAAATTAAAATGCCACATAAAACCGTACTACCATCACACATTTAGAGGAAGCCAAATAAGTTTCCAATAACTTAACAGACATCGTTTTCCCGGAAGCGGAAACCAATTATGACTGCTTTGCTGCTTCGCTTTAAACAGTCTGATAACACAAATATCAAACGATCTGGACGAGTTGTTGCAGTACGGTACTTCTATTATATCTCCATTGCTTTGGCGAATTAAAATTGAATCGTACTTTGGAATGAAACAGGAAATAATTTCATATCGCTAAGATCTTTGTGCCGCTGAAAATTTGACCTCAATAGACAGAGATTTTCATTATATTATAGATTAATTTTTATTTATTTTTTATTTATTTTATAAATACAATATACAGATTACAAATATCAGTTTTATTATAACTATCACTCTAGCCAAACAGCTATTTGAGTGAAGATCTAGTATTATAACATTTTCTTATATACAAATTAATAGTAAATATTTCTTAAAACCAAAAATTTGGGTACATGACCAATAATTATGAAAATACAAAACTATAGCATATAACCCACCCACCCACCCATACACGTACAGTGGTAATGACCCACCCACCCACCCATACACGTACAGAGGTATTGACCCAACCGCCCTCCCATACACGTACAGAGTTATTGACCCAATCGCCCACCCATACACGTACAGAGGTATTGACTCACCCGCCCACCCATACACGTACAGTGGTAATGTTAGATACACCAAATAATAAATAGATCAAGTTAGGAATATACCAAGTAAAATATGAAAACTCAAAAAAATATTGTTATATAACAATAATACATTCTATACAATCAAAAACTACGTGATAAATAGAAAATAAACATATAGGCAATTAGCAGAGAAAGCGATAATAACAAATAGTTACATGAACAGAAGTGATATTGATAAGGTTGGAGAATGACCTTTGTACTTGTACATGTACTAGTTCGTTTCTGTCTTCCTGTACAGACAGACGATCCTTAATGTTTTCTGACATGTTGTGTGTTCTATGGAATAATTACAGTATATAAGTATTTTATTTAGTGAGTATCTCTTTGTGTCTTATTTTGTACCATCTTTGTTTTACTTGTTTTTTCTAATGGACAACGTAATTGTTTGTAACCAGTGCGTCCCCCTTTTTTCTTATTTGACCCTATCCCAACCTTAACCTCAATACATGAATATTTTCTTATCACTAAACAATTATTTCAGTTAAAATATTTTCTTTTTGGCTAATGATCACGATAAAGAAAGTGTTGACAAGTAGCTAACCTAACACTGATAATTTATGATCATTAGCGTGACATCTGATATTTATCTTTTAAATACAGCACTAGACGTTGATATTAATGTAATATCATATGAATTTGAACAACAAACTATATTTTTATGTAAATATTACTTAATTTTATTTCACAAATCTGTATAACAAGAAATCTTCAAATTGCAATAAAAGCTTGAGATGGCTTATTATGGAAAATAATTGCGTTGATTTATCATTGATTTTATTTCGTACACTCTTATATATTTTTCACTATTTGTATTATGCTGTTTTTATGAGTTTGCCTGTCTTAGTGCCAACACTTCTTTCATTCTTTGAAAAGATACCTCATTCTCTTACTACATCAGGTTGTTCATATCATCTTCTGATCAACTTTCTAATCATATATGAACAATTTATAATATTAAGATAAAATCCCTAAAACAATACTATACTATTACTTGAACAAGTTATTTAGCTCACTCACGTTTATGACAATATACAGGGTGTCCCGTAAGTAACCAGCCAAACTTCTGGAGGTCATTCCTTGGGTTAAAACAAACAACAAATTTCATGTGTACAAATCGTCTATCTCGCTCCATGGGGACGGGACGATTGGCACATATTTTTGGACCTTCTGCCCATGGCAGTATTGGCACAATCATTAGAGCGGAATAAGTAGGGTCAACTCGCCTGCTTGGAATAGGCAGGATTGGCACAGTCGCTCGACCAGGTAGACGCCATCGAACGAGGGAAAACGGGAATTTTATTATTCCCGTCAACTCTGCGTGGCAGTCATTTTCCCGTGATATAACAAATTTTTAAATTTAAACCTCACGTTAGGTTAGGTTAGGTTAGGTTAGGTTGGGTTGGGTTAGGTTGGGTTGGGTTAGGTTAGGTTAGGTTGGGTTAGGTTAGGTTAGGTTAGGTTAGGTTAGGTTAGGTTAGGTTAGGTTAGGTTAGGTTAGTTGCTTACTTCAATAAGCACCACAGCAGGGAATTTGCGGGGGCAAAAAAGTTCCCATTTTCCCGCATTCTGGCCACCTGGCTGCTACTACCTGGCCGGGCGGTGTGTGCCAATCGTGTCTTTCTGAAACTTACAGGTTGACCCTTCTTAATCCCCTCTAATGACTGTGCCAATCGTACCATTCCAAATCGGCCAAAAATGTGTGCCAAACGTTCTACGGCCCGCTCCATTATCCGGCTCTCTGTCTGTATGTGTTTTTACTAAAAACATAATATCTCAAAGGTTATTTAAGATAAAACCATGAAAATTGGTATGAATGTTGATCTTTACAGTATCCATGTACTATTTAAATTTTATTTTTTTACAACAATCTTTTTCAAAATGGCGGCCATTTTAAATTTTTAAAGCCAAATATCTTAATAACCTTAAATTTTACTAAAAAATTGTGTTACAAAAAAGTTTAAGAATTTATTTCTATAAATAATTATATAAAAATTTTTAAGATTTAACAACTATTAACTGAGAAATTACATTTTTTATCAAATAAAAATATGCTTGATATTAATAAAATTGAAAACTTTAGTTTTCAATTTTGATAAAAATTGTAATTTCTCTGTTAATAGTTGTTCAATCTTAAAACTTTTTATATAGTTATTTATAGAAATAAATTCTTAAACTTTTTTGTAACTTACAAGTTTTTAGTAAAATTTAAGGTTATTAAGATACTGTATTTGGCTTTAAAAATTTAAAATGGCCGCCATTTTGAAAAAGATTGTTGTAAAAAAATAAAATTTAAATAGTACATGGATACTGTAAAAATTAACATTCATACCAATTTTCATGGTTTTATCTTAAATAACCTTTGAGATATTAAGTTTTTAGTAAAAAACACATACAGACAGATAGCCGGATAATGGAGCGAGATAGACGATTTGTACACATGAAATTTTTTGTTTGTTTTAACCCAAGGAATGACCTCCAGAAGTTTGGCTGGTTACTTACGGGACACCCTGTATAGTGGTGCAAGTATAGCAAGACAGCGCATTACTTCACTATGAGCATAACTTATTACAATCACTGATTGGTGAAAATGAGTCAAGGATTGAAAAGTTTTTCAAGATACATTTTCTCTGGCTAACGACTGTATTACATATCGCCTTTTTAACTTCACAGTTTGACACTGACGTATCTCGATATTTTATAATCATCTGGCAACAATTACATTATTTCACAGGACTGGGTGCAGGAAATTGAATTAAATTAAGAATAAGAATAAGAATAAGAATAAGAAAATCTTTATTCACATAATAAGTTTTTTATAAAACAGTTTGCCATGTGCACAAGGCACGCTCGGCTAAAATGAAATTGAAGAATACATTTAAAATTAAACTTAGTCTTCTAGCAGTCTTACTTCACTATTTCTACATGAATAAAGAATAAATAAATTAATAAAGAATAAATAAATTATTTCGATCAATAAAACTTTAAAAAACCACTAACAACTCCGAAATTGACTGCGTGGATAATTTATCTAGAATAAAAATAAAAACAAGTATAGATTTGAATCTAGCTCAATTGAGTCTACAAATAAAAAGAAATAAAAAAACCTTCTCTTCAATGCTTGTATTTATCTAAATTCAAAAAACAGGTTGAACAAATATTTACAAAATGTTAAAATTTAGTACCAAAATATACAGTACGATAGTTTGATTTATTATGGATCTACTTATTTTATGTTTAGATATAAGTCAACATTAAACAATTATCTGATTTGAAAATTGCACATCATACATATCGAGAAAGAAGCAAATGTATCCTATATTGATTAAGCAGAATATGTAAGCGACCAATACATTGTGACGTAACTAACACAGGACGAATAAACAATCCCTTCCAGTGTCATGATATGGGTAGTTCTTTCCCATAATTATGTAAGTATATATGTGTGGGGTATCTTCGACTGTGGGTATAATTTATATTCCATGTACAGCATAAATAAGCAAAAATGACTTTCAGTCCCAAGTTATTCCTCAATTTAATGTAGTGCCATTGATCTGTTTAAACGTGCCAGTGCTTAATATTAACTTGAGTTAATCTTACCTCTTGAGACCCAATTTCCAGTCGTATGAACATCTCAGGAGAAACAAGTTTTTTCTGTTCAATTTCAATCTCCTAATATGTTATCTTTTTCCTTTAATTCCCCGAAGCCATTGAGATATAATTGTATTTTTCGATATTGGAAGCGCTGCAACAACTCGTCCACATCTTCTATTATTTGTGTTATTGGACTTTCGAAAGCGAAGCAGCAAAGCAGATATAATTGAGTTCCGCTACCGGGAAAAAACGATTTCAGTTATTGGGGAATTATTGGGCTTCTTCTGCGTGTGTGGTGAACTAGTGTGGCTTACATGACATTGTACAGTAAGAGTCTGCGGAGGCTGTCGGCCGAGTTGGTTTTATTCCAATAAGAACAATGTTATCCAAACGGATATACGATCATGCGTATCCAAACTAAACAATTATTTTCAAACGGATTTTTCCCAAGCAAATTGCATTTGATCAAGAATGAAATTGCGCGTTGGAATTGCTTGCTGATCCCTGTAACCTCCTTCCTTGCTTGAGTTACCTTTGATTAAGTTTTTTATTAATTTGATAAAATATTATTCAAATTAATTTTATTTATGATATCTCAGGGTTGTTTTTTTATGGGTAAATCGGTGAGGCTGTAAATTACAATAATTAAAACTCTAGATTTAAAAAGTCAATTTATTACATTCTTTTACTTTATATTTATATTTGAATTTCAATATTACAAAAATGAATTTAATTACTTTTTACTGATTTCTATAAACATGATTAACTTATTTACAAACTAGAACTTATCTTTAAGTTTCTCTTTGTCTGTTGCTCCTCGTGGTCGGCTTTCTTCATTGTGACTATGTTTTAATTCGTATCGCACAACAGTTATAATGACAGATCTAAACTTGATATTGAATAACTTTTCTAAATAGTTTATCGGTATTTTATAATATGTACGGTCACAACATTTTATATTAATTATTCGGGTTTGGAGTCAAGCGGCCACCCGCGGTAACAACGGAGATGTTCTTCCTACATCAGACTGAGTTGAAGTGAACGAGGCTGGCTGGAGTGGCTTGAATCCTCTGTCCCTGTCCGTTAGAGGCTATAATTTTGGGTTCGAGGCTAACTTCCGGTCTCGCCATGTGCTTTTTGCTCTGTTTGGTGCTGCCTCTAGTGGTCCTTTTGTCAACTAACAATATCTTACATTTACATTGGACTCGACCGTCACATTGTGTTACACTGACACCCCTTTAGATCGACTCGTCCCAGACGACACCAGACTGAACAGGTCTGTCTTATCTGTTTCCGCTGAAATGTTTGGAATTTTGTTTACTCATGTGTCTCGGAAGACTGCTATGGAATAAATATGCCTACCCAATTCTCTATACTTGTTGGCTATTAAGTTACAATGATTTCCGAATATTATTTGAATGTTCGGTATTTGTTTTAATTAAATGTATCTATTTCTTCATTAAACTAATTTATATTTTATTTAATTTAATTAATTTAATCGTCAATTTGGTGGACCTGTTACATCCCTTATTAGTTTAATAAAAAAAAGTTTAGTTTGAAGTTTTTATTTTCACCTATTTTTTTAAAACTAGGCGTATGTATTCAAAATATCAAAAGCAAACCCAGTGCGTAAATGATAACGTTTAAAATCACACCTCATACACAACTATTGGTCAATAAATAACAAAAATATGCATTCGCAAATAACATTGTTATGTTGGATTAAAACCAACATTGCTGATAGCCTCTGCTGACTCTTAATCTTATTTATTACTAATTATTCCCTCCTTTAAATTAATAAACCGATTTATAGAACTTCCACACAAAAATCTTTTTTTTTAACTCATCACTGACATTGAAAAAATACTTACACTTAAGTTAATTGTACATACCACATAGTCCAATTAAACATGATGGCAAGTTTTCACAGTTCCCGTCAAATAATCCGTTATAAATTACACATGTAATCCATGTTTCTGTTTGTCTCGTAAATTCACACAATATGTTTAGCCTACTCATTGTTGCAGTAATATGAAGGTCGTCGAGCGCTCTTGTTGCCTGGCATGAGATTACACTCAGCCCGAAACGATCTCATAGCCATTCATGAGAATCTCACTGTCTGTGATTATATTAAACTCCCATGAGAGCTCAAAAGGTTAATTAATCACCGCTGGTACTTTCATTGTTCTGCCCCAACAAAACGAGTCTGTTCCACAGTTTCACAGACAAATGTAATCTGTACAACAAATGTAAAACGGATGAAATTAATTATATTAGTTATGGTCCAATTCAATTTCAAAACATTTTTGAAGGTAGGTTTAACGATATCTTATTAAATCTCAAAAATATTATTTTGTAGATAAACTCTGCTCTCGTAAAGAATTATATTATTATATCTCGTAAAAGGAGCACTAAGGGCTTTCTGTTATTTAAGGCTTTCTTGTTCCATACTGTCATGATGAATTGATGGCTACAAAAACAATGTTAAACGTCAGAAAATATTACATAATTTTTATCGATCCAATTTTATTGATGTATCATTTTAAATATAAATAAAATAGATATCCAAATAATTGCGCATTTAATCAATTTAATACGTTTAGTCATATTTATAAATTACAGTGCAAATTTTCACATTTTTTAGTTTATTTATTAAAACTATGACAAATAATTCAGTATTTAATGAATTTTTTATTCGAAATTATAAATTCATATCAGTAAAACTATAAAACTTTATAGAAACAAATAGATTTAACGTCCAATGTTAAATGTTGTGTCTCTAGTTATCAGCTGTTTTGGGGTCTAGTAGTGCAGAGCTACAGTAGTCCAATGTAATGTAGTTTATACCAGTAGGGTGGGGCATCGAATTAACTAAACAAATTTTAAACATAAATTCTTAGTACATGAGTTTTATACTGTAAGAAATGTTGTATAATCAATGGTCAAACTTGTAGGATGAAAAAACGGCGTATCATCTTATTACGCTCAACATTGTTCTTAAAAGCCAATCAGGCTGGACCCTCTAATAGTACGACGTCGATCGTATAGACATGGGCGAATATGAGAGGCCAATGATCGTGATGAGTATAGATGAACAAGTGTAGTCAACTGTTCATCTATACTAAAGTCAACTGTTCCTTGGAAAGAGATATTTAAATAGTCCAATAGCCAGGGCGACTAAGGGACCTATATTTTTACGTAGAATCCTAAAATACTCTTTTATTTACTGTATGAAGTCTACAAAAACAAAACTTTACAATCTATTGTTTACGGAACATTCCATCAGACGAAACACAACACAGGAACTAAGAGTCGTAAGTACACCATCTACTAATCATTTTGTCCACACCTAATGTTTTTAATGACTGGGTTGTGCTCACTGTAAAACAAAGTGGACCCTTTCTACACAATTAGTGCAGATTTATGGGGTTGGAAATGATATAACCTGGTACTGAAGGGGTTCGTGTCTCGGGGACATTTGTCGAGCTCAAAGCACTCAACCCTACTGGGGTCTACGAAATCGATCAACCGACAGCCAGGAGTTGTCATATAATTGATAAGCTTTCCATTTATTTGTTCCACAAGAAGTAATTGGAATATCTTTGAGAGTTTTTGAGGAGTTATAAGTCAAAATAAGCAAAGTACGTAATCTGATAGTTATTAATAATAATTTTTACTACAGCATGCTAAAACTAAGCTAATTCAAAATTCCAGGCTATTTTAATACAATTATCAATTTTTAAATGTACAGAACAAGAGATTGTCATGCAAATCAAAACTTAATATATCAACAAAAATAGCACATGTAATGGTGATCAAACATGGGAGGTATTGAACCAAATGTATTATAATTATTGTGTTTATACAGTAAATAATTGTGTTGTGTGATTTCACTTCTTTTGTATTTCTATCAACGCGTAATTTGCTGATTAATAAAAGTTTTTTACGTGGATAAAAGAACTACAGACGCATAAGGAACACAAATTAACATGAATATTAGGTTTATATTTTACTTTTTACAAAATATTAAAAACTAATGATAAATTCTCCATTTATACAGCTTATTACTAAAAACATTATGTTTTCTTAGACCTAATGTTTATCATTGCTAAATATAATTTATAAACACAGTTTGTAGCATCTAAAACTATTAACTTACATTAACTGAACTCTATGTTTGATAATGACTTTCTACAAAGAGCCGAGTATTGTCATGATTAGTCTGTTACACAGGCTAACGTCATTAACAATTTACGTGGTTGAAAAAAACCAGCTGCTAAACCCAATAGCAGTATCTCATCAATCAACATAACGGATAGTTTGATATGATTCTAGTATTTTAATTTAAATGTAAGTATTATTTAATTTTACTTATAAAAAACAAATTACATTAATATTGTTTATATATATGATTACTATCCGAGTACCCGTGCTTAGCTACGGTTATTTACTTAATTACTTAGTAGTAAGGTAATTGAAAATAAAAGAAAGGTAAGAATTAATAAGAAATTTAAAATAATATTTTAAAACTGAATCCAACTGGAGTAGTAGTATAGGAAAGCACGGAAGCGGTCTATAACAGAACAGTAACTGGACTGAACAAACCACACTGTGTGCAAGAATGTCTGTTCTCTGAGGGAGGGAAGTGTGTTATCAGTATTGACCTTTAGACTAAACCCAGAAATTCATGACCGAGTCTGACATCAATTTTATGCATCACACCTTCTTTAACTGTTAGTTTTATATAAGTAAAAAACAGCTAACTAAACAACCTTCGTTAAATTTAGATCAGTAGCTACTCAAGTGACTACAAAAGTCGTTATATAAAAATTTATTATAGATATACGTGCAACGGTTCAATATCCTGGGTCTTATCATTGTAGACATAAAGTTATTATAGTTGGTCAGAATTAGTAAAGAAATAATATATTATTTTATCCTGGTAACGTTATCTTATTCCTAAAACTAAAACACTATAAGAAAAAACCAGCTATAAAAATTAATTAAATTAATCAAATACAGCACTTATGGCCAACATATTACTTTTCATATTTATTTTTTAATATTGCTTTTGGGCTGTTCTGGCGCTAAAGCTGTTGAAAGTTGTTGAAAACTACATTCTTTACCATAACACTATGTGTTAAAAAAGTTAAACCAATGAATTATTAGAGAAATATTTGCCAAAAACAGCGTGATTTCTCCACTTTTTGATCAAATTTTGGAAGTTTGTGCTTTTTTAAGCCAAACGGTGAGAGATATGAAAAAAAGGCAAGAGAACAAAGTTGTAGATAATCTAATTCCAGACTAACGAATTTCTGTCAAATTTTAAATTCGATGAACGGCTAAAACAGTAGAGCCAATAAAACTGGATCGACTATACTACGCTTTTGGGGCTTTTTGGCACCCCCCAAACCCCCCTTAGAGTTAGAATTTCCCAAAATCCTTTCTTATAGCGCGCATTCAGTATGCAAGGAATATTGTGTAAAAATGTCAGCTTCCTAGGTATTACCGTTTGGGCTTTAGAGCGATCAGTGAGTGAGTCAGTCAGTGAGTGGTATTTGGCTTTTATACATACTTTTTTTGGCTTTTATGCATGTATACATAGATTACTCACTTTTTAGAACTAGTAACATTAGAACATTATTACTCACTTTAGAAGTATTGTTTATACTACATATTATATAATATATAATATGTAGCTAGTCACCGTTTTAACGTGTAACTATGTTCAAACATCATATGTTCAAATGTGTGAGAGGAGAGATATAATTCCATACGCACAAGCAGTACCATTCACAAAGCGCCATCTGCGTGTGATGCCTTGTAAGGAGAATTACGAGAACTGAGAGTTTTATCACACGGGGCAAATAAATGAAAGGAACTGATGCAGATATAATAATGAATACATTTTTGGTAATTAAAATACACGTTAAAAATGTTAGGAAACTTTATACAAAGTAAGTTTTTTCAAACTATACTAAAATTGGCCATAGTTATCTGAAATTTGGCCCAAAACAATCTGATATATTTTACATCCTAAACGTTAAGTGATATTTGTGTGTTATAACTATATTATTGTAAGGAAATATGATGGAGACTTTTATTAGTATTTATAAAGAAGTTCGACAGGTTTTAAGTAATAAAAGGGACACATTTTGTTGGATGAGTGAAAACATAATTTGTAACAGTTAAATAAGAACGCGTTGGCAGTTTTCAGATAACTTGCGTCTCATCCCGTCACCTTCAACTGAGTGACATTCAATTATTTTAAGTCACTGTCTCAAGTTCAGGTTACTATATAAAAGAATAAAAAAATATATTACTTAGTATGTATTCTACTTTCCTTAGTGTGTGTAATTGTGAGCTTAGCATGTCAATTTTCTGTTGTATGTCACTATTGTATTATATGGAAAATGAATAAATAAATATAATATATATGGTACAATAGTATATAATTGTTAGTTTTGGTTTGTTAGTTTTCATTTTAACTACGGATATGAATAAAGGTTTTATAAATTAAATTTAAATTCTCACTCAGAATAGTCAGAAATAGTATTTTTGAACTACAGATCAGTACAGGAATACGAGCAGAGACTTGAGAATCGCAGTATGAATCGAATGTGGCTGGCTAATATGTGCATAAGTCAGAAAAAACCTAATATGTATATTTACAGCAACGGGAGAGTTGAGGCTGGGGAAACGCCTGTAACCATGGTAACGGACAGTCACATCTTGAGTTGACGAGCTTCCTTTGTAATGGACTATTATAATTTAATACCTCTTAATTTTCACATAAAATTGTTGTTCTTCCATGACAATTAATTATAGTTTTAAATGGGTTACCTTCCAATATTTTCTGAATACGTTATCAGTTCTTTTCCTCTTCCTTTACTAAAAGCAAACTTTAGTAAATAGCATAATGAAAAATTAATGTTCAACACAATAAATGTGTTTATTTAGCACACATACACTTTTTAAAATAAATAGGGGGGGGACAACAATAAAGCAAACGACATAAAACAAGATATAATTTTAGGTGCACATACTGACTTGGTGTAGTTAAGGGAAGCTCTCAGATAACGATTTTGTATTTATGTAAAACTTACAAAATAAGTTATTTTATTTTGTAGTATTTATTTAATTTTATATATGTTTCATAGATTAAAAGAACAACAAATCATCATTGAAAGGAATAAAACAATTACTATTCATTTGTAAAAAGACAAAAATGTTTTAACTCAAACGTATGATGAATAGTTTAAAAGAAATATACGGACAATTATACTTCAAAGAATTGCCGATAGTGTAAAAATGACTATTGATGAGTGACACGTAAGGAATAGTTATTTTATAACGTTGTGATCTTAATATGAAAAAGTTACATCATAGTGAAATCTAACGTTATACATCAGAGCTCGTTTCTGTCTTGCAGTTTCATCGGTAAAAAGCATCCTTTTGAAGCTGCACTAAGGAGCTTATCAAAGCAGCTAATGTAGACAGGTAACTAGGGAGTCTTTGTGAAGGAGCTGCATCAGAGTTACTCGCTGTATTCTTAGTTATTCACTGACCATCAATGATTAACTATTAACATGGCTTTATTAATATTATGTGAGAGAGTGATAAAATAATATATTGTTTCTTTGATGAGGTGATCAGTTAATTTTTTTTTTTTTTTTTTTTTTTTTTTTTTTTTTTTTTTTTTTTTTTTTTATATATATATATATGAGGGCCAGGATTGTGCATATGCATCCTGGTAGTTGCCTCTCAGCCTGTTGGCTTATTGTGCACCCTCTTTCACAGGTTTAAACCGCATCGAATCCCAGGCCTCTTGAGAACCTTAGGATCTTGGAAACAGTATTTTCCTGTTGACCTCCTTCATCTACACATAATTGTAGCCCGAAGGAGTTTAGGCGATGTCGCAGCAATGCTGGACATTCGAATATTATGTGGTGAGCTGTTTCTTCCTCCTCTCCACATTTCCTACATAGGGTGGTATCAACCATCACTCCTATTCTTCGTAGGTGACTACGGAACAACCAATGGCCAGTAATAAATCCTACCACTCTTCGGAGTTCCTTCCTGTTTAGCCGTAGGGCCTCTACTGATAGGGACTTTGAGGAGCCCCTTAGTATCCTCTTTGACTGAGTGTTGCCGTCAGTATTTTCCCAGTGTCTTTGTTGCTCACCTGCAACCCACTGAGATACTGACACACGTGCTTGGCTGTATGCTATGCAACACACAGGTTCTGGGCCAATGAGAATGCAGTCAGCTCCTACGTTGGCACACCTGTCTGCTTCTTCGTTCCCTTTGATCCCACTGTGCCCTGGCACCAAATTCAAGCAAACCTTGTTGGATTCTGCCAGTACCTTAATTGCCTTATGGCACTCCCATACAGTCCTGGAACTGTAAACCTGTTTAGCCAGGGCCATCAGTGCTGCCTTACTGTCCGAGTTAATGTAAATGACTTTGCCCTTATAGCCTCTATTTACATTAATCCTCGCACATTCAGCAAGGGCAGTGACCTCAGCTTGGAAGACGGTTGCAAATTTACCTAGGCTTATGCTTTCGCTTACCCTGGGTCTGATGCCAAATACACCTGCACCAGTGCCTTTCTTGGTCTTTGACCCGTCTGTGTACCAAGTAAGGGCGTTATACATATAGTTGGGTTCCCCCTCTTTCCACACATCCCTACCACCAATGTTAACCTGGTATGGCTTTTCGAGATCTGTGGTTTTTATCATTCTATCCGGCACCATGTCTAGAATATCTAGCTTCAAGACATCGATTATTCTAGAATGCTTACTGTCAGGATGGTAACGCCAATTACCACTGCACTGCATTCTGTAGGCAGCTATCCTTGCCTCCCCTTTGACGAACAAGTCGAGGGGGGGAGGTTCAGAACTACCTCCATTGCAGCCGTGGATGTACCTCTAAAGGCTCCCAATGTACTCAGACACGCCACTCGCTGCACCCTTGATAAGATTGCAGCTGCTGTGCTTTGTTGTACCTTAGGCCACAACACGATGGATCCATACACTAGCATCGGTCTTGTGACCCTAGTGTATAGCCAGTTTGACATCTCTGGTCGGAGACCCAAGTAACCCAACCGCGCGTCTCACCATCATTAGTGTGGTCTGAGAGCGTTTGGTAATATAGTCAAGGTGTCTATTCCAGGTTAGTTTGTCGTCAAGCTTGACTCCCAAGTACTTAAACTCTTTGCTAACCTGTATTCGGTCGCCGCATAACATCGGTCTTGTCACCTCTAGGCTTCTTTTATTTGTGAAGGGTACCATGAAGGTCTTCGAGGGATTTACTGATAGCCCCTCATCCCCACACCATCCCTCTACAATTGTAAGAGCCCTTTGCATGAGTTCAGCACATGTGTTTATGTACTTGCCTCTTACAATAATAACAATATCATCCGCATATCCTTGAGCATACATGCCTTGGTTGTTTAGGGTACAGAGGAGATCATCAACAACAATGTTCCACATACTCGGTGACAGCACTCCACCCTGTGGACATCCTCGCTGAGTTTTGACCTCTCTTGTAACCCCGCACAAGGATGCTTCTGCTCTCCTGCTACTTAGCATATTGTTGATCCACCTTACAATTGTGCTCTCAGTATTCCTTGATACCAGCTTTGACACTATCGAGCCAGTGCTTGTGATCAGTTCATGGTAAGTTATATGATTAATATATTTTCCAATAATATATTTTCGAATTGTTTTCATTATCACTGTTTGTTTGTTTACTTCTTACTACTTCAATCCCTCTCTTCTCTAAATCCACCTTTACGGCATCCAGCCTTTTTCTTCTAGGTCTAAATCACGGTCCAGCCTTCCAATTCCTCCATTTTCCTTTTTATATTTTCTACTCCCATCTGCGAATTGACCTTTCACCACTTACCCTTTAACTTTCCTCTCTACATACCTTGGTTAGCTATTTATAACACTATCCCTTACAATCCCTCAATGGTTGTTAAAAACCTCAATCTCCCACCTGTACCCTACACCACTCCCTTTCATGTGTAGGCTGCGTGCGTGACAATAGTATGTTATGAACTTCGTTACTTTTGCTTTCCACGGTACATGTCTATCCCACACCAACAAGTGTTTCACACTCCTGACGAATCTTCCTACCACTTACAATATGGCAATTAATTGTTTCATGTTTCATGTTATGATAGCTCAATAAAATGAAACAAGAACTTATGTAGTCAAAAAGGTAATTATTTTGACCAAAAGTCTATTTAAAATACAGTATACAAACATGTTATTTCATTAAAACTAATTATGCAACGTTTAAAGACAATTAAACGTGTTCTACTAAAATAAAAAAAATAAAAACATTCATTAAAATTATACCTTCATCTCAAACATTTAATTGCTAGAAGTTTCATTACTTTTCTTTTAATAGTTTTAAAATTAATAAATACATTTCAATCTTTTGCCCAATCCATACATTTAATTCTTTGAGTGGCTATATTTTCTGACTGGGTCATCCTTTTGATCTCAGGTTTGCACTCTTGTGTTTTACAAACAAAGACCTTTAAAATGAGGTATAACTCAAGGTAGGCTTAAATTTAAAAATTTTTAAACTTCCTTCATGGGCCATCACCTGGCTATGCGAAAAACAAGTAAAATACGTCTACATGTTTGGCATAAGAACATGTACATAACTGCAAACATACTTCTTCATTTCAATTGTTTTGAAATCAAGAAATATATTCTAGACTTTTGCCAACCCTGTATAATAATTGCAACGTGACCAAGCAATTAATTTTACGAATTGATTTTACAGTTGTCACTAGAGGCAAAGAAAAAATTACTTTCGGAAATTGATAAGAACTTTTTTCCAAACAGTTAAAATTATGAAATTTATAAAACGTAATATTCAACGAAAATAATAATGTCGTGACTTGACTCTTATAAGTCCAATATCTTCGTAAACAATGTTCAACCTCAAGTACACATAATGTCTGCGGCGACATGTAGATAGGTGCTACAAAGTAAACGTCAATAATAACTAAGCCTTGCAACCGGGTCAGATATCACAATCAAATGAGCGCTCACAAAGGCTAGGGAAGTCAATGGGAATGACAAAGGCCCATTCCATCTGTATACAATGCCTTTAACTCGGGGCGGACTGCCAATACCATTTATGGCTTCTTACCAAGACCACACTAATCACCATTTCAACATCCACAGTGACAAAGGCCCATTCCGTCTGTATACAACGCCTTTGTCTCGGGGCGGACTGCCAATACCATTTATGGCTTCTTACCAAGACCACACTAATCACCATTTACTACATCAATACCCACAGTGACAAAGGCTCATTCCGTCTGTATACAACGCCTTTGTCTCGGGGCGGACTGCCAATATCATTTATAACTTCTTACCAAGACCACACTAATCACCATTTACTACATCGATACCCACAGCAGTTTATCGATATGATTGTCTTTCATAAACATGGGCAGTTTAGAAATATGAAAGCGATTCAAATAATTTTTATATCTGCAATTTCTTATTATAAAAGTATTTTAAATTTAAAAAAACGTTTAAGTCTTTTTAATTTGATTAGATTAAGTTTTTTACCCACTGATTAGATTACAATAATGCAAAATGGAAATTAGTAAAAAAACTGTTTATAAATACATAATTTATGACAATATTGACTTAAAATACTTAATGAAAAATTTAAGATAGTTAGATTTGCAGAGTTTTAAAGGAATTAAAACTAAATTAAATTCACAACTGCCTATTACATTGATTTTCAGTATTGATAGAGATAAACATAAGGGTTAAATTTGACTTAATCTGTTGACATATTTCAAAACATCATATATTTTTTTATACAGAGATACAAGAATATCAATCTGTAATCCATATACATGAGAAAATGAAAGTGATTCAAATAGGGAATTTAAAGTTCTTAGTTGGAAAAGTAATATAAATTATAACAAATGTATGTTATTTTAAGTAAAAAAAAGCTTTTAGATAAATATTATAACGACACTAATAACTTAATTACATTAATTTTATTAATTGAAAAAAATTATAAAACAAAAACACTCATACTGTAACTATAACAATAATAACTTAAAATGTTTAATATGTAATTCAAGAAATGAAACTGCCTTTTTAATTTTTAAAAATAATGACTTGTAAAATAGCACTAAAAATCGTAACTTTTTAATGTGCAAAACCAAATTCTTAAGGTTTTTTACACTAAAAAAAGACGGTTAGGATATTAGGAACTTCCTAGTTTATCGTAGTAAGTAAAGTATAGTACGCAATATAGAAATGGAAATTATAATTCGATTCGAGCACCAAATAAAGATATTTGATGTTCATATATCTTTAAGACTATCAAATTGAACATAGGTTTTCTTTACAACTACATGCATAGTGCAGGAACATTAAGAAACATTGAACGCTTTCTACTACTTACAGTAAACTGTATATTCAAAATGTAAATGGTATTGTAATTTATAAGTTTCGAATGAAAACGTAAAGTCATTGAACAAGTTTTCGAACATGGCGAACTACACTATCTCAATGAATTGAGGCCAAACTTAACTGAACAATAATTTTTCACTATGCGTTACTTAATCAACCAAACCTTAATTTCGTATATAAAAACGGACTCAACATTCAACAGACATTTTAGATCGTTGATCGGCGACTTGCTTACTTACCTAACTAGCAAACCGCAAACTTGCTTACCTGAAAAAACAAAATAAAGCAATGTTAAGTCAATTACTACCACATGTTATTTTGTATAAAGCTTATCGTTGCTAACAGTGTTATAAGAATTACTATGCTGGAAATACATTTTATACTTTATTACATTATACATATGCGTATAAAACTATGTAGCTCCAAGACTAATGTTTCCACTACAGGCGACATCGGTGTGTTTTGAATTTGGACCGCGATAAGGACTGCGTTCAACGTTACTGGCGAGGTGTTTTGGTTCCCCTAACAGGCCCGTTGCCATGGAAACCACAGCACGTGCTCTTTCAGCACTTAATACCTTTATTGGGGCTCGTACCTCTCTACTAGCTCACAATCGACACGGTGTACCGGAACTATTCAACAAAGACGTAAATAATTCCTTATAGACTCAGTAAAATAATATTTAACTATAAACCTAATTAAAATTACAACATAAAATAATATAACCTAGTTTCGTTAAATATTCACTCAGAGTAAATTTTGTCGAACTCTAAGAGCGTTCTTATCAATTTTGTATACCTATTGGACATTTTCCGTTACTTCACTACCAATACTTCTTTATATCAATTACAGTAAGCTTAGGTTAGGTTAGTTTAGTTGGCTACTAAAGTTGATCACAAAGTGGTAAATCTAATGATTGATTTACCGCCGAATGCGCTCTCCGTGTGTAAGTTCTTGGAAAGCGAAAGGACGTTAGAATGATTGGGGGACAGTGTTAAGAGCAATAGCATATTTATCAAAATGTAGTGAATTAACCGAAACTAAAAAAAGTAATGCTGGTGAATTAACGGAAAAGATCCTAACAATTTTGTGAACTATTAGTTTTTCAAATATTGTAATTTAAACAAGTAATTTTTTTAAGTTTAATTTCTTAAGAATATAAAATTAAGTTTGTTAGTTAATAATTGTAATGATTATAGTTGAATTGATATATTATTACTTTCAAATAGATACCTCATTGGATATTACTGGCAAAATATTTGTGCCAGTAATTTTGTTACTAGTGAGGTCAGCTGGTTACATTTAAATGGGACTATACTACCACTCCACAATGGACCACAAAACAGCTGATAATTTGAGACACAACATTTAACATTGCATAATAAATATGTGTGCTTTAAAATCAATGGTCGTATCGACTTATTTTATATTAAGAATGTTAGTTATTTATTACGATAGCACTAAGGGCCTTGACAATGAGTACTAATTTATCAGGGCTAATAAAATGTAAAGTTTTGGTAAATAAACTATTCCATTACGTAGATCTAACAAAAAAATGCCATACTTTCAAAAGTGCAATCTACATGGGAAATTGATATTTAAACTCGCAAATCGTATCGCTAATGCCTCTATTGTAGCACAGAGATCAAAGTGAACGGTACCGCAATGTGTTTATACACTACATACTGTGTGCATTTAGCTAACAAAGCTGCTGTAAAGTCTAACATCGTTGCGTCATCAATTCTGCAGTGGCCGGATTAATAATAATTAATACTGGTTTGTACAACTCTTTTTTCGTTCCAATGAATTTTTAGCTATTACTTTCACGTTGAATTCAAAATTTCCTTTGTTTTATACATTAATTTTATTTATTTTTTTACGAATGTAAATTATATTTATGCTATAAGATATTTATATTCCAAAACAGTTATGGTGTGAAAATCCTATTTTAAATGATTTGTTTAAAATTTAACCCATAACAATAGTAGGTAAAGAAACAAGAGAAGTGAATTGATTTTTACTTTCCTGTTAAATAATATTAATATCATAAATGTATATATTTCAAACAGATCTTAAACACATCGACTCTTCATGTGTCACATATCTGTTTATGACTTAACATTTAATTAATATTCAGTCATACAAGTATTGTTAGCCGTCGTTTTACGATGCCGTACGCCTAACAGAACACAGCGAATACAATCATGAGTATACCTCTTTGTTTGTGAGAATGTTGCTTTATACAGCCTGATATTTCCAATGGACGACGACACATCCGAACTAAGTCTCTAGAAATATTTGGCATACACTATAAATAGACTATGATCTTATTATTATGTTTTAAAATAGCAGTTGGTCAAAATTTAAAAAGTACAATTGTAAAAGAAATTTTATAAAAGAGACTTTCCGTAATAACAATAAACATTTTCTAAACTAAGATGTAAATTAGTGTTATATCTTATTGAAATATGATGTTCATTAGCCATATGTCTTTAATAAAATAATAATTTCTTACTTAAAACGTAATTTAATTACGACATATTTCATAAAATAAAAAAACGTTTATTTATTTGTTGAATTCTCGTTCAATTAATACACTCGCAGAGTGAAAAAAAAATTAATATGCAAGATATCTCTAAACATTATACATATTAACCACACATTTGCTTTTTAGGAGACTAACCTTATTTCATGAATTGTTATGAAAACCTGCGAAATATAAATTACCAATAATAACCTCAGTGATTAATGACAAATTTATCATTTATTGATGGCTTGATAAATTCTTAATAAAGTCCATGAAAAAGGTTCATGTTGGGCAGAACAGTTTAGCAAACGTCTCTTAGTTGGTAACCTACTCTCATTAAAAGGACCAGAAGGTAACTGTTAGTATATTTATTTCTTTTATCTCTAATCAACATTGAAATACAAAACTCCAGTTTTAAGAGGCTGGGTTTTAACGAATTACCCTATACTTCTGTAGTTAAGAAAATCTCGTCACTCAAAGATTTCCTAAAAGTACAAAACGTTTTTGAGATACTTCTTACGTTCATTTATTCTGATATCTAAAGATTTGTACTTAACTAAATACAGTAAATAATTTTAATAGTTTAAGAAAACACAGAATAATGTACTGAATGGAAGGCACAAGGCTAACGCACATTTTCGTATAATTTAAAATCTTTGTCTTATTAATTATTCATTTTTTAAGCCAGTTTGTTTGTTGGCTGCTATTTTTTTCTTTTTTTTTAGACTGTATAGAGAATGTTTGAAGGATTGATTCCAAATTACTTACGAAATAAATGAAATGGGCTGTTATCATCATCATAGGTTAAATTAAGAACATTTGTTTAGAAAATCAATAATTAAAAAAACCATTGTTTTGGAATTTAAAAAATTCCATCAATATTTACAATTTAGAAAATCTATTTAGTCCAACCGAGTGTGCGTGGGATGTGGTATTCATCGAATACCGAACAATTAATTAAAATGTAATTTATTTTGACAAATATAAATGGAATATGTAAATATAATATATTCATTCACATTTATTGTACAAATATACAACGTGAATAGCAAACAAACAATTATTTGAAAACTTAACTTTATGATTAACGTACTTTCAATTAAAAGCTAGATGAAGTCTAATTTGAATTAATAGTTTTTCCTGCTGCACAAATCTTCATCGTTATATAACATCAAGGTTTTTATTGTTGTTACATTACAAACCCATCAGTTATGGGTCATTGATCATCATAGCACTACACCAGGCTTCACTACCCCTCCAAATATTTACTGTTATACTTGAACTGCATAAGTAAAATAACAATTATTGGATGCATTTTTTTGCATTTTATATATTTTTTAACTATAAAAGTGATAAATATGCATTGGAAAAAAGAATATAATAAATAAGAAATGCGATAATAATATTGGTGTTTGTATGAAGTATAAACTTTTATTGCAATAAAAATGTATTTTCATATTAAAATGTAAAATAAATTTGAAACATATAGACTTTATTCAAGGACTGGTAAATTTGTTGGAGATTTCCAACGCTTCAAGTATATTAAAAAACAACGTTTCAACAATATAATACTATTACTAACTATCTTATTCTACGTTTAAAACTAATTTAAAAATATTTTCCCTTTTTTTATTTACCCTCATCAACGTAAGAAACCCCTTCAACAACTACATCATATATATGGGTTCATTCTTGCATTTATATTGGTTAATTTAGAGTACAAAGAGGAAAATAATCTGTTTTAAAGATATGAAGAGGTAGTTAGAATCGCCTAGTTACAAGACGACAAGAGTTTTACACATGTCGAAACATTGTGTTTGTTCTTAAAAACACTCGAAGAGTTGTAAATCTCAATCACATCTATCAATCATGAACAACCCAAAGCAAAAAAAAGCTTCCATACACTTATCCAATAGTTTTCTAGAGTATTGATTTTTACTGTTTTAACTGAAATTAGTACACGGATTAACTAATTATGTAGTTTCCTAGAACTACATCTTATTTTTTGTAATTTGCACAAATAGATCGTTGAAATTCGACTTTTTTTAACATTGAGGATATATGCAGAGCTGGACTGAAGGACGGGCTAGAACTTTAACACTATGTTAAGCTATGACAAGCTAAACATGGCTCTGTTGTCAATGTACATGGTCTTCTGATGATCTGCGATGTTTGCCGAGCCCTCTGACAAATATATGGAACAAAAAGTAAATATCTGCTAATTTAAGAAATTCAAGAAAATATGCAAAATACCTTAAAAATTAGAAATTTGTAATGTATCTCCAACAAAACTAGAGAACAACATTCTTTCCTCGGGAAAGTTTAATATCACATCGCGGGTTGAAACGATTTTTGCAAAAAAATACAATTATAGGCAAAAAATTTAGCAATTTTAGAATATTTCTGGCAGTCCAAATTTATGTACAAGCTACATTTCAAGATTTTACCAGGTCAATATGTTCTTAGACTTTTTGCGTCAAAAAGTTTTCTGCGTGCTGAATTGTAGAATTTGTATATGGTTTTAGTCTTGGGAAAATATGACAAATTTCAAATGTCAAAGTTTATGGGTTCATGTTTTAACATTTCGTAAGTGCCTTGCTACTATTCGCGGGTTAAATTTCCGGTGCGACCAGGAAATTTTTATCCGCGTTCCGCTCCCGTGGTTTGTAAGTCGCGTCTAAGCAGGCGAGGGGAACTGTGTTTTAATTGGGCATTTTAATACTCGGTAGTGGATGGGTGTTTGTGCAAGTAGTCGAGTAAACTATTAACTGTAGTAGAAAATAAAACTTAAGTATCCGATATAGCAACTGCAAAATAATAAATTATTCCTCCACAAAATATAACCATCCAGTAATAAAAAAACACATGTCAAATGAAAAACTAGTTAAGAAAAATAGGTAAGAAAGCTTCCCACGAAATGTTTTCTACGAATCCCACATACCGGTTGGAAAGTTTAGGACTGTCCCAGCAATTTTCGGCCAATTATGATAATTAGTTTAGGCGAAAAGTACTAATTTTGTAATGGCTCCGGCCACGAACCAACAAGGTGGGTTGGGTTGTGGTGTTGGAGGTTGACCCAGCGTGTCACGACACTGGAGCCAAGGACCTACCTTGTGTGTTCTGAGGCTCGTAGCATCACTTAACAATAATACAACATATGTACCCTTTGTACTTGTACTTTGTGCAACGTTTCGCTGCTTTAGGCTTGTTATAAATGTAATAATGGGTATTGATTGTTAAAACTTACCAAAATCTAATTCAACCATAAATTGATATATAAGAACTAAAATCTTCTGTTAATTGAACTCATGTAATTATTCATAACTAGACGTGTATTCATGCTTAGCTAAGGAATTATATAATAGATTTTATTATAATTAAATATTAAATGTCAAGTATATTTCAAACGTTTTCATCTTTTGTTTTTAATTATCAGCTGGTAATTAAATATATAACTCCATAAGACTAACTTGATCTTATTGATAATAATAATATTATTATTAACAGGCCAGTGGTGTGGAGCCTTAAAGTAGGATGTGAATAAAACCATGCCAGAAACATGCCCAGGAGTATACTCAGCAACTTCCCAAAGTTTCATGACCAACGGATGAATTTTGTAGTAATGTATAAAGGTCAAAGAGTAATTAATATTTTTTTTTAATTATTAATTTCATTAGTTAAAAATAGTTAATTTTTATTTATATAGCATAATCTCTTCATTCCAATGTATTAATATGTATGTATGGCAGATAAAAGGATATAAAAACCATCTTGAGCTAGTAAAATATATCTTTACCACAGTAACTGACGTGTCGAAAAATATATAAACAACACGGTGTCATATGGATAAAAGGTGTGTCTACAAAGTGGCGCACAGCTAGGAACACCTCTGACGTGACTACAAAGGATACAAACAACACGAAGTCATATGTATAAAAGGTGTGTCTACAAAGTGGTGGACAGCTAGGAACACCTCTGACGTGTCTACACAGGATACAAACAACACGGTGTCATAAGGATAAAAGGTGTGTCTACAAAGTGGCGGACAGCTAGTAACACCTCTGACGTGTCTACAAAGGATACAAACACCATGGTGTCATATGGATGAAACGTGTACTTACAAAGTGGCGGACAGCTAGTACTACCTCTGACGTGTCGACAAAGGATACAATCACCTTGGTGTTATATGGATAAAAGGTGTGTTTACGCAGTGGACAGCTAGTAACACCTCTGACGTGTCTACAATGGATATAAACACCATGGTGTCATATGGATGAAAGGTGTGTCTACAAAGTGTCGGACAGCTAGTAACACCGCTGACGTGTCTACAAAGGATATAAACACCATGGTGTCATTGAAAGGTGTGCCTACAATGTGTCGGACAGCTAGTAACACCTCTGACGTGTCTACAATGGATATAAACACCATGGTGTCATATGGATGAAAGGTGTGTCTACCAAGTGTCGGACAGCTAGTAATACCTCTGACATGTCTACAAAGGATATAAACACCATGGTGTCATATGGATAAAAAGTGTGTGCACAAAATGACAGACGGCCAGTAACACCACTGACGTGTCGACAAAGGATACAAACACCATGGTGTCATATTGGTGAAAGGTGTGTCCACAAAGCTGCAGACATCTAATAACACCACTGACCTGTCGACAAAGGTTTCAAACACCATGGTGTCGCATGGATAAATGTGGCGTGGCATACTGCCACTAATAACATGTTAATGATATAAGTACATAGACATACACAATTAAATTCCTAGTAATTTTTTTAACATAAACTGTCAAAATGGTATTAGTTTAACGGGATCTGACAGATATTTATTACAAACAATCGACCATTTAGCAATCTGTAATGAGTAATGGCAGCGCCAATATCGATGACGGGACAATAAACCATAACAGTGCTGCTGGCGAAATTCTGTAAATACATTGTATTAACGATGACTGTGCCTTTTTATGGACCTGTCCATATTAACGTGGACAGATCAGTATTGAATCGTTAGTTATTTAACATTTTGTACATAGATAGTACAATTTTTGAAATGACCTCGGTAAAAATATTACTTTCCGATTTCCCAAACAAACAATAACAGAAGAGTATGGAAAAAGTGATTGCTTAGTTGAATAAAATCTGTTTGTAAAGAGTCAGTTTGTAAAATCACTTTGATTAATCCTACAGTGTGTTATGTCTTAACCGATACTAAAACGCAACGCTTTCACAATTATGAGTAGAGTTTTGTTACTATTCATACGAAATACTTCGTCCTTTGTCATTTGTAAACCAAAACTGGCTGATAAATGATTCTTTAATCAAGTGGCACGTTAATTTTACTATACACATTTCCATGTATTTAATAAAAATGGCTTTGACTATTATCCACGATAATAGGGCGTTTCAGAATACTCTTTACCAATTTCAAAACACTAGTCATTGTGAAAATGGCTAAAGTAATTACAAATATGAGATTACCTAGTTTTTTACTTTTCTATTATTAATAACAAATAATTAAATCCCATAATTCTAAGTGATATATCATTGACTTTCTGGTTCGTCTAATTCCAGCAAACATAGCCAATTTTCAAAATCAATCGAAAACTGTATAAGGGAAGAGGTTTGAAGTGGATTTAATATTCGTACGACATAGTCCACACTTTTCAGGGAAAGACTACAGTTCTTTATGTAATTTTGTAAGACGTAACAGTTCGGCTTTCTTTGGCAATGGGAAAAATAGGATTAATGTAGAAAAATAAGGTGTTTTAAAATTTGAAAAAAAAATTTAAACATAAATTGAGCGAAGCAAGACCTAAAGCTAGCTTTTAAACTAGCCGTTGCACAGAATTTGTTTATTGTTGAAATGAGCAATATTTATTGCATTTCACGTAAAGAGGCTCTAGTGGTAGGTATAAAAATGTTCGTCTATTGCACCAAACGTGATTACAAATTGCTAGCTTCAGCATTATAATTAATTTTATAATCGATCTAATGTGGAAAATATCCCATTCAGAGGTAGTTCGTAAATTTGCGTCGTTCACTGATCACTAAACGCAGACGCGGAAGTGGAACGTTTACTCAGCCGAAATATGAGGTAAGTCAGCACCCAATAATGGCGGCTTGCCGAGTTCAACGACCGATCCTTGGTCAGTGGTGCTTGGTTTATCGAGATAATTGAATGTTGACATGAGTGTTAACTCAATAAAGTGTTAAACTAAGTAATGGATCGTCCCGGCGGATTGAAACAGATGTAACAGTTGTTCGTATTGGGTTCACAGAACGCTGATGTATGTTTATATTATTTTTAACACATCATTCCACTGTTTAGGTGTTTCTTTTTATAATGAGAACACGTTCACTGGGTAGTAAAGTATTAATTTACATAACAAATGCATTTGTCGTACTAGAAAATTCAATGTTACTACGTAAGAAGACATGGGTTTCTATTTCAACGGTTCGGTCCGTAAGAATGATCGTATCGTAACACTAAGTGTCACTAGGTAGATCATACGTTGGTTTATTGTAAAAAAAACTGAGTATTTCATAATTTTTTTACAGTTAAATTTAAAAACTCGTAACATCAACTTACGCTTGGACAACTAGATTGGACCTTCAATAATCATACAGTATTCACTGTAACTTATTATAATAATAAACACGAACCGTATAGTTAAATTATAAGAACATATTATGTCCCACTAGCGGTAAAAACGCATGGAACCATAAATATAGGGCTGTCTACTTCCCAGCGGTGACTTGGCGGTTTGAGAAACGACATCCTTAAATATAGGGCTGTCTACTTCCCAGCGGTGACTTGGCGGTTTGGGAAACGACATCCTTAAATATAGGGCTGTCTACTTCCCAGCGGTAACTTGGCGGTTTGAGAAACGACATCCTTAAATATAGGGATGTCTACTTCCCAGCAGTGACTTGGCGGTTTGGGAAACGACATCCTTAAATATAGGGCTGTCTACTTCCCAGCGGTGACTTGGCGGTTTGGGAAACGACATCCTTAAATATAGGGCTGTCTACTTCCCAGCGGTGACTTGGCGGTTTGGGAAACGACATCCTTAAATATAGGGCTGTCTACTTCCCAGCAGTGACTTGGCGGTTTGAGAAACGACATCCTTAAATATAGGGCTGTCTACTTCCCAGCGGTGACTTGGCGGTTTGGGAAACGACATCCTTAAATATAGGGCTGTCTACTTCCCAGCGGTGACTTGGCGGTTTGGGAAACGACATCCTTATATATAGGGCTGTCTACTTCCCAGCGGTGACTTGGCGGTTTGAGAAACGACATCCTTAAATATAGGGCTGTCTACTTCCCAGCGGTGACTTGGCGGTTTGGGAAACGACATCCTTAAATATAGGGCTGTCTACTTCCCAGCGGTGACTTGGCGGTTTGAGAAACGACATCCTTAAATATAGGGCTGTCTACTTCCCAGCGGTGACTTGGCGGTTTGGGAAACGACATCCTTAAATATAGGGCTGTCTACTTCCCAGCGGTGACTTGGCGGTTTGGGAAACGACATCCTTAAATATAGGGCTGTCTACTTCCCAGCGGTGACTTGGCGGTTTGGGAAACGACATCCTTAAATATAGGGCTGTCTACTTCCCAGCGGTGACTTGGCGGTTTGGGAAACGACATCCTTAAATATAGGGCTGTCTACTTCCCAGCAGTGACTTGGCGGTTTGGGAAACGACATCCTTAAATATAGGGCTGCCTACTTCCCAGCAGTGATTTGGCGGTTTGGGAAACGACATCCTTAAATATAGGGCTGTCTACTTCCCAGCGGTGACTTGGCGGTTTGGGAAACGACATCCTTAAATATAGGGCTGCCTACTTCCCAGCAGTGACTTGGCGGTTTGGGAAACGACATCCTTAAATATAGGGCTGTCTACTTCCCAGCGGTGACTTGGCGGTTTGGGAAACGACATCCTTAAATATAGGGCTGTCTACTTCCCAGCGGTGACTTGGCGGTTTGGGAAATGACATCCTTAAATATAGGGCTGTCTACTTCCCAGCAGTGACTTGGCGGTTTGGGAAACGACATCCTTAAATATAGGCTGTCTACTTCCCAGCAGTGACTTGGCGGTTTGCGAAACGACATCCTTAAATTAGTCACCGAAGGCCACCTAGTGGAAAATGCTTGTCAATTTTTTTTTTTTTTTTTCATAACTGATATGCGAGTTGTGTAATCGATTTTCAGATTAACTAACCAAATTTACTGATCGTAAATGATACAATGTTAACATTAATGTTAGCTAAATAATATAACCTTGTTAGGTTTACTCTATCTTTAACATGAACAAGATTGATGTATCTCAACATGAGTTCTATGTTAGTTCCAGACTAACTTCAGTAGTTGGGATTATGGGTCTGGAAGGGAGGCGTGTGTATCGTGACGATGAATATTTCAACAGAAAGGGCCTCCCCTTTCCATTTTGTTTGCCAAGTCTGGGAGAGTAGATACATTTCCTCAATATTATCTGATTTTGTTTTAGTCGAGAAAACCCAAATGAAGCCAATGAAACTAGAAGATGTCTATTTTTTTTTAATTTCACTCACCACATTACATTTACATGGGGAGCAAGCATGTGCGAGTGAAGTACCGAACGTGAGTTTTGTTGGGAATTCAAACCTTGGACTCCACAGTCCGAAGCTTTGCTACGAATTAGCCACAACACCGGCAAATACATATGACATAGGCCTATTACATATGACATAGGCCTATTACACATGACATAGGCCTATTACACATGACATAGGCATATTACATATGACATATGACACTTTAAAAATAAGTTCTTAACAATGTTTTGAAATTTCAATCACCTGTCATTTTGGCTAAAGTCAACCGTTTGAGGTCACGTTCGCAGCATTGTATTTTACTAATGTAATGTTATTCTGCAATGTTGTGTAATGTTATATATAAAACTAGCTGTACCCGCCCGCTTCGCCGGTCATAATATTGAGTTTGATTTAGAACCTAATAGCTGAAATAATTCGAGCATTTTTGCTTCTTCTACCAATATTAGATTTTTTAGGAGGCATGTCATAAAAAGTAAACTGCAAAACAAATAATTATTTATTTTTTATTTTCATGTTTCATCACATGTTTTAATTACCGAAGAAAAAAGGTTAACACCAAATGCAGATCACCTGATCAATTAAAAGTAGTGTATGCTACACTCTCAATGTGAAATGTAGAACTACAATAAATCAAAACATATACAGTACTGTTGTTGTAAGAACTTCAATCTGCTTATGGCATGTGAAAGTACATTAAACCACACAGTCATATGTTTTTTGTAAACAATGCAGATTCTCCATTTGAATAACATGAGATCTTTAGGAGCCCGTGGGGCGGGACCCTGTGGACGGATCTGCATAAAACTTCACAGAAACCATCTCGAGAGTATACAGGACAACATCCTAAAGTTTCATGGTGATCGTTTGGATGGTTTGGGAGCGCATAAACTTCAAACATATATATATATATATATATATATATATATATATATACTAGCTGTACCCACCCGCTTCGCCGGTCATAATACTGAGTTTGATTTAGAAGCTGAAAAAATTCGAGCATTTTTGCTTCTTCTACCAATATTATATATTTTAGGAGGCATGTCATAAAAAGTAAACTGCAAAACAAATAATTATTTATGTTTTATTTTCACGTTTCACCACATGTTTTAATTACCGAAGAAAAAAGGTTAACACCAAATACAGATCACCTGATCAAGTAAAAGTAGTGTGTGCTACACTCTCAAGGTGAAATGTAGAACTACAATAAATCAAAACATATACAGTACTGTTGTTGTGAAAACTTCAATCTGCTTATGGCATGTGAAACTACATTAAACCACACAGTCATATGTTTTTTGTAAACAATTCAGATTCTCCATTTGAATAACATGGGATCTTTAGGAGCCCGTGGGGCCGGGACCCTGTCGACGGATCTGCATCAAACTTCATAGAAACCATCTCGGGAGTATACAGGACAACATCCTACAGTTTCATGGCGATCGGTTGGATGGTTTGGCAGCGCATAAACTTCAAACATATATATATATATATATATATATATATATATATATATATATATATATATATATACACAAACATCCTCTTTTATAAATATAGATTACTAACCTGTAATGTTATATACAACTCGACCTATGCTCCTATTTAAACTTTTTCTTCAACTCCTTGTGGACCGTCCCCCTGGATACGTAGCGGTCAACCGGATACGTGTCAGAATAGTCTCTAATATCTGATATGCAAAGGTTTTTAGCTCAATTCGTAACTGTTAAAATAATATTATGCCGTCCCGGGACTTAATTGACACCCTGTATACTAGCTTGGTCCACAAGGAGCATGCCATATCTGAATTATTTAGGGATTATACTGATGCGGTTTTACATGAAATTACTTTTGATTGAAGTACATACTAAGTTACTGTATCTATCAATTTCATGACAAACATCGTATATTTTATCGACAAATCCTTTCTTTAAAAACCAAAACACAAATGAAAAAATGCCTTAAATAATTTATTTTAATTTGATTCATATAAAAATTAGGTTACTAAGAAATTATTTCATCATAGTAAATGTTAATAGTCATTTATGTGATTTTTAACATTGTTTTAACTTAAGTTTTTCATGAAAAGTTCAAAATTGCCCTAATATCATGTTATCGCTATGACATTATCGTGTATCGAAATACGACAGTGAAACATTCCAACGTGCAAATGGCTGTTTACAATCAAACCTACAGATTTTACACAATTACAGTATTATCTAAATGTCATATAGATTTATCATAACGCGTTGGTGAGACGCGTTACTGATGTATCGATAAAAATCGTTGCGCCATTGATTGTATTATCCCTAATAAATATTCCAACTTAACCAATAGTCAAATAAATGTTTAACAGTCCACTTATAATTAAACAGACCGTTTTATTTACTAATTGTATTCAATTATATTGTAGCGTATTTAAATTAACAAATATTAGATAGAAATTGCATAACTTTACAGATGGTATTAATTGTTTAGGTTATTGTGAATATTGGAATGTAACTAGAAAGACATGGGTTTTCATTAATGATATGTTTTTATAAAAGGATATGGGAACATTTCACATTAATAAAATACAAAATGTGAAAGGAGAAAGATGAATTGAATATAATTAATTAATTAACAACGTTGTGCTTGACTCCTACTCAGTTTGTGGGGTGAGTTACAGGGAAAGGTCAGTGTGTCAACATGGCTCTCTGGGGAACGAAACTTTTACCGAGTTTGAAGATAAGGGAAGCCCGGCAGGTCGATAACCTTCGACTTAGAATTACACGACTGAACAAAATGTACTACTTTTGATCGTATATTTAAAGGAGGTAAATAAATGTTTTATTTCATGAAACAATATACAAATATTGCATAGAAATCGTCAAGTGTGCAAACAAATTTATTAAAGTTATATATACAAAAAAACATTCACTCAATACATAGTCACATTCATACTTACAATAGTCTAAATCATTCATTCGTTTGAACTAATCCACTCCAGCACCTACGTCAGTCAGCCAATCACTAGGTCTCCCATTGGTGTGCCAAAAACTCATCTGCTGTAAAACGCTTCCGATATCAAGGCAGCTTTCAGACGAGTTTTGAACGCCTTCAGCGTCGGGGCACTTTTAATTGCGTTCGGTAATTTATTGACAAAACGAGCACCCGCCTGTGAGGGCAAGCGCTCGTAAGCTACCGTCCTGTGTCTTCCAGTTAGGTAGTTGTCCCTGCCTCTAGTTTCATAAGAGTGTATTTCTCTACCTCTTATGGGCTCACATTTTGAATTAAAGAACACAAACGTTTCTAAAATGTACAGGCAGGGTAATGTCAACATTTTTAGGTTTTCAAATGATGGCTTGCACGACTCTCTCCACTGCAGTTTGGCAATTATACGAACTGCTTTTTTTTGCAGAATGAACAGTCTGGAAAAGATAACATTTGCGCAACCACCCCACAGTGCCAGTCCGTATGACAAGTGAGGGTAGATTACTCCATAATATGCCGTCATCAGTATCTGAATCGGGCAAGGTAAGTGGCTTCTACACTCATAGCGATGTTAAAAGAAAAATATTATACACAACTGGTATTTAGAATTTTACTAGGAACTTTTTAAACCACAAATACCTAAAAACACAAAACTCATTGTGATTCAAATAGATCGATAGTCGGATGGGGTCTTAATTCTGTGCTCCAACCTGTTGCTTAAAATACGGCGACAGCGTTGCTGCAATGGACCTCTCTTATTCATTTGGAGAAAAAAAGAGAGAGACTGGATGTGCAATGTAACATAGATAAGATGTTGAAGGTCTTTCACTTCGATTTAAAAAACTAGAATTTTACATGACGTTTTGAACTAGTTGAAATTTCTGATGATGCTGAGTACGACTGCTCAATACACATCCAATAGATACGAGATTATCGAGGATAAGTAGACCACCAACCAATCAAATCATCGCTTGGCGAGGACACACAAAGATATTTAAAAGTAATACTTTATTTTTAAGGTATTCTTCAACTTGGGGATGATTTTTATTGCTTTTAGTTCTGTTTTATTTCTATAGAGTGACCATAACTATCTAATAGAGAGAGGTAGTCTGTATCGAAAAAAATTCTGTGGAATAAGCTGCAGACCGAGTTAGCTTCAGGCACACCTTTCTGATGGTGACAAAGGATTCAAACAGTATTTGAGGACCACTTAGTTCTCGTAGCAATTGAATGTTGACAGTTGTGTGAGCCAGACAATTGGCTGGACATTCATGCGGGCTGGACATATTTATGTCAACTGTTTAATCGTTTCCAGAAATTTCTAGTACGAACTAGATTAATGTTTGGCGGGTTCTCACTGTTCTTGCGAATGCATAATTAGAACATGTTTTGTGGCAAACTTACACGGATTTTATGAAGAAAAAACGAAATTGATGTTTTTGTTGATAAAATATCCTTGTAAAGACTCAATCTATATGCAAATAATACAAATAAAGTTTAAATTTACTTAAAAGCCGTTTTGTGAGTGCTTCAAAGATATAAAAAAAGATTGAAGGTGGAAATATGTTTGCCCTTCAAGTCTGAAATAACTGTTCTACCTATTCCTACGTTCACAACCATTCTCACAATACATGTTTACAACAGAAAAGTCAGTCTAAAAACTTCACTACACCGAATTACTCCTTTCTCTTAATCATTCTTCCAATGAATTACATTTAATTACAAATTATAAATAAATTACTCCTCTAATCTATGTGCCTCTGACATAAGTGTGACCTATGTAAATCTTGGACCCATGCACGTATGTTACCTATGTGTAGGGTTACCATATGTCCGTATTTTGTACGGACAGTTTGTATTTTACATTCTCTGTCCGTATCCGTACCGTACAAAGGGAAAGCCTGGTAGATGTCCGTATTTTGTACGGACAGTTTGTATTTTACATTCTCTGTCCGTACCGTACCGTACAAAGGGAAAGCCTGGTAGATGTCCGTATTTTCCGTTCTTTTAGTATTGTAATATATTTTTAATATTTAATGTTGTGAAGAAGACAAACGTGTAATACTATTATTTTGGGCAATCGACGACCATGGGAGATTGTGTCTCGTATGATAACTTATACTATCACACACTTCCCTCCTGAACTTGGCCGTAAAAAAGAGTGAAAATTTCGAAAGATTGTTGGAGTTTGCTCTTTCTCTACCCGGTACTTCGGCACCAGTTGAAGCAGTATTTTAATCAATGAAAATATCTGGACAATAGATTATCAGTGGAGACTGTTGAAGCTATTTTAAGCATCAAAGTTAACAGTGACATGTCATGTACTGAATTTTTTGAAACAATTAAAACAATGGCTCTTTACTTTAAAAGTAATGTCTTCGGAAAATATGAATGGTTTCAGCCTTTATATAGTAAATAGTATTATATTTATTATATAGTTTATTTGTAGTACAAGTGATGCCTAAACATTTTCAAGGAGATTTATGACAATTTATTGAGTTCGACCAACTTAAACTGTATGAACGTCTTTTCTAAAGTATAAATTTTTTTTGTTTTGTATTACTCTGAAATCTTCAAATAATATATATATAGTCGTAATATTAATATTATATATTACAATGCCGTTAATATAATAATCCAAATTTTACAACCCGTACAACAATCGTATATCATAAAAGACAGTTTACAAAATCCCCACCCACCAGACCCTCAAGTATGTCTGGTGTCCGTATTTTACTAAGAATATGTGTGGCAACCCTACCTATATGTGTCTCTGACTCACACAGTAATCTACATGTTTCTCTGACCCATGTGTGTCTCTGACTCCCCCTCTGACCTAGGAATGACCTATGTATATCTCTGACCCATGTGTGTTAGTAATCTATGTGAGTCTCTGACTCCCACAGTGATGTACGTGTTGCTCTGACCCATGTGTGTATCTGACCTATGTGTTTTTCTGACTCCCACAGTGATCTACGCGTTGCTCTGATCCATATATGTCTATGACTCCCATACTGATCTACATCTTGCTCTGACCCATGTGTGTCTCTGACTCCACCTTTGACCTAGGTATAACCTATGTATAACTCTGACCCATGTGTGTCTGAGATCTATGTATGTCTCTGACTCCCACAGTGATCTACGTGTGCCTCTGACTCATATATGTCCCTGACCTATGTGTGTCTCTGACTGCTCCTCTGATCTACGTATCTCTAACACAAGTGTGTCACTGACCCATGTGTGTCTCTGACCTAGGTTTGACCTATGTATATCTCTTGACTCATGTATGCCTGTTACCTATGTTTGTCTCTAACCCATGTGTGTCTCTGATCTAGGTTTGGCCTATGTATATCTCTGATCTGACCCTCGTGTGTCTGTTTCCTATATAAGTATCTTACCCATGTGTATCTCTTACCCATGTGTGTCTCTGACCCATGTATGTCTCTGATCTATGTGTGTCTTTGAATGATTGGAGGTGGAACAGGCTGATGAATGCCTGTCGATCTGAAATGACTGTGGTAACCCACGGATGGAGTAGTCTCAGGCAAATACGAAGATGACAATGGCAGAAGCCAAGAAGAGGAGAAGCTCTGGGCTACTAATTACACTACCCCTGTATCGTGTATTGCCTTAGGGCTGCTGCCCAGCTGACTATTCGATACACAATACGTCGAACGAGACAATGGATGTATCGTCTAATTATGAGACACCTTGGGGAGGTCATTGTATGGTGCAGACCACAAGTCAATTGGAAACTAAACAGGTGTAGGCTTGTGTGCGTTATTCATAGCCAGACAATTCAGTGGTTAATCATCTGTTATTTACGGTACATGAGGCATTATTTAAATTATTTTTTATTTATTGTCTAGACAAATATATATGCGCAATAGTGATTTGAATTGTTGCTTGTACATATATTATGTTTCTATTCAACAGTGTCAAACTATCAGATTTTGTGCGCGCGCCGCCGACGCTATTAAGTAATTCATGAAACACTTGTACGAAATGAAACTGTATGGTAATAATTTAATAATTGTCTGAATGATATAATAGTATGAATGAATTGTAGTGAAATAAAATGGAAGAATTGTCGGCTATGAAAATAATTATACTTCAAAAATAAATTACAGGCTGGATCGCACGGCCGGTACTTAAGGCGATACTAAAGGGTAGTTTCTGTCCAAACCACACCCACTCTGCCGGAAAGGAGTGAGGGAAGCAAGAAGAATAAACCTCCTTGGTGTCTCATCACCTTTATACAGGGTGTCTTTTTTAAATGGGCCACTTTTGTGATCTTGGAAACCATAAGTCTGGAAAAAAACTTCAAATGGGGAACCTTACCTTGTTTTTGGAGACAATTAAAAATACATATTTTAAATTTTGACAAATTTCCACCATTTTCCAATATGGCGGTTAAGTTTGTTTTTTCTTATGGAAGACCCTATATTTTGTAATAGGTTTAGATAGAAATAGTAATTTTAAGTCTTATTTATTCTTGGCAGTTTTTTTCGATATTTTGCTTAATAACGTACATATGAGAGCTCAAAATATTCAGATTCCTCATGGAACCATAGAGATAACGATTTTTTAATGCATTTAAAAGAATTATCTAATCAGCAAACATTAGTATCAGCTGTTTAAGTCAACTTCTAATACATCTGTCGATATATATATATATATATATATATATATATATATATATATATATATATATATATATATATATATATATATATATACATATATTGGAAGTAGAATTAAACAGCTGATAATGGTAACAGTGCTGCCAACACCAATTTATTTGTGACAAAATAGTAACATATTTGTTTTAATTTCAGTGTATTATAATTAATACATTATTTTGTCAAGTCCTGAAAAAATAATAGTAGGCATACATTTTCCAAATGTTTGTTGTAATATTTGCAGTTTAGTTAGTTTTTTTAATGTATTAGAAAAAATGTTGTTATCTCAATGGTAAGCTCCGTAAGGAATCTGACAATTTATAGCTCTTATATCTACGTTATTAAGAAATATATTGTAAAACTGCCAAGAATAAAAGTCTTAAAATTACTATTTCTATCTAAACCTACGGTATCATAAAATATAGGGTCTTCCATAAGAGAAAAAAAATGCTGATCACCTTATTGGAAAATTTAAAGTATGTATTTTTAACTGTCTCCAAAAACAAGGTAAGGTTCTCCATTTTAAGTTTTTTATCAGACATATGGTTTCCAAGTTCACAATAGTAACCCATTTAAAAAAAGACACCCTGTATGCTGTATTATCATTTGAAATTTGTACTGTAAAGCTCATAGAACTTAATACGTTCTACATCTACAGATGTGTATAAAGATTAGCTACAATAGTGTAAATTTTGCAAATCTTCGTGTTTCATAAACCATAACCTCAAAAAAAAAAATGTCTTACTCAATTTCCATCTATATGTCAGCAATTCTCGCGTTTTTCAAATTTCACGGGAAAATAGGAGTACGCCCAACCATGTTTGATTAACTTTATTTTCCTTATTCAATATGGGCGTGGAAAGGTTACTTCTAGCACAGAGTATGTAGATAAACATAGTTTATTCATTTACTCTGTGCATGTAGTTTCCATTTGCTTCATTTTAGAGCTTCGACACAAAATCTTCTCAACGTTATGTTTTAATTTTGTTGTTTAATATATACTTAATTTAATCTCTTTTTAACATTTTAATTGGTTCAGATTGGCTATACTTAAATATTCTTTCCTCAGTGCAAATAAATAATAATAATAATAACAACAACTCAGGAAAATGTACTTACTTGATCTCCGATAGTAATGATAATGGCGGAGAATATTGTCATTTGTATTGACCAACAATTTCATTTTTATATAACTAGTCAATATCTTACATAACATAAATACTGTTCGTATAAATCGTTTAAATTTGTTTTATTCACACTTATATTTTTTGATTATTCCTTTAAAAATTGCGTTAGATAAATCTATTTTACATCGATTCACATGTTTCTCCGAAAGTAAATAATTTCATTGTTGCTTTATTATTGTCAGAAAGGGAGATAGCTAAAGTAATATTTATAGTAATTCGCATACTTAATCCGCGTGTTTGGAGTGGCATTGACTTGAACATGTCACCAGTCCCCAGCGTCTGCGGATTCTCAACCAACGAAGTCGATAGAAATACACTCCAGCTCAATAAACTGTGGGAAGATAAATCTACAGTACTGAAAGAGTGGTTTCAAGTGTAAGCAGTGCCACAAACGTTCAGATCCTGTGATTCCCGCGGGAATGGGTTGTCGAAAGGGATCGGCAAAGTAATCATGATTGGGTTTCCGGTTCCGACCAAAACGATCGATGTTGCGTCGCCGGGGAATCGGGCCTCAATCTATCGATGTACACTACTATGTATGGTTAAAGGTTACACTGAAGTAAGTTTAGTGACGTACGCAGTATCTGCTATTTCAGTGTCCGCAGATATGACACTTAATCTGCAGATAACCAACTTTACTACGATCATGGACTGATTGTCTCTGCTAAGTCTAAACAAGTTGACAGTATTCGATTTATATTTATTTTGTACAATCGTAATTAGCAAATGGCTTAACATAAGAAATTCGTAGCAAATATAAGTAAAATATGCCTAGGTCTAATTAGTACAGCCTCCACTGAACGATCTCATACACCTTGCATGTTAATCCCTCTAGTGATGTACATTTATTATTACCCTTTCATATATCAAATTCTCAATTATGTGACACCAACAAAACATTTTGCGTATTTTAAGGCAAATTTCACTAATTACTTAGGCGAGTGTAAGACTAGTGTGAATGACGTGTGTAGTCTGGTAACTAGCTGAGTTCAACTGTTCCACAGAAAGGACCATTAATTAATAGCCCAATAGCCAAGGTAACTAAGGAACTTTCAGCTTTTACGTTGAATTCAAACCATGTAGTATTGGTCTGATTTTTACTGGCAAGACTAGTATTCAATTATCTCCCGTCCACAGCGTCCGGACACTGACTATCACCCGATATGAACACCGCTGAGTTCTCTAACAGTTTCCACGCCGATAGCAATCATTGAGTAGACGCCATGTCGGTATGAAGAGGACCGAGCATAGAACCTATAGCCTACAATCTCCAACACTTTGTCTCCAACTAGCTGGATTACAGCACTGCGCCACTAGTACCTACTATAATTATCATACAAGTAATGCAGCTATTTAAATTACCTTATAATATGTATACAAAAAAGACTTTAATATTCGCTCCTCAGGACGTCTTTTTAAATACAGTTCAAGGATATTTTATAAGAGGGTCGTGGTTTTAAAAAGAGATTGTACAGTATGTCTCTAGATGAATATCTTAGTAAATAAATAGCCTTCTTTTAATCAACATTTAAAGGTTTGGGATGCAAAATAAAGTCGTTTCTTGGTGATCATTCAGAATATGGTCCCTGTATTATTCAAAAGTTAAACAACGAGTTAGGACAACAGAACAAAGAATAAAATAGAGTAGACACGCGGCAATCTAAGTGAAGCCGGAACGCTTACCAAGATGGCGGCCCCATCCACTGTCTACTCAATTCTAGACGGAAGCTGAGCATCAGCTGAATTTTAAAAACTTGTAATAAAGTATTGTGAGTAGACCTTAATTTCCTACCTTATAAACGCAATTGAGCTACCATAGCTGGTTGCAATAACAGCAATAAAAACAAGCCGGATGGAATAACTTCAATTGTGAAATCTATTCATTTGGTTACTATTTTTATTTCTTTATAATACTGTAAATAAGCCTACTTCTAGTAGTTTTACTTAGTTTACTGTGTTGTTTAAAATGAATGATTTCAATTTTATCAAATGTATTATTTCAACAATAGATTATATTTTTAGGTTACATCAGCTGTGCCCATATCACCAAGATGGCAAATATCGGCTTCAACTACTACTGTAGGACAGAATTCATTATGACTGCTCTACTTTATTCTTTGCTCTGTGGGTAGGACCGTTAGAAAAAACTCCCTTCCCCAATTACTCTTCTTTAATCAGCGCTAAAAAAACACCACGTAACTTCCAAACAAACTGTTTTGCATACTTGATATCGTAGGTATTTGTTAACAACACTTTCAAGTAATTGGTGAGCGAAAATTTCGGAAATGCGATTAATTTAGTAATTGCTATACACACGTTTATTTTATTAACTATTTTGTACGCTGATGGTTACCTAAACACCACCATCTTACATCTCACATCATAAATGACACAATTATAGAGTGAGCTATACATTCATCAACAACATTATGTATTAAAAATGTATGTATCATACGAACTGTTATAAACAAATTCTTCTGTGACCTTCCATTCAGACAGACCAAATCTTTTAATGTTGATAAATGGATTAAGGTAATCCACTATAGTAGGTATCTTATTTAAAATGAGCGTTCTTTCAGTGATCAACATACTATTTTTTTTAAAGTAACATTGCAATGCCACAGCTTGTTTCTCAGTTTTTTGTTTTTTTTTTTACTACAAAATAAAGAGAAGTTTTCTATGTATAGTTAGATTGGTTGACTAACAAACATCGTACGCCAGGAAGGAAAGTACCAATGAGTAATAACGAGTATACACGAATCTTCAAGGACAAAACACTTTTGAAACACATTACTGTCTTTTAATGTCTTCTATTGTGTCAGCCACGTCTTGTTCGGTAGTGACTAAACTCCATTGTAATACATGAGCATTTATAACAACTGCATTACGTTCTGTGGTCGGCCACATGACAATGCGACGCACTGAGATAGAGTTACAGAAATAACTGTAAATCTTTCTTGTAAATTAGCGTGAATTTACAGACTCTTATAATGTGTTCCATATAAGAAGGTATATAAATCATGTGCCCTAGTTATTCCAGTTAAAACGCATTACATATTAGTGATTTGATCTTAGTATGTAATATTGCATCTTGAGTATCCCCTCCTGAATAACTTAGGTAGACACCCTCCGCGAATAAAGTCTTCCTGCAATACCAAGGAGTTCCATTAGGGCAAGAGCTTTTTTTATGGAAAGATGAAAAGTATACATAGTGCCAAACCTGACACACATTCAGCTGTAATAAAATGTTTTAAATGGTAAATTTTACGAAAAACAACTTGTAGTGAACTAGAATATAAAATATTCATTTATCAAATGACACTTCAGTGTTGCTATACGATCACTATTATGGACCAAATGCTTGAAATAGAAACCCATGTTTTAGGCGTTTTAGTGGAGGGAAATAGTCCCTTAATGGCATAGCATTCTTTAAAATTATAAAGCAAACGTTAAAAACGTTCTAGTTGACGGTAAGTTTTTGTAAAAATGTAGTATTTTCAAAATTGTATTATGTTTAAATGAATAAAACTTGTCTTGCTCGACGATTTCAAACTTAAAAATCCTTAGCCTATATAATCTAATGGTTCACCAAAGTGGACCTATAGTAATCATAGTGTTCACTATAAAATAATAAACACTAACCGTACAGTTGAAATAAAACAACATACACTGGCGAGAGTGTAAGAACCCTCGTATTTCTACTACAGGGCTGTTTAATGTCCGGCGGTGGCTTGGCAGTTTGGAAACAACTAACTGATGCTGAGTTGGTGTTTTATTTTCAAATAATTGTTTAAGTGTTTGTTTGATTGTCACACACAATTAGATTTGTTACATTCGAAAGCCAAATATAAATTAAAGGCACTTGAAATTACAGCTTTGTATAAATTTATCAATTGTCATAATTCTTCTTTCAATAGGACGAGGGAGGTGGAGGATTATGATAAACTATGGATGAATAATATAGCCGAAATGTGCAGTCTTAGATGTTGCGTAAAGGGTAACAAGCTTGTCTCTTGATTATATATATTCTTATTTGAGTGATTCGTGTAAAATTATATTCATCCTAAAGGGTTGAATAATGCCTGATACTGAAGCTGAACAGACTGCACGGCCTCTCCGCTCTCCTGACGTAGAATGCAAATTGTGTAACCTTGGCGTGCCGAGTAAAAAACACGTCTTGGTTGCTAATTTGGCGGTACGTTTTTGGTAGGCTGCTGGAATCAGATACCGCACAATGACACCCACGATTTCCGAACGTCACAGCTTCATTGGAAGCAGATACCGCACATTGACACCCACGAGTTCTGAACGTCACAGCTTCATTGGAAGCAGATACCGCACATTGACACCCACGATTTCCGAACGTCACAGCTTCATTGGAAGCAGATACCGCACAATGACACCCACGATTTCCGAACGTCACAGCTTCATTGGAAGCAGATACCGCACATTGACACCCACGAGTTCTTAACGTCGTCGCTTCATTGGAACCAGATACCACACATTGACACCCACGAGTTCTGAACAACGTCGTCGCTTCATTGGCACCAGATTCCACTGATTGACACCCACGAGTTCTGAACAACGTCGTCGCTTCATTGGCACCAGATACCACACATTGACACCCACGAGTTCTTAACGTCGTCGCTTCATTGGAACCAGATACCACAGATTGACACCCACGAGTTCTGAACAACGTCGTCGCTTCATTGGCACCAGATACCACAGATTGACACCCACGAGTTCTGAACAACGTCGTCGCTTCATTGGAACCAGATACCACAGATTGACACCCACGAGTTCTGAACAACGTCGTCGCTTCATTGGCACCAGATACCACAGATTGACACCCACGAGTTCTGAACAACATCGTCCCTTTATTGGCAACAGATACCACACATTGACACACACACACATACACAGTTCTGAACGTAGCCGTTTCGTTGGATCATATTCCACAGATTAACATACACGAGTTTACTTCATTGGAACCAGATACCACACATTGACAGGCACAAGTTCTGAACGTCGCCGCTTCGTTCGAACCAGATACCACAGATTGACTCTCACGAGTTCTGAACGTGGCCGCTTCATTGGAACCAAATACCACACATTGACACCCACGAGTTCTGAACGTCACCGCTTCATTGGAATCAAATATCACATATTGACACCTAAGAGTTCTGAACGTGGCTGCTTCATTGGAAACCGATACCACACATTGACACCCACGAGTAATGCAATTTTAGAAAAACTATAATTTTTCAATAATTATTAGAAAAACCATCAGCTTTTCATCAACGTGAGACATTTTGATCGACTGAGATCTCTATGTATCTATATAGTAATTAGACTTCTTAGCGTTAACTTTTACCATGTATGATCCTTTTACTCTTTATGGTCCTCTTACTCATATACCAATCAGTTTATAGACACTTTATTCAGCTTTATTTACTTCAGCAGCAGGATACCTGCATTTATTAGGAAATACGATCAGATAAAATGGCATGGTGTATACCTCTGCGTTACTGGACTTTTTAGTTCTGATATATGTTATATGCAATGTTTTATATGAGTTTTTATTTCGTTCATGATTTAGTTTGTAAAAGTAATATATAAACTTAGCATTATTTATAGTTTAAATTTAAAAAGTAGAAACCCCCAAAATTTCTTCAGTTTGCAAATATATTTAACAATGTCAAATATTGATCAGGAATGAAAAAAATGATAAAGAAAAAAGTATTTTACTACATTTATTTATTCATTTAGCGGTTTCTTGTGAAACATTGTACTTTTGTAATATAATTAAGTGAGAAAATGTTATATTGTTGAATAAGTGTACATGTATAAATTACCGATGTATCCTCTTTGAAGTTATGAGAAAGATGTTTCTTTTTCTTGCTTTGGTAATTAGTCATATAACTTGATTCATGGTTAAATAGCTGACTTGAGCAGTTGAAACTTGAGAGCAGAACTCAAAATACAAGTGAGCTAAGAAAACATATTACGGTAAATTCTTAAAAAGGAATAAAATATCCAAATAAAGATAACTCATGGATATATAATGACTGTAAATAAGAGAAATTATTAAGACTCAGCTTTCTGTGACAGGTTGTAACATTGGAATACGATCAAAATGATGTAGTGTACAATATTTTACTTTCAACTTTCTAAAATGATGCTTTCAGTTTTTAGTGAGTTGATACGAAGTAAGTCCTAAAGATAGGGTAAAATATTATATACCATTATCGCATTAACATATTTCGACAATACAGCTTTAATGTCTACATAAACTGTGGATAACGTAAATTGCGACGGTGGCGCATTCAAATGGGGTCTAATTCAGCGATAATGGTGGCATATAAACTACACTCGCAATGGAAACTGCTACTGCCTAGCACCTGTTCTCGTTACACAATTTACATCTCTCATTTATATATCAGTTACTGCAATAATGGTGGCATACAAACTACACTCGCAGTGGAAACTGTTACTGCCTAGCACCTGTTCTCGTTACACAATTTACATCTCTCATTTATATATCAGTTACTGCAATAATGGTGGCATACAAACTACACTCGCAGTGGAAACTGCTACTGCCTAGCACCTGTTCTCGTTACACAGTTTACATCTCTCATTTATATATCAGTTACTGCAATAATGGTGGCATACAAACTACACTCGCAGTTTACATCTCTCATTTATATATCAGTTACTGCAATAATGGTGGCATACAAACTACACTCGCAGTGGAAACTGCTACTGCCTAGCACCTGTTCTCGTTACACAGTTTACATCTCTCAGTTATATATCAGTTACTGCAATAGTGGTGGCATACAAACTACACTCGCAGTGAAAACTGCTACTGCCTAGCACCTGTTCTCGTTACACAGTTTACATCTCTCATTTATATATCAGTTACTGCAATAATGGTGGCATACAAACTACACTCGCAGTGGAAACTGTTACTGCCTAGCACCTGTTCTCGTTACACAGTTCACATCTCTCGTTTATGTATCAGTTACTGCAATAATGGTGGCATACAAACTAAACTCGCAGTGGAAACTGCTACTGCCTAGCACCTGTTCTCGTTACACGGTTTACATCTCTCATTTATATATCAGTTACTGCAATAATGAAGGCATACAAACTACACTCGCAGTGAAAACTGCTACTGCCTAGCACCTGTTCTCGTTACACAGTTTACATCTCTCATTTATATATCAGTTACTGCAATAATGGTGGCATACAAACTACACTCGCAGTTTACATCTCTCATTTATATATCAGTTACTTTAATAATGGTGGCATACAAACTACACTCGCAGTGGAAACTGCTACTGCCTAGCACCTGTTCTCGTTACACAGTTTACATCTCTCATTTATATATCAGTTACTGCAATAGTGGTGGCATACAAACTACACTCGCAGTGAAAACTGCTACTGCCTAGCACCTGTTCTCGTTACACAGTTTACATCTCTCATTTATATATCAGTTACTGCAATAATGGTGGCATACAAACTACACTCGCAGTGGAAACTGCTACTGCCTAGCACCTGTTCTCGTTACACAGTTTACATCTCTCATTTATATATCAGTTACTGCAATAATGGTGGCATACAAACTACACTAGCAGTGGAAACTGCTGCTGCCTAGCACCTGTTCTCGTTACACAATTTACATCTCTCATTTATATATCAGTTACTGCAATATTGGTGGCATAAAAACTACACTCGCAGTTTACATCTCTCATTTATATATCAGTTACTGCAGTAATTGTGGCATACAAACTACACTCGCAGTGGAAACTGCTACTGCCTAGCACCTGTTCCTGTTACACAGTTTACATCTCTCATTTATATATCAGTTACTTTAATAATGGTGGCATACAAACTACACTCGCAGTGGAAACTGCTACTGCCTAGCACTTGTTCTCGTTACACAGTTTACATCTCTCATTTATATATCAGTTACTGCAATAATGGTGGCATAAAAACTACACTCGCAGTTTACATCTCTTATTTATATATCAGTTACTGCAGTAATTGTGGCATACAAACTACACTCGCAGTGGAAACTGCTACTTACTAGCACCTGTTCCTGTTACACAGTTTACATCTCTCATTTATATATCAGTTACTTTAATAATGGTGGCATACAAACTACACTCGCAGTTTACATCTCTCATTTATATATCAGTTACTGCAGTAATTGTGGCATACAAATTACACTCGCAGTGGAAACTGCTGCTGACTAGCACATGTTCCCGTTACACAGTTTACATATCTCGTTTATATATCAGTTACTGCAATAATGGTGGCATACAAACTACACTAGCAGTGGAAACTGCTGCTGCCTAGCATCTGTTTTCGTTACACAGTTTACATCTCTCATTTACATACTGCAATAATAGTGGCATACAAACTACACTCGCAGTGGAAACTGCTACTGCCAAGCACCTGTTCTCGTTACACAGTTTACATCTCTCATTTATATATCAGTTACTGCAATAGTTTACACATAGTCCCTGGTGTCTTAATTTTGACCTTATTTAAAGTTTGCGTCTAATAGTAAAAACAATTATACTAATTGTGGAGTTAGCCAAAAGACAACAGGTTTAGTTGTACGACGACCATTCTTAACTGTCCACAGCAAACGGTGAGGCTAAATATGCAGTTACTTGACGAAGATTATTATACTGAAGAACACGGATCCAAATCTTTAACTATTGACTTAAAGATGTGCAAAACTAAAATCTGGTTTGTCTCCAGTAGAGTTAATCACGGGAGCCACTCTGCCTTCTATTGTTCAATTCAAGCGAGTTGACGAGGAATATTTTGAGAAATATGAAGTTTCAGATAAACGGATAAAATAAATGGTACCAGGTAACAGACACAAACTTCCTCTCTTTCCCTTTATGTCAAGTTTTTTAAATAAAAACAGATATTAAATTAATTACATATCCAAGGAATGCACAGATAAAACATTTTATTTAAACAAAAGTAAGGACAAATATAATCTTCAAAAACAGCTGGTCAATTAATCACACAGCCAGATTTTATGTAAACAACCTTCAACAACTTGAGATGTGGCTCCCGGCCTTCGGCCACCAGCCCCAACTTAGTGAGGTGTTAACTAATAAATAAAATATAAAAAATATTTTAAAGAGCAAGACCATATTATTGATGTGTGAATATGTACTGTATATTTTCATACTACCTAGTAACACAGTGAATAAACCAGTTATTTATTTAAAGTTTAACTTGTGCCAATTATTCTGGTTGTGTAAGCGATGTACTCCGTAGTAAATGCGCGCAGGAACAGGACTACACCGCCAATAGGGGCAGGCACGAGGTGAGTGGATCGATCGTTTTCGTGAAGGTCATGATCGTGGGTGTAAAACGGGAATAGAGGGGAGACTCCCGTGCTCGGTGTAATCCGCTTAGCGCCGGAAACAATAGTACTTGGAAAAAATAGTAACAGTGTTTGTTTTTATTATTTAAACACTGCGATTCTTATGAATTAAATTTATACTTATATATAATAATTGTTAAAACTGACAACTCCGTATCCACACAATTAAGTTAAAAAAGAGGATACAACTTTTTTTGTGAAAAAATCTAATTCTGAATGTAATTTCACCCTCTGGTAATAGTGTGCTATGCCCACGATAAAAATATAGTAATTTATGTTTAGCTTTTTTATTTAAATCATAATGTTATTACCAACTATAAATAACTGGAATAAATAGTTTAACTAATTCATATATGAATGATTTGTATGTTGTTAACAAAGGATTATCGAGCATTATGGAAAGAATATTTGCTGTGATAAGCTAGAATAAAATTATCTGTAAAGGTACATACTTTAGACTACGTCATGATGTGTTGTAACGATATTACAAAATATTTTACTATTTTCTATGTAACCACCATGTACTGACATTCTGAAAAACTAAGAATTAATATATAAAACACTTTAAACAAACTTCAAACGTTTGAAATTATTTCAATGCTTTCAAATCATGAAAGGGACATATAAGACCACCAAGTTTACTGACAAACAAATTTTTTTAGAATTTCAAATGCCTATGAACTATATCAAAAGCCAGCACATTTTTAATTATTCAGTGCATATTGATACAAATATGTATATCGGCACTACTGGCACAGTGCTGTAACCCAGCTACTTAGGGACAAGTGGTGAGGAGATTGTAGGCGATAGGTTCCATGCTCGGTCCTCTTAATACCGATACGGCGTCTGCTCAATAATTGCTATCAACGTGGACACTACTTGAGAGGTCTAGAGTCTCCATGTTGGATGGTAGTCAGGGTCGGGGTGTTGTGAGGGAGGAGAAATGAGTATAAAGCTTGTCAAATAACTGATACTCAGACTAATACTACGCGGTTAAAATTCCACGTAAAGTTGTATGTCCCTTAGTTTACCTGGCTATTTGGCTATTAATAACTGGTTCTTTCTGAGCTAAGTCGAACTAGGTTAGTAAAAACTACTTCACTCGTTCATCTACACTCATCACACTCACTCCTCACTTGACGATAGGCGTTTTACTAATGTAAAATGAAAATCAGAACTCAATATACATGTCCCATCATATGTAACAACTTTCGGCTACTTAAACGTAGGTACTTAGTGTGGATTCTGAGGACCACTTATGTTTTCATAAGTTTGGATCAAAGGTGATAAGGCTCTTGTGTTACACTCATATGTTACAGAGAGGATTCAGTAAGTATTTGCATAAATATTTTGGTAGGCTCTAATTTTCTTTTGTCAGAACACCTCCCCCACCCCCAAGTTTTACGGTTAATCCTCTCTTCTTCTTTATTTTGCCTACACTCCACTGCTGAGAACAAGACACATATGTCGCTTTCTTAGGCTCAAGCGAACGTCTGAAATCGGATTACAACTACAGTGATGTGCATCTTTATAATCCTTTACCATTCTTTTATACGACAAACCTTGAGGAGTTCGAGGGGAATAAGGGGAAGGACTGACAATGGATCTGCCATCTGCACGGCGAACAGGAGAACTAACTACTCGACACACATTCAGCGCACTATTGGATGTGACCTATGTTTCTTTCTTCGCTGTACTTATAATACAGATGTCATAATTCTTTCCTATTGTAAATACTACATTAAAAGTTAAGTTACATTTTAAAATGAGTTTAACCTTTACAGTACGTCAGTTAAACAACAAATTGATAGCTTGTTCATGTCTATGTACGTTGAGTTGCCTTAGGAAGAAAGCAACTCAACGTACAATGCAATGTCTACAATCCTGAGCTCTACGTTGTTATCGGTCTCAGGAGGCAATAAGGAAGTCGAATGGAAAGCTGACCTGACATTTATGATTGTTAACCCCCGGCTTTAAGTACTAAAAGACAACAAAGGACCTTCGATAAATAAATACAATATACTATGACTTTGTAGTAAGTTTATCTCACGATTATTTGTACACATTTGAAGTCTTATTTATAATGGTTTTATCAATATGGAAAAACTGTTAAATTAAGTTATTACAGTGAAACTGCAAAAAACATCGCGTTTTCCACGTCATTGCTTAGTAACGTTTTTTTCTAAGGGTTAAATCGCTAACAAAACTAACTATTTGGAGATTAAAATATGTAGTACCAATTGTACGTAAGAAATGCATTAATGTACTTCATTATATTTCCTTCCAATTAGCCCACTCAAGTTTAACAATCATCTGTCTATCAAACTCAATGTATCTGTTTAACAAGCCTTCCTAGTTACCATTATTATTTTTATTTATTTATTTTTACTATTATTAGTGAAATTTTGTCTTACTTGGTTCACACAGAATTCATACCATGTTAGAATTAGTCTTATTTGAGTAAAATAAATTTCTTTACTCTAATGAAGAAAAAAATATTCAGGCTTCGCCAATGGATAGAAATATAAACTTGACAAAAAATATTTCAGTATGCCTGAATAAAAACATGAACTGTTAAAAATTTTCACATGCAAAAGAAACTTCGCATTTAAAGGGAATTTTCTTATAATGAGTAAATAATTCCAAAAATCAATAAGCAAAACAAAATTATGTATATTAAATACAAAAAAGTTCAGTTTAAAAATGTATTTAGTTAACAACTTATTTGTATAAATTATAAACATTTATTAGAAATATATTTGCAAAAACTAAATACAAAATAAGTCAGACTAACCAAATATATGAATTCTAACTGACCATCCTCATACTCAGTTCTTCCAAGGTCAACTTCTGACTCTTGGCCCTGAGCCCAACACGCCGTAGGCATCTCCAGTGTGACTCCAGTAGTGTTTATGCCGTTGGCAACGACTGAGAACAAAGCTTTCAGCTCAGAGCCGAACGATTCGGAACGAGAGTACGTGACTGAACGAACGGGATGCATTCTGGGGACTTGCATTTTTGTAGAATATGCTTTATATATTTTACTTTTAGTCACGACTAAACCGTCAATGATGGTCCTGGACCAACGTAGCAAAAACCTAAAGATACCGGGGGAGAGGGGAGCAAGGGTATAAGGTGAATTCCAAAGATTCAAATAACTTAATACCTGTTCATGCATCTATATATTTTGGTTCATAATAAGTTTCATAAAAAAAAATCATTTGAAACGAGATAAATGAGATAAGAAGCCTTACCAACAGACGGACAAATATTGAGATAAGAAGCCTTGCCAACAGAGGGACAAATATTGAGATAAGAAGCCTTACCAACAGACGGACAAATATTGAGATAAGAAGCCTTACCAACAGACAGACTAATATTGAGATAAGAAGCCTTACCAACAGACGGACAAATATTGCGATAAGAAGCCTTACCAACAGACAGACTAATATTGAGATAAGAAGCCTTACCAACAGACAGACTAATATTGAGAAAAGAAGCCTTACCAACAGACGGACAAATATTGAGACATGAAGCCTTACCAACAGACGGACAAATATTGAGATAAGAAGCCTTACCAACAGACAGACTAATATTGAGATAAGAAGCCTTACCAACAGACGGACAAATATTGCGATAAGAAGCCTTACCAACAGACAGACTTATATTGAGATAAGAAGCCTTACCAACAGACAGACTAATATTGAGAAAAGAAGCCTTTACCAACAGACGGACAAATATTGAGACATGAAGCCTTACCAACAGACAGACTAATATTGAGATAAGATGCCTTACCAACAGACGGACAAATATTGAGATACGAAGCCTTACCAACATACAGACTAATATTGAGATAAGAAGCCTTACCAACAGACGGACAAATATTGAGATAAGAAGCCTTACCAACAAACGGACAAATATTGAGATAAGAAACCTTACCAACAGAAAGACAATTACTGAGATAAGTCTCGTTTTCGAAACTTTGGTTTAAAATACATATATCTGCACAAAGTTACGCTATCTTAAGCAACGTAAAGTAAAACTGTCTTATTACACGAGAATATGAGTTAGGCCTACGAAACTATAACCTAAAGCAGCGCTCAATTAGTAACTGTTGATTACATTCGATATAAACAACTGTTGAATTAAAACGAAATTAAAATAAAGTAGATGTTGACTGTAGCGTGTTTAATGTATTAAAACGTTGCTGAACTTAACCAGGAATTACTATGCATGCATGCATATTGATAGCAAAAATAAATCTAAAATGGAAATTCGTGGGGGCAAGTTCGTTGAGTAACAACACGGGTTTTAACGTATAGAGAGATTATCGTGTGGATTTTAACGGATAAAGCTTTGTGTTAAACTATTAACCGATATTAGCAGTGATGCAAATCTGGTGTCGAAGCGATAATGAATTATTCAGTATCGCGCGACTGTTTGAACTCCCCCGGTGAAATTCATTCCACCATTTTATCAACTCAACGCTTTATTCCCATCGTCAAACGTAAATGAAAGAGCTAGATGAAAATTCGTGAAGGGAGGGATTTGACGGCATCCAGGATAAGCCTCACAATTCACCCAACCTTGCCGTTCATCTCTTACATGTATGGCATTTGTCAAGCAAATCTATGAGATTTATCTTTGAACACTTAGTAAACAAATTCAACGACTCCAAATAATCGTCATAACGGATTGCTGGCGTGGTCAAATGTACTTATTTCCTATTTGTAAGCCACAAAATCTAATTGTGATGGCAATAGCGTTCACTCATCGATCACCACCACATAATTTATGCTGATCGCATTATGGCTCTCAACAGTGTCATGCTTAGAAACATTTGGTGGTTGATAGGTCCAATGACTGTTATGTGAAAAAAGTATAATAATTAATAGAATTCATAGTGTGTTGTATATATCTATGGTTTGTTGTTAGCTACCATTTATTAATTTTTAAAAAGCTCTTATATATATATTTCGATCAAGATCCAAAAGCCATGTTGTATATAATAAAAAAATAAAATGATCTCCTATAGGCTAAGTCCAATCGATCGAGCCATGCAAGACTTGCCTCACTCATTCTGTTTATGCTGGTTAATCCCTCCGTATAAGAGCGCAGGTGGCACTCTGTAATTATGTGATCCGTTGTTTGGATATAATCACCGCACTAGATCTAGTGTCAATCCCCATTTATACTTCTAGTTGTTACATCTTCCCACGCCAGTTTGGAACCAATTCAACAGTGTCCATTCCTTACGAGAGAGATTCATTCCACCTACAGGTATTGACGGATCGTTAATAAGGAACTTATTTCGTCCGTCAAAACTTTTTTACGCTTTGGTCCATGTAGTACTGGGTAGGGGGGAGGTGATGTTGTTCGTTTCCATAGCAACACTTTAAAGCTGTACGTACCCTCTGGGTAGTTCTAAACGAGCAACGAATCTGGTAGCTGGACTGTCGCGAATTTGTGACCTCACAGCTATGGCAGCAATCACAAAAAATAGTGAGTTGAGAAAAAAAGAATATGTTGGGCAGTCTATTGATGGATAGGAGCACAAAGAATGGGGTAGAGAGTTTTATAAGAATTGTGTGAATGATCGAGGGAGAGTCCATTGTGAGTCGTGTGAACGAAGAATCAGGAAAAAAATATATATTTATTAATTTTCATCATTTTTCAACTAATAAGATGTCAGTTTTACAATAGTGACGTGTATCTTCTCTTCATATTTATAAAAATATAATAATAATAAAAATTACTGTAATTTATTAAATAAGTAAAAAGTAATATATATTAAAGTTTCAGTGATCTTGGAAGATTAAAAGAGCTGTTTGCAAAACATGAATGCCTGATTTAAATAAAAAACTGATCGTTTAAATTGTTAACTGGAGGCAAAAGTTAATTTCAAGTTCCATAATTAATAAAATTAATTACAAGTGTCATAATTGCAAAAGAGAATTCGCGAACAGGCCTATGAATAAATACATGATTTCATTTATATATTTAATTTTCATGATATCTGATTCAATTTATGGAAATGTCAAAAGCCCCCTTCGACTTCCCAACGTTAATGTTATGGAGGTGATTTAGTTATTCGCCAAATCAGCTCTCATCAGTACACAACAGTTCCAAAACACACACTGATATACACAAACTTTTTTAAGTTAATACTAACTAAGAAAAGTAAAATAAACTACACGTCTTTTTAAATTTGATTTTTTAATAATTATTTTTATTTCGTACTGAATCAAAAGGTTTTGAAAATTAAAGCAACAAAGAAAAACTAGTTATATGAATTTTCACAAATATATCGGCAATTACACACTTGCTTACATTATCGAATCATAATCTAAATTCAATAAAATTATTTAATAATATGTTATAATTAATACAATTTTTAGGCGACTTTTCCTGTTTTTTAATATGTATTTTATTTTAGGCATTAATTTTAGTTTTTAAAATTATCTTAACAGTAAAATTTGTACAAGTAAAATACACTTTTACTGTTCTTGGTCGTAACTCATAGTATTGTTATACCAAAACGAAGACTGAATAATTGTGAAGTAACATTATGAGGTTGATTGGAATGTGTCGGAGAAGTAGCACTTGATCATGCCAAGGTAATAGGACATGAAAGGTCAGTGTTAGCCGTGGATTTTCTTATAATAATAAACAATCTTACCGTTAGTGGGCTAAAACATGCTTTTCTACTTCAAGTGTACGGTTCGTGTTAGTTATTATTAGTCATAGTGAACAATGAACCATTATTAAAGGTCCAAATATGTTGGACCATAAGTTGATATGAATGTTTTAATTCAACTGTTCAGAGTAGCATTTAAAGTTTTACTGAACATATTTAAATGCAAAAAAATTACAAAAAACTATTTTATTTTACAAAAATCATCCTATGGTCCCCTAGAAAAATTCCTTATCTATCATATGACACATTAAGTGTTACAAAAATCAATTTTTTGCAGTTTCCGTGAAATGAAACGACCCCTTAAAAGTGCAAAGCCTCAAGTTTAATGTCTAGGTGCACGATATAAAGCAGTTTGTAATTATAATATTTTACCATCATGATTTCTACACAAAAGGGGATATGTTAAATACTCTTTTAAAACTGACATGAATTAAATAAATAATTCATAATGCTGTATAAGTTTACCTGTACATTTATCATTAAACCAGGGAAAACCCGTGCACGCTTCGCATGTAATCTCAGTCACTCTTCCGTGTAATTTTGCTATTTTTCTTCGTACTGTGCGCTTACATTTTTAAAGACTACCTCTTATGTCAAGTTGTACAGTTATGTCATAAGCTCTCTCATTCTTATAGTCAAGAGTAACAAAGCCTCTGAAGGTCAATGTAGGGATATTTATTATCTACTGTACTTTACCCCTAAGAGAAAATATTTTTAAATGCTTTCTTAGTACGTATTTAGAATATGTATGACCAGTTGCATAGTTAAAAGCCTCAGAGTTCTTGAGAAACTGTGATCAATCAGTCAAGGGTATTTGGCTTTTTTATTTATAGATGAAATAAAATATAAGGGATACTGTTCATCCAGTGTTGTCTACATGATTAACGTTTGTAACAACATGAACATTACAATGAACAATCAGGGATATTGTTGATCCAGTTTTGTCTACGTGATTAACGTTTGCAACAACATGAACGTTGCAATGAACAATCAGGGATATTGTTGATCCAGTTTTGTCTACGTGATTAACGTTTGCAACAACATGAACGTTGCAATGAACAATCAGGGATATTGTTGATCCAGTGTTGTCTACATGATTAACGTTTGCAACAACATGAACGTTACAATGAACACTCAGGGATACTGTTCATCCAGTGTTGTCTACATGATTAACGTTTGTAACAACATGAACATTACAATGAACAATCAGGGATATTGTTGATCCAGTTTTGTCTACGTGATTAACGTTTGCAACAACATGAACGTTGCAATGAACAATCAGGGATATTGTTGATCCAGTGTTGTCTACATGATTAACGTTTGCAACAACATGAACGTTGCAATGAACAATCAGGGATATTGTTGATCCAGTGTTGTCTACGTGATTAACGTTTGCAACAACATGAACATTACAATGAACAATCAGGGATATTGTTGATCCAGTGTTGTCTACGTGATTAACGTTTGCAACAATATGAACGTTACAATGAACAATCAGGGATATTGTTGATCCATTGTTGTCTACATGATTAACGTTTGCAGCAATATGAACGTTACAATGAACACTCAGGGATATTGTTGATCCAGTGTTGTTTACATGATTAACGTTTGCAACAACATGAACATTACAATGAACACTCAGAGAAATTGTTGATCCAGTGTTGCCTACATGATTAATGTTTGCAACAACATGAACATTACAATGAACAATCAGGGATATTGTTGATCCAGTTTTGTCTACGTGATTAACGTTTGCAACAACATGAACGTTACAATGAACAATCAGGGATATTGTTGATCCAGTGTTGTCTACATGATTAACGTTTGCAACAACATGAACGTTACAATGAACAATCAGGGATATTGTTGATCCAGTTTTGTCTACGTGATTAACGTTTGCAACAACATGAATGTTACAATGAACAATCAGGGATATTGTTGATCCAGTGTTGTCTACATGATTAACGTTTGCAACAACATGAACATTACAATGAACAATCAGGGATATTGTTGATCCAGTGTTGTCTACGTGATTAACGTTTGCAACAATAAGAACATTACAATGAACACTCAGAGAAATTGTTGATCCAGTTTTGTCTACGTGATTAACGTTTGCAACAATATGAACGTTACAATGAACACTCAGGGATATTGTTGATCCAGTGTTGTCTACATGATTAACGTTTGCAACAATATGAACGTTACAATGAACACTCAGGGATATTGTTGATCCATTGTTGTCTACATGATTAACGTTTGCAACAATATGAACGTTACAATGAACACTCAGGGATATTGTTGATCCAGTGTTGTCTACATGATTAACGTTTGCAACAATATGAACGTTACAATGAACACTCAGGGATATTGTTGATCCATTGTTGTCTACATGATTAACGTTTGCAACAATATGAACGTTACAATGAACACTCAGGGATATTGTTGATCCAGTGTTGTTTACATGATTAACGTCGCCCAAGAGTATTAGTTTGTCGATTTATTTGACTGCTTTTATCTATTACTAACAGCATTCCGTTAATTACCTATACCTTATACTAAACGTGTTGTTATATTATAGGGCTCAACTGACATATACTACATATTATTTTTGAACTTCAAAAACTGTAACAAGAATTTTATAAAAGTAAACGAGATTCATGTAAACATTTTAAAATGATTTAATTTTCTAAAATCTCTATCAATATTAAATATTCAATTAAATTTTACTTAAAAATGTACTTATTTCCTTTTGAGCTTGAAAAAAATATTTTCAAATAACTTCACATGAATTGTTGACTTCTAATGAATGTTTATGTCACAAAAATTAGAGATAACAATATTATGATTTTGACAAGACTTTGAAAACTACTTGTTACAAAATCACTGTTAATCAAAAAAAGATTTCATTACAAACCTAATTATAAAGGAAATAGTTTTGCCTCAAATTTCACTATGTAATATTATAATTTATTGCAATTAAGTGTGTAATCTTATCTGAGCGATTAATTTTTCAATTTGTGTTGTTAATAAATTATATTATACGATGAATAATTGACTGCAAATGTACTTAAGAGTACTTCCGATCTAGCCTAGTTTGTTTCACTAAGCACTGGTAAGGGTAGCGCACGGGTATCAATAATAACTGAATGTACAACTATTCTATAATCTGTTTAGAAGGATTATTTAGCAATTTACAAACAAACTTGAGTTTAATTTGTTACAATTAAGGACTACAAATAATAAGGAGGTGGCTTTAAATGCCCGAAGTACAGATTTAAACACAGACTGCAAGACATATTTAAGAAGAAACTGGAAACAACCAGATAGAAGAAGGATTTTGTGGGTAAATGATTTTAAGAAGAACGAAGATAGTTAGAAGGGAGTTACATAAAGTAGGAGTTACATACTGATAGGCCCTGGGCCGACTTGGGCCTGTTTGGATAGGTTTGCCTAACACTACATTACTTGTGTAAAGATATAACCTCTTGACGGTTGTCGCAGCCATCGATCTATATAAGAGAACTGTTGGTCAGAACTACATACTTTGAACACAGATTATTTAGTAACGCTAACTGTTAGAGAGTTTTACAGCAACACATTTATAGGCCATGTTAGCAACAGTGATATTGGTGAAGCTAGTCATATGATTAAGTTAATAAAATATATAGCTTTCATGACATGTAAAATATTTTGCCACCACATTTTTAAAGAAAAAAACCAATGTATTAATTGCCAACAAACAAGGGCTATGGTAAAAACTTAATAAAATTATCTTGTTTAGTAACTTGTAATATAATTGCTGTAGGACAGAGAAGTTATTTGTAATAATAATTTAAAATTAATAATGTTCATTGTATATAAAACTTTAACATACTATCATCTCTGTGAAAATTGTAATGTAAATAAAATGTTTGCTGTTAAATAAAGCGTTCTTTATTTGCACCATTTCATTTTGGAGTAAATAAATATCCAGGTATGTTGTATTTATATTAGCATGAGAATAGGATAATATATTGCTAAAGTAGCATTTTTTATTGTGCCTTGGACTCTAAATAATAACGCTAAAAAATATGCCTTATGGGATTTTCAATGTAATTCCGCCTGGCGGTCCCGCCAGTGTCGTGCGGGTTGCCTAGCCGATCGGACCACGTGCCCGCCACTCAGTCGGCAATCCAGTTGTATTATATAGATCGATGGTCGCAGCAAGCAAGAGGTTGGTGTGAGCGTTAGTTTACATGACACGCTTATCAGAAAGGCAGAATATAACAAGCTAAAGACATGAGATATATTCATTAAAATATATTTCTTATGATCGATGATATATACATAAATAATTGTAATCTCACCACTAACAAATTTTAAAACAACAATTATTCATTTGTGCCCACAAGTTCTGTAAATTATTAAAAGCACTAAAATAACATTTTCTAGTACGCTTAAACAATCGCACTACTTGCATACTGTCAACTTTATAATGCTTAGTACATACCATTACAGTATGCAGTTTGGCCGAGAAATCAATGAACCAAAACCGTGGGGAAGGGTTATCGGCAGTCAAGGGTGGAGACGCTGAGGCGCCAAGCAGTGACGTCGGGACGCCAGGCGCCAGCCTCTCCCCTACTGCGGCAACTGGGTCACACATAAAGTTCCCGTGGGCTGTTCGGCCCAACACAGTACAACTAAACATATCGATAGAACGACATTGAAGGGTTACCGGCAGTTAAGGGCAGAGACGCTGAGGCGACGAGCTGTGTCGTTGGGACGCCAGGCGCTATTCTCTTTCAACTACTGCGGCAACTGGGTCACACATAAAGATCCCGTTGGGATGGTCGGCCCGGCACAGTAAAACTAAACATATCGATAGAACGACGTTAAATAGTTGCTTGCAGTCAAGTGTGGAGACGCTGAGGCGCCGATCTGTACCGTTGGGACGCCAGGCTCCGCCTCCCCTTCTGCGACAACTGGGTCAAACACAGTGCCTGTGGATTATGTAAACATATAACCAAATATGAGAAGAAACACGAAATTATAGATTTGTTTGCAAACAATATCAAACCCGTAACATACAATCTATCGTAACAAAGTCCACATACTTGGCACCTTCCTTTGCCAAACAATATCACACTCGAAACACAGAATCTATCGTAACAAAGCCCATATTCTTCGCACCTTTATTTACCAAACAATGCCACACACGTAACACAAAATCCATCGTAACAAAGCCCCCGTTCTTGGCACATTTCTTTACCAAACAATATCACGCCCGTAACACACAATCTATCGTAACAAAGCTCATATTCTTGTCGCCTTCCTTTTCCAAACAATATGACACCCGTAACACACAATCTATCGTAACAAAGTCCACATAATTGGCACCTTCCTTTGCCAAAAAATATCACACTCGAAACACAGAATCTATCGTAACAAAGCCCATATTCTTCGCACCTTTATTTACCAAACAATGCCACACACGTAACACAAAATCCATCGTAACAAAGCCCCCGTTCTTGGCACATTTCTTTACCAAACAATATCACGCCCGTAACACACAATCTATCGTAACAAAGCTCACATTCTTGCCACCTTTCTTTACCAAACAATATCACACCCGCGTAACACACAATCTATCGTAACAAAGCTCCTATTATTGGCACCTTTCTTTACCAAACAATATCACACCCGTAACACACAATCTATCGTAACAAAGCCCACATTCTTGGCACCTTCCTTTACCAAACAATATCACACTCGCGTAACACACAATCTATCGTAACAAAGCCCACACACTTGGCACCTTCCTTTACAAAACAATATCACACCCGTAACACACAATCTATCGTAACAAAGCCCACATCCATGTTACCTTCCTTTGCCATACAATATCACGACCGTAACACACAATATATCGTAACAAAGCCCACATTCATGTCACTTTCCTTTGTCAAACAATATCACACCCCTAACACATAATCTATCGTAACAAAGCCCACATCCATGTCTCCTTCCTTTGCAATACAATATCACGACCGTAACACACAATATATAGTAACAAAGCCCACATCCATGTCTCCTTCCTTTTCCAAACAATATCAAACCCGTAACGCACAATCTATCGTAACAAAGCCCACATCCATGTCACCTTCCTTTGTCAAACAATATGACACCTGTGACACACAATCTATCGTAACAAAGACCACATCCATGTCTCCTTCCTTTACCAAACAATATCAAACCCGTAACGCACAATCTATCGTAACAAAGCCCACATCCATGTCACCTTCCTTTGCCATACAATATCACGATCGTAACACACAATCTATCGTAACAAAGCCCACATTCATGTTACTTTCCTATGTCAAACAATATCAAACCCTTAACACACAATCTATCGTAACGAAGCCCACATCCATGTCACATTCCTTTGCCAAGCAATATCAAAGCCGTAACGCACAATCTATCATAACAAAGCTCACATCCATATCTCCTTCCTTTGCCACACAATATATATATTAGTATTCAATTAGGCGACACACTAATACAATGATCCATCAGTCAACACATCCCAGGGGGCTGGCATTGTTAGATGAGTCTGAATAATTGGACATTATAGTTAAAGATCAAGTGTGGGCAGATGTTATCAACAAACAACTATTGTGTTTGTAACACCTGTTGACCTCCACCAAATAACCTAAATTCTATTTTTTATCACCAAAAATACATGTTTTTTTAAGTATAGAAGCATACTCTACGTTTGGACGTTCAACCAGTAGTTATTTTAAGTAAACATGAATAATTTCTTTGAACGGTTTAAAGCCTAACTTTAAACTATTCGATCCCAACTTATTAATTTTGTTAAATCACAAGTGTCATAGTCCGGGATAAAACGCTTAGACAATATTTGATATTCCAGACAACCGTTAACATAGTACGTCTTTAAAAACAATATTTGATAATGATTAATAACAATATTTACTTATTATAAATCTTACTCAAAATATGCCAAAATTATAACTAACAGCTGTACTAGTAACTTTATACCATAATTAAAATCCATAGAGAATTGTGCTTTTTTAATTTTTTTTAATCCGAACTCTTAGCAAAAATATATAAAATAAAGGTTATTTAAAACGTTCAGTAGGTAGTTTTGCTGTGGTATAATAGGTTTCCCATTATTACCTTTTCCCTTATTTGAAAAATAACTGAACATAACAACAAAACAAACAAACTAAAACAACAAACAACAACACCAACTAAATAAAAGCGTAAATTTAACTGTTCAAGTAAATTATACAAATTAATTGGACAATTTCTAACCAAAGGATTCCTTGTTATATGAGAAATAATTGTAATACTACTTTTGATACACACAACTCAGAATAAGAAAAGTACTTTCTGATAATTAAATTCATAAGTGGGTCATATTTCTCCAATAGTAAGAAGAAACAATCAAACAACACATTGCTATTGGAATGTTTAAGTAAAAGTGAATATTGGAAAATTTTGTTGAGTGGAAGATTTTTATGTTTTGAATTTATCAGGAATAGGAACATAATAACAAACTGAAATCAAAAGAACGAATGAACGATTTATGTTAGATAACAGCATATGCCTTTATGTGTTTTAAAGCTAGTGGTGATTCAAGTTTGGGGATGAATTTGCCAACTGAGCGGCTCTAGAAATTTAGAATATTCACTTGTATCATTCACTCTTTCAACAGTTTTATGTGATATCTGTAATAATAGATCTAAACCCCTCTATCAATAAAAATGTTATTATAGCATTGTAGATAAAACGTTTGATTTGGGTTTTAAACGTTTTCAATAATCTTAAATCAAAGACTATTGACGTTATAATTCTAAGATTTCATTAAAAAAGAAAAGAGAAGTCAGTACGTCCACTTTCTCTCTGAACTATTTATACGTCATTCCGCATTATTTATACAATTTTACCACCTTATGTCTGAGATAATTATTATTTCGTTCTGTCGCTGTTTCGAAGGGAAAGATTTCGTTGTAGGTGGCTGAAACGTAATAGTCGTGTAGTACAATTTTACCACTTAAACTATTATTTGATGTTTGAAAGTTATTTATTATTTGCATTTTTTTCGTGCCTCATTGAATATTTTGTCTGTTTAGTAACCTGATCTATCCTCTGGCGATTTTTTTCATATTTTGCATTTATTTTTGTATGTCATTGAGTATTTCGTCTATTTAATAACTTGCTCTGTGTTTTGTTCACTGATTTCATACAATGCATTTTTTTTTTTTTATTTCATATTGTGTATTATATTTTGTATAATTATGTTATGTGTGATAGTTTTTTAAGAACTTTAGACCTTCAACGGTAACATTTAGTATCTAGCATGTAGTATTAAGTCTTTTCTGATTTAGTATGGGTTACGTATAGAAAAATAATAAAAATGTTTTAGATGTAGGCTAATTAAAATCCATATTTTCTAGCCCCTGAGCTGCTTATAAGACTAAATTAAATAATTACCTTCGTCAATCAGCTCATAATAAATAAGTTCGTAAGACTGAACTTCAATGTCTGAAGATGGCACTTTGATGTCGAAACGGCCGTAACATTTGTTACGAACTTATGAGCTGATTGACGAAGGTAATTATTTAATTTAGTATGTAGGCTAAGTTAGTAAGTACTCCTGAAGACGGCAGGATTTTGTTATACATGTCGAAACATTGTGTTTGTTTCTTAAACACTCAAAGCATTGGAAATCTCCAAATATTTATCTACATATCATGAACTATTATTTCTGTTGACAATTTCAGGTTGGAAATTGTAATGATTACTACACATTTCTGACTTGATCTTTTTTTAAAAAAAAAGAACCAAGATAAGCTAAAAACATATAAACAAAGCGTTAGTGAAAGTACTATCGCATCATCGTCATAGACTTCAGTTACAGGGATCGATGTTAAACATCGACGCTGATAAGTAATCGGACCACCAACGATGTTTCGACACTCGATGGTTTAGACCAGATAGTATTGTAATAGGTTCATTTGACGAGGAGTGCCCCGCATTAATGCTCTATTAAAATCTCTGCCCTACCTAGAGTCATTGTTACATGTTTACAAAGATCAGGACATTTCATGAATGAAAGCAACATCGGGTTTTATAATTGCATGTGGACGAAATAAAATAAAAAAACATTCATTGACATTAAATTATACAAACAACTAAAGGTCAGCTGATACATTTATTCTGACATTTGAATAACCTTTTGTATGTTTTTATGAAAATGACATCGAACGCAAATTTGAATTTATGTTACTATAATTGTTCAACTTTTATTTAAAACGATGTTTAGAGATTTTTACAAAATTGTGATTTTTCCGACAAGTTTACGGTTGTGATAGCCATTATATACTTAAAAGATGGCTGAGTTCTTTACTTAGACAAATTTTAGTGCATTGCTGGGAAATTTCCGAGATTCAATTTAGGGTGTTTAATAAAATATTTTTATATTCATATAAGTTCACAGCTGGTGTTGAAATAAATATTGAATGTAAACATGTGTTTAACAAATAAATGTCAATGTCGTTAATCTGTTTTCTTTCAAGAGAGGAGGGGTATATATTTGAAAGTAACATATTTTAACATTTAACTTAATTTTCGGTTTGAATTAACATTGAAGTCATGTTAAAACGTGCCAATCAGGTGAAAAGTGGGCCTCAGGTCAGTTGAAGGCAAGTAACAAGTATTAATAGTCCCATGTAAAATTAGTCTAAGGACAACATTTTGTCATGTAATATAACGTATACTTATACCGATGGGAGAAATATTTTTGTTTTGCGTTCTTCGAAAATTACTTGATATAGGTACAAAGTTATAAAGTTTTGTATTGCTCTTCTAGATGATATTAAAGAAACTAAAATAAATTACTTATTTAACGTAAGATTAAAATCGTATCTTTGTTTTTACGGCGTTGGGGACTTCTTGTACAGCAATTTATATCAATTTATTTATAAGATTTATTATTTAAGTGGTTATTATAAGCTAATTTGAATAATGTCTGAGAGCTCATTTCATGCAGCGTACTCTGTCAAAAGAAATAAAGTTTGATTTGATTTGGACCTACGTAAGCAACAGATGTGGTTTCAACAGTTACGTGTGAAACTAATTGGTAATTTGGATATAATTAGATAATTTTGTATGGTCATAATTAATTGCAGAAAATAGATAAGTTCAATACTATAACGGAACTTTGAGTGTCGATTTTGAAATATCAATCATTCCTTAATTAAAAAAATAAATAACAATTCAAATATTCATTTATTATTATTAACAAAATATTCAACAAGGCTTACTTATTTTTCTATTAAACATTTTAAGAAGTTTATAAAGTTTATAAAAAAGTGTTTAGAAGTTAGATAAAACAACTCGCTATGATACTGTTCAGCGCTAAATGGAAGCTTACGTTTTCCGGCGTTGAAAGCTTTTAAGGTAAGTGAACGTTGCGACACACGTCACGTCAGTGACACTCTTGTTAGGTAAGTGAACGTTGCGACACATGTCACGTCAGTGACACTCTTGTAAGGTAAGTGAACGTTGCGACACACGTCCAGTCAGTGACACTCTTGTAAGGTAAGTGAACGTTGCGACACATGTCACGTCAGTGACACTCTTGTAAGGTAAGTGAACGTTGCGACACACGTCCAGTCAGTGACACTCTTGTAAGGTAAGTGAACGTTGCGACACATGTCACGTCAGTGACACTCTTGTAAGGTAAGTGAACGTTGCGACACACGTCCAGTCAGTGACACTCTTGTAAGGTAAGTGAACGTTGCGACACACGTCACGTCAGTGACACTCTTGTAAGGTAAGTGAACGTTGCGACACATGTCACGTCAGTGACACTCTTGTAAGGTAAGTGAACGTTGCGACACACGTCACGTCAGTGAACTCTTGTAAGGTAAGTGAACGTTGCGACACACGTCACGTCAGTGACACTCTAGTAAGGTAAGTGAACGTTGCGACACATGTCACGTCAGTGACACTCTTGTAAGGTAAGTGAACGTTGCGACACACGTCCAGTCAGTGACACTCTTGTAAGGTAAGTGAACGTTGCGACACACGTCACGTCAGTGACACTCTTGTAAGGTAAGTGAACGTTGCGACACACGTCCAGTCAGTGACACTCTTGTAAGGTAAGTGAACGTTGCGACACACGTCCAGTCAGTGACACTCTTGTAAGGTAAGTGAACGTTGCGACACACGTCACGTCAGTGACACTCTTGTAAGGTAAGTGAACGTTGCGACACATGTCACGTCAGTGACACTCTTGTAAGGTAAGTGAACGTTGCGACACACGTCCAGTCAGTGACACTCTTGTAAGGTAAGTGAACGTTGCGACACACGTCACGTCAGTGACACTCTTGTAAGGTACAGACTAAGTGCAAGTAGCGTGAAGTGACGGGATATGAGACTGGCAGCGACTTCCGGTAGATTAACGCGGCGAAATGAATGAGTGAGTCAAGAAACGGAGATGACTGGACAAGACCGAGTGACTAGGCCGGTACAGTGGACACTAGACGTAATGGTTTCGTCGTGTGCCAACACAGTATGGATTCCGGGGTTTCCATTGGAAATGAGAAAGCTAAATCAGCCCGGAATAAAGTCAGCGTTACCAACTGGCCTAGAGTCAATAAGATTCAACCGTTTCGATCGAAAATGAAAAAGGTCAGTCAGCCTGGAAGTAAGTCAGCGTTGCTAACTGGCCTGGAGTCAGTAAGATTCTATAGTTGTGGTGACATTCGTAGATGTGTCAACAGAATAGGGGTTCCGGGGTTTCCATCGAAAATGAGAAAGGCCAATCAACCTGGGACTACAATGTCTCAACTACTACTAATTGGAGTCAACAAGATTCTATCTTTGTGGGGACGATCGTTGATGGCAGACAGAATATAAATTCCGGGGTTTCCATCGAAATTGAGAAAGGTCAGTCAGCCCCGAACTAAGTTTACGTTGCCAATTGGTTGGAACCAACAAGATTCGATCTTTGTCATGATGATCGTGGTTTTGCCAACAGAATAGAGATTATGTGGTTTACAATGGAAATGAAAAAGGTAATTCAGCGCGGACTACGACATTGTAGTCGTCTGGCCTGAATTCTACAAGATACTATCGTTGTGGTGACAATATCGCCACAGTCGGCACTGGTGACGCAGTGCTGTAACCCACCTACATGGAGACAAAGTGTTTGGGAGATTGTAGGCGATAGGTTGGATTGTCGTCCGCTTGATGGTTGCTATCGGCGTGGACACTACTAGAGAAGTCTGGGGTGTCCATGTTGGGTGGTGATCATTGTGCGAGTGTTGAGTGGGGGAGATAACTGAGTATCAGGCTTGTCAATTAGCTGAAAATCAGATCAGAACTACGTGGTTCGGATTTCACGTAAAGCTGTAGGTCCCTTAGTTGTCCTGGCTGTTGGGCTATTAATAAATTGCCCTTTCTGAGGAACAGTTGAACTCAGTTAGTAACCAGACTACACTCACCCACACTCATCCTACACTCATATAACCATTCATATTCGCCTTAAAATACCAACAACGTTGTGTCAGCGTCTCATATGTAAGAATTTAAGAATGTAATGTAAGAATGTTCACGTGCAAACTGACTAGACATTCCGATATTTACATCAGCAATAAAAAAGATCAAGCAGCCCGGAACTACGTCAGCGTTGACAATTGGTCTGGAGTCTTCAAGCTACGGTAGTTTTGATTATGATCATTATATGTTCCAGTGTAGGAAATAAGTCATCCCAGAACTACGACAGTGTTGTCTACAAGTCTGAAGTCTGCAATATTTGGTCGTTGCGATAACGATCGTAGATGTTTCAGAGTAGGGATTCCGTGGTTTTATCGACTATGAGGAAGGTCAGTCATCCCGGCTTATCTCAGTGTTGTTAACTGACCTGAAGTCTACAAGCTGCGATAGTTGGGATGACGATCGTCGATGTGCCAACAGAGTAGGAATTCCGTGGTTTCCATTGGCAATGAGGAAGGTCAGTCATCCCGGCCTACCTCAGTGTTGCCAATTGGCCTGGCGTCTACAAGCTGTGATAGTTGTGATGACGATCGTCGATGAGCCAACAGAGTAGGAATTCCGCGGTTTCCATCGGCAATGAGAAAGGTCAGTCAGCCCGGAACTACGTCAGCGTTGCCAATTGGCCTTGAGTCAAAAAGCTGCAATTGTGTTTGAGAATTGCACTAGATGCCTTTCGCAGTCGTAAAAACCATATGCTCTAAGAATATCGCATTACTTTAACTAAATACTGCCCTATTGACCTATTTTTTGTTGCAGTAGTGTCTATTGATTGATTGCTTTAAATGTTCAACCGAGTATCTGTGTTCCTTAGATCCTTACCTACAGAAATAAAGTTGTGAGATTTTTTTGTGTTCGTTTTATTATTTATTACAACCATCGATTGGACGATGATTTTAAAATGTGTCCTTTTAAGCAATTTTGAATTTCCATGCAATTCGATTTCCAACTGAAAATTTACATTTTTAGATAAATCAATAAAATTATAAATTACTATATCATGCATCTTAGAATTCATATTTAATTCCATCCCATTTTTTACTCATATAAGATGACACAACATAATTCTCTACATTTTTCACAGTTAATTATGCACATAGTAATATTGCTTCTTTGAATAATTTTCAGTAAAAGAATGTTGGTTGTCCGAACACTTACTTACACGACAATAAATTTAATTGTTTAAATTTACGCTTATTTAACTTAATGAACAAATCTAAGACAAGATAGTAACAAAATAATTTTTATTTGATTCTAAAATGTCTTACACATATGTAATAATTGTATTAAATTTAACAGAAAATTAAAACTGCACAAGTAGCTTTAATGGTCTAGGGAATTGAAATAAAGACGAACTCTGCTCATATTGATTTTAAATGAGCAGAGATTGATGTAAATAAATCTCTTTTTACAAGTATAGTTGCATGAAAACAAGTGAAAATATTAAAACTAAAGAAAATATAAAGTAAATCGTAGCGAAACTGTAGTCACGGAGTTGCCCAAATAATACCATGAAGTACCGCCAATCACTGTCCTCGACGCCGTAATACTGCACTACCCTACAATTTGACTGGAGCAGATAGCCATTATGTATTATAACCATTGGTTACCGGAGACTGCCCATTGTATTTGTAATAGCGCCAAAATTCATGTGATGGAACACCGATACGGGTATCACTCCTTCGTGTATGCTGGGATCATAGAGCAAGTAGTTCAAAGAAAAGTAATTGTCCTAAAATCAAAATCTTTTTATATTTTAGAGCCTCAGTTAACAGCCTCAAAATTTCTCGCTGACGAAAATTCTGTAACCGAAAAATTGAAAAAATGTTCGCATAGGCCCCACTAACTTTTTCTTGTCATTTGAATGTTGTAATTGGTTCGCTACTGATTAAAAATATTATTACAAGTAAACTGTAGTTTAAAACAACATTATTTTATTACATTACCCATTATAAACTCATGAATTAAACACATCCTCATTTTCAAAATAGTATGTAGTCTCTAAATGAAATGGCTTAATTTTCTTGATGAAAACAAAGCGCTTACAAACAATTTGTGTGGCCCACACGGCGAGACATTAGAAGATCTGGCTACCACCAAGATGGCGGACCCGGCTTCAACTGCTGTTACAGTACGGCTTGGTGATGCCTACTATTTGTATTACTTGCTCTGTGGCTGGGATTCGTGTATTTTCAAGACGGTATCCGAAATAATAAATAAGAATAAACTCCAATAAACATTTAAACACTCTTGTACAGATTAGCGAGTGTCATTCCCACATAACAAAAGTGTAATTATTTCGTTTCGATCAATAATACCTCTTAAATATGTTTCATTTCGTACAATGTGCATTTGTTAATCCTACAACAAGAAATGACGAATTAAACTTAAATTATGTTTTATTATATTATAGTTGATAATGATGGTTTAATTTAACCAGATAATATTATTTTATGATATTGCTTATTTTCTGTATCTCTGATATTGAACATTATTTATTATTTGTTTAGGGGTAGACATGTAGGTGAATAATAACCCAAAACATTATTATATAGAGCTACATACCACCTTACGAATCCAACAACTATACAATCATATCTACTGACATTGTTTTATAAATCAAGAAAACAGTATGTGACATTATAAAAATGATTATAATCTGTCTTGTTATATTGAATATTTCCATTAGTAATAATCAATGTGCCACTTGTTCTTTAAATGGAATTTAGCCACCACGACATCCACTGTTTCATACCTTCAGGAATATATAAGGCATCACTGTATTAGTCTTTACTAAATTTACGATATTTTCGGGATAGTTTCAGGCTGTAAGACATTTACACAAGTGAAGGGTCATACACTGGTTTTCAGCTTCAAACATTGTCAATTACGTAATTGATATTCAATACTACAAATTTTTAAATACTAAACAATTTTAAGAATTTGTATATACTTATCAATAGAGTAAAATCTGCTAATCAATGTACCTATCTACTTCTTATGAAAGTTATGTGGTACTGTATGAAAGTTATGGTTTGTAATGTTTCTAATTTATACCGAAACGATACATGGTAACTAACAAATAAATTTAAAATTACTTTTCAGCAAGTTATTTTACTATTTCAGAACAAATCCCCCCCCCCTAATATTCGCAAAACCTGATATAAAATAATATCTATCACTACTTAGATTTGAGATGCCGACATAGCTTCTGCTTATTTCGCGAATAATGAACGGTGAAGGAATATGACTGGTTCCCTGAGAGTAGGATGAGTATGGGTGACCTGTGTAGCCTTGTTACCAAATGAGTTCGACTTAGCTTAGAAAAGACTTTTAAATAATAGTCCGATATCCAGGGCAACTAAGGGATCTACGTGTGGAATCCAAACCACGCAGTATTGGTCTGATTTTCAGCTACTACAATTGACAAGCCTGATACTCAGTTCTCTTCTCTATACAACATCCGGAGCCTGACTACCACTCAATACGGACACCCAGACTCCCCTCCATGTCCATGTCGATCTCAACCATTGAGCGGACGCCACGTCGGTATTAAGAGGAACGACCATAGAACTTATCGCCTACAATCTCCACAACACTTGGTTCAGCACAGCGCCACTTATGCCGATTATCTTGCCACATGTATAACTGGCAATGACCAATTATTTCCCCAGTTTTTTCCTAGTTGTAACTACTTCTTATTAATGCCACGATATTGTTCCTGGCATTTCCTTGTTCAAAGAACGTCCACGGTCTAGGAAGCACAGACAGTGTGCAAGGCTCCTGCGAGCAGGAATGCACTTCGGGCTAATTGGAGCCGAGTCCGGAGGCTGATCTATGATTAAGACCTTGTTATTAGTGTTGCAAGTCTTGGACTGATCAAAGCCCTCAACAGCTAACAGCTGATCAGAGATGATCTTTGATTGAACCACAGGCAAACAGTAATCAATGGCGGTAAATACTAACCAGCTGGGCACCTCTATAGCAGCAATGAATACATTCATTGATAGCAGTCAAGATTCTATTGAAGTTGGACAATTGAATAAGACGTTTGCTTAATCAAATGTCTGCAATTAACTTGTGGAAATTATTTGTCGAATAAAAGAACAGAAAGTAAGAAAACATATTCATGTTTCTGTGGTAAAAGTCACCCTAAAATATTTTACAAAAGTTTCTTAAAGAAAATACTATGAAATCACGTTTACAATACGATTTACAATGTTTTTTACGATGAATTTAATGTATTGCGTATGAAGCCTTGATGGATGCATCTTCTAAAACAATCGTCTTTCTTCATTTAATGAAATTTCTTATGTGTATTTATAATTGAAAATATTTTGTCCCAATTTTATTTTTAATTTAATCTTCTATAGTGTACTATTCTTTGGTATTTTACGTTTTAAAGGCAATACTTTACAACTTGGTTTTTAATAGTTTACATACTGAAATAATGCTAATAACAACTTCTAATCAACAATAAATGAGAATAACCCCATGTTGGTAGTTAAGAATTACATGGCTTTGTATCAAAGCCAAAAGTTTGAAAAGGTTCAGACTGTTATATCTGAGCACTAATTTTTCGTTTGTAAATTAATAAAGAAACCCTCAAAGAAAACGTGTAACGTTTGTATAACGCCTTCTACCTTATAAATCAGTGACATTGATTCTTAACGAATATTCCCTCATAAGTTATTAATCAGCGTAGGCCTATTACTAAATTGTTATCAATACAATTTAAGATCAAATATTCAAAAATTCAAATTGTATAGTGGATTTTTAATGGTTTAAATATAGATCCATTATGCTTAAAACAAATCTGTCGAACTTCACAATCAGAGTTTACTTTCAACACAGACAAATAAGAAGACCTTCAACACAGACAAAGGTTATATTCCTTCTCTGTGCTTTCAATTACCAAACAATTTGCAAATTAAGTATCTCTATGTTCACAAACTTTGATAAAAAAAAAAATAATAATAATAATAAACTAGGTTTTAGAGCAATAAATACTAGATTTTGGCTTTTTGACGATATGTGAAGTTTTTCTTTTTGAAATTAACTCAACTTTAACTGTATGAAAATGTAAAAATCTCTTTTATTATAAAATTAACTCTCAGTGTGTCATTTCATCAAATAAAAATCTTTCTGATAGATTAAAAGCCTTATACTTAAAATATCTTTGTCGCACAACATTCCAAGTTAGTTCAATGGGCCAGTTTCAACTTTCACCGCGTGTTACAAGACCCGAGGGTCCCTTATCTAACTCCATGTACGGCACAATGAAGGCGGGATTGGTCATACTTGACGCTTACATTAACAGTCAATAAACGTCGGTCATTCCCCCGGGCCTGCGGCCTGTGCGGACATCACTCGTGTGACTGAGGCCAACGAAATAAATACACGAGTACTAATCAGATACTGCAGAGTTATTTAATTCCAACGACCGTTAAAATATTATTTATATGATATAATTTTGTCATGAAACTAGTACGTTAAAGCATATAGTTTGTACAGATTGGAGCAAGTTTCAATTACCCTACATGAGACAAACTTAGCATACACATTTTGTTTAGAATTCAACTTTTATTTAAAGTCCACTTAAGTATTTAAAGTATACAACTCCATAACGTTTTGTAATGCCATTTCATATAAACCAACTATTACTCAGCTTTATTGTACAGGTTTGGATATGAATGTAGGGGGGGTGGGGTGGGGTAGAGGGGGAGGGGGAATCAAATAAAATTTATGCTGCAATTTTAAGACATAAAAACACACATTATCCAATAAACATTTAAAATATACTTAAGGCTTTCGAAAACAAGGTTTATATTATCAAAAGATTAGAGTTATGGTGTTGTTTTTTATAATGAAACACTTACTTTAGAAAAGCTTCATGTATATTTCACATTTTAATTGTGTAGAGTATATTTTTTTTTAATTTGTAAATGTCCAATCAGTGAGTTTCATCGTCATAATAACATTTTTTTTATTCAGGGGACCAATGAAAATGTTTAAGCCTCCAATGGAACAATAAGTAAAGCATTGTCAGTCTCATTTTAATTACAACATCGTAATTCTTATCTGTATCTTATCCACGAACAACCACCGTGAGTTTGTAAAATTTACAGTTTTAACTTTTTATTCTGAATATTCGGTATGAATTCCAAAAAAAATCTACTTGCAACTATAAAATATTATGCATAAATGTCTAAATATTGTGGAATATATGCATAGGTAGTTTTCTACAGAAAAGAAGATAATAACAAAAAACAACAAACAAAACTGTAAGGCACAGAATATACAAGTAAATAAAGTGTTCTACAAAAAGAACAGATATTCACGAAGAAAATTTTCGACAAATAGAAAACCTAAGTGGAAATTGTTTCATCCGACTTAGCATACATGAATGTTTATATGCGGTCGTAATAAACTGAACTTATGTGCATATTTTGCAAAGTATTCTCTGCACCAAGCGCCTTGAGCCAAGCTGATAACTAACTAGCTCCAAGTACTGCAGGATTTCACAAGTTTTTGTTTCTACACCAAAAATCATTTATCTTTATTACCCTGTATTGAACTCTACATATTGCTAAAGTGTTTATTTTCATAATAATTAACTTAGTCTGTTGTTCATTATTTTTGAAGATAATTTTTTCCTTTTTCGTTATTAAGACACGGATCATAGAGATAATGTGTAGGTAAATATGAAGGGCGAATAAGTGTGATGAGTGTAGATTAGTGTACCTAATTCTTTCTACTGTATGTCGTACTGTATGAAAGTTATGGTTTACCGACGTGGTAGTTAAAAAAAAACTTTTAAATTACTTTTCATCAATGTATTTTACTATTTCAGAACGAATTCCCCTTCATATCATAATTATTATATTACAAACTCTAACCCCGAAACCCACCGTAAAATATTATTATTAAAATATGATACGGCTTGTGCGTATTTTAAGGCACATATGAATGATTACTTGAGTGTAGTCTTGTTACAAACTGAGTTCGACTTACCTCAGAAAAGACCTTTTATTAAGAGCCCAATAACAAGGGCAATTAATAGGCCTATACGTGGAATCCGAACCACATGGTATTTCTCTGATTCTCAGATAACTTTCAAGCCTGTTATTCAGTTCTTTTCCCTAAACAAAATCCGGATTACCACCCACGACGGACACTCCAGACTTGTCTAGTAGTGTCAACGTCGTGACAACCATTGACGGACGCCGTACAGAGATCCCACAACAGTTGTCCCCAAGTAGCCGGGTTACAACACTACGCTACTAATGTCAACAGTCTGTTTACTGTCACTTACACCTATATATGCTATTGATATTATAACCGATTACTTATTATTAATATTTACCATTTAAACTCATAATTGTATTGTTTTACATTATGAAATGTTTTTGATTAAAAAGAACCAAATCACAGGACAATGTTACTTATTATTTAAAATTAATTATCACTTTGAATCAAATCATTCCATTTGCATTAAGAAATAAAAGCATACTGTGAAACTCAAGGACGAGACAGAGCAAGGTTAGCCACTTTGTCGATGTAACACACTTAGCGTCATGTAAATCTGACGAGCCTGAGACAGCAGCTCTGGAAGTATATAGGATATGACATCTTTGCCCTGAGGGAAAAATTATGTGATTTTTTTTAAAATGTTGTAAAATAAAGTTTTCAACACACATTAGTTACACATGATTGGTATCCTAGTAAATCAAAATCTAACAAATTATTGTTTATATAAAATACAGTGTGTTACGCATTGCCATATTCAATACATTAATTAAACTTAAACTCAGTATGTTTTAGATACAAAGTAATAAATTGAACTCATTGTATTTTATGTGGACTGTTAAGATACTCCCTAAGAGTCTGCAGAGGCTGTCGGCCATGTTGGCTTTAATCCCATAAGAACAATGTTATTTGCGAATCCATATTTTTTCGGTGGCACTCGAGGTGCGACATGGACTACCTGTGTTAATCCCAGCGACCATAAGGGCCATAAAACTGGCACTCGAGGTGCGACATGCCACCTCAGGTAGCCCGGCGAAGGGTTGCGGGGTTGTAGACGCGCTCTCTCTCTGTGTCCATATATATATATATATATATATATATATATATATATATATATATATATATATATATATATATATACAAAAATAGACCTACCTATATATACCTAACCTAACCTAACCCACCCACCCTCCCATACACGTACATTGGTAGTAATTGTATTGGTAACAATCGTAATCATGTGTCTCATTGTATGGCTGTAGTTTTCAGATAATTTTATCACTGTAAATATATCAACTATTAGCCGCCAGACCAACACGACCACACTGCTAGCCGAAGCGCCATGTCGCACCTCGAGTGTTAGTTTTGGGTTCTCTTTCGCTGCATGTCGCACCTCGCGTGTCCAATTATGACCCTCAGGTAGTCCATGTCGCACCTCGGGTGCCCCCATTTTTCCATAATTCACTGACCAAAACTTGTGTATGAGTTGCCATTTTCAACTTTATCATATTGCGCACTGGGTTTGCTTTTGATACTTTGAATACGTACGCCTACTTTTAGAAAATAAGTGAAGATAAAAATTTCGAACAAAATATTTTTTATATTTTTTTCATAAAACTAACTAAGAATTTGCAAAGCAATTCCAACGCGTAATGTAATTCTTGATCAAATGCAATTTGTTTTGAAAAGCACCGTTTAAAAATTGTTTTGGATACGCGTGAGCGTATGTGCAGTTTAAAAATAACATTGCTCTTATGGGATTAAAACCAACAAGGCCAACAGCCTTTGCAGACTCTTAAGAGTATCTACAGAAGATTTCAAACCTTCGAGTCTTTCTTTGAACGAAGCAATTGTTCCACAGCCTCGATAAAAAGAGGAATATGATTAAACAATTTCTGGCTGAGACATTGACTATACCTTTAAATCGCAAAATCGGTAGCTTGATATAAAATCGGCAATTCAATGAAAATTTATAATCGTTTTCAGCAGTAAATTTATAATCCGGTCAATAATTGGCATAAATAATCTGCAGTGAAGGCGTCTGAATGATACTGTACACTTCCTTTTAAGCACTGATAAAATCAACGACCCATAAAGAGTTCATTCCTTTATATTGCAAACGGATTGCATGCTTTTTTTTAGTTATTTACAACTAAAAGAATATATATTCATTACGTGAAAAAGACAACTAGCACCAATTCGCGAAGGAAATCTAGGATCGTCTCTTGCATCTTCTTCATGAAATGCGAAACTGGAAATCCGATAATCTAGGTGTAGAGGAAGCAGGTAAGTCCGCCTGCTGCCAAGAATAGACCATAAAGCGAGTCACGCAAACTGTTTTAATCACGAGACGGCAATACCGACCACGTGCATTTCACGGGGAGCCATGCAGTTCAGTTACCTTTCAATAACAAAGAAGTTGCACTGACATAGTATTTTCAAAACTAGGTGTTCCAACCTGCAATAAAAGTATTACACAACAACAATAACAGCTAAAATGTAAGTAGTACGCGCGCTGAAGGTCCGGCCTCCTGGCTGGCCTACTAGTCATATAAAAACATCGACTCTGAGCGAGGCGTTCACTGACAGATCGTAAAGGGCGATTGTTTACGAGTTTACGGAGAATTTGTATTTTGGTACCTCTTATAATTAGACCAGTATTTAAAATAAAAACATCAAATAGGTTAAGAGTTTGAAAGTTAACAAATTAAAACGTACAGTATATCAATAACAACTATTAAATATATCATAAAAAATTATAAATCAGTTAATAACTTGAATTGAAATTAAGTAACTAAGAAATATATACTTCTTACTGTCACTAAGAAAAATATTTCTGTGATTTCCCGTATCGTTAAAATACATATAATTTTTATTTAAATTGGTTTAAAATAAAAATGACGAGTTGGGAGTGACTCGTCAGTTTTATAAAACTCATGGACGGTTTTTCTAACGACACATTTGTCGAAATCGTCTAGTTCTGTCTCTTTTGTTTTTCTCTTGTATTTTTTGGGAGTTGTGAACGAACACTCCTTCCGCTGAAGTGTCCAATAAACACTTTTCACGCCGAATTTACTTTATAAGGGTTTTTGAAATGCTACATGCAACTGCTGTTCGTTCTAACGATTTTTTTACGGGGATTCGTTGTTCATCTCTTAATATGGCCTCATTCGCCATGAACTCACTTACTCTCCAAATCTTCCCTAGCCTGACTTCTAGTAGTTTTTCCTTGGGGTACTTTAGGAATAAAGCGAGCCATAGTTGAGGTAGGAACCACTAAAGGAATAAACTATTTAGGATTTACGTTCACTAATTTTACAACCTTAAGAGTCTGCAGAGGCTGTCGGCCATGTTGGTTTAAATCTCATTAGAACGATGTTTTTTTCGAACCGGACAAATGATCACGCGTGTCAAAATTTTACAGTTATTTTTAAACGGTCTTTTCCAAACAAATTGCATTTGATCAAGAGTGAAATTACTTGTTGAACTGCTTTGTGGATTCATAATTAATTTAATAGAATAAATATAAAAATTATTTAGTTTGAAGTTTTAATTTTCACCTATTTTTCAAAACTAGGCGTATGTATTCATAATATCAAAAGCAAACCCAATTCGCAATATGATAGCATTTTAAATGACACCTCATACACAACGTTTGGTAAATAAATAATGATAAATAAATGGATTCAAAATAATGTTGTTTTTATGAGAATTAAACCAGTATGGCTCTGCAGACTCTTAACACACTTAAGGAAAAAAACACACAAACTGACTTATTACACTACAGTAGTTAGATAAAAACAAACATATAACCAACTAAATAATTGTTTATCGTACACTTGAGTAAACATTCCTAACACGCTAAACCACAAGCCAATATATTGCACGCAGTCTGGAATCGTACTGAATGTGCATCCGTAGATAACAATTAACGTAACTTATTTTAGAAGCAAGCGTGGGAAAGTCTGACAGTAGCGAATGTTTCCAGGACTGCAGGCACATTGGGCCCTCCACCCGTCTCCTCCCTATCACCGCTCGGCGGGCTCAAGGCCGGACCTTCGCCGCGCGGTCTATACACTATTTTTAAATCCCTAATAGTTGAACAAACTGACATCGTTTATAGATCACTGGTTAAGATTAGAAGACAAAATGTCCAATAAGAAATGTCCAGAAGCGCATGGGCAGAATAAAAGTTTTAAAAAAGTCAAAGAGTAAAAATGCCTAATAAAAAAATTAAAATAGTATTGTCCGAAGTTGTATTTTTCATTGCAATATAAAACATGCTTAAAATTTTTACACGTTTAAGTAGTAACCGATGTTCTTTACATATATTAATTGTACATTTAAAGAAGTTTTTAATGTCACTAACAATGTTGTACGTCGCTACCAACAAGTCTTACGGACATTTTACACGGTTTAACCGTTGTTTGTCCTTGATGAGCCCTGGAGAACCATACTTTTGGATTTCCAATACAGTACGATTCCTTATTTCGAAGGCATTGAATTAAAAAAATCCATCTCAAATATTGGAACCTATTTTAATAATATCAAGGCTTCGTTCAGTTAATTGTTCCTAGTGTTCTTTTTAATACAATAAAATGTTTATTAGCATGAACCTTTTTCAGTTGGACATTTTTTCTGAATAACCTTGTTAACATATCGACCACCCACAACATATCCGTATGCACACTAAAAACTTGAATTATTTTGATTTACGTTCTTTGTTGAAATGTTTACCACAATACAGTATTTTTGTTTTAACTTTGACTGGAATTACATAATGTTACTAAAAAAAAATAATGTTCTACAATGTACGTTTGAAGAGTATATGAATTGAAGAAACTTTCTACATCAAATTTATAAAACTGAGTTTCATGCCCAACTTTCTTGCATTAATCCTGATTCACTAAAAAAACTATTTAAGGAGCAGTTTTGAAACTACAGCTTTTCCAGATCAAAAACACAATCAACCAGACACATTAGACACGACCAAATAATTTGCCACCTTACCTTTCCAGCAGTTCAGTGTTGCTTTATTTAACTTTTTGGCAGGAATCATGCTGACATCTTTCTGTATATGTAACTCGCTAACTAAGCCCTATATTCATATGACATATTTTTCATTATGTTTACTAGTAGAAAGTGCTGTAAAACTGGAGAAGGACTTCATGAATCATCCTGTATATAACACATTAATAAGTAGCTAAACTTGCTTTTAATTCTTAGTAATAGAATTATACTCAATCTAAAATCATGAAAAATACAAACGTGTTTTTCTAATAATATATAACCACAAATTATATAATTTTGAGCTATTGTCGTTTTACAAACCTAACATTATGATTATAATGCCTTGAAAAACTTTGCTCAAGAACATTGCGTATTTGTTGGTTAGTTGGTCCCCTGATGTCATCAACGGCCAGGATCAACCTTTGAACACGGCCAGAATGTTTGCTGCAGCATTGATTACGGCATTCTTCGCTCCATTTAGTTGATAGTATGCGGCGATCAGCGAGATCTCCAGATGTCGTCAACGGTGGCCCTTCGAACACGGCTAGAATGTTTGCTGCAACATTGATTACGGTGTTCTTCCGCTCCATTTAGTTGATAGTTTGCGGCGATCAGCGAGACCCCATGATTGTCGATGATGCATCGTTGACGACAGTCAGGGTGTCTGCTGCAATATTGATTACGGCATTTTTCCCTCCATTCAGTTGATTGTTTGCGGCGATCAGCGAGAGCCCCTGATGTCGACGATGCATCGCTGAGCGCAGCCAGACTGTCTGCTGCAGTATTGATTGTGGGGCGTCGTGTGATGTGGCATTCTTCCAACCAGAGCAAGCCACGTCCTGCCGACAAACAGCCCCACAGACCCTTCCATAATCAACAGCGTTCATCTGCACTATACACCACCTTGCAATTCATTTCCGCTCGTTCCGATTGTTTTGGAATTGTCTGGCTAGAGCTTTCAACGCTCTAAGAGACTTGTGCGTGCTTGTTTTATCGTCAAGGCGGGGTAAATATAAGGCCTAGTGTTTAATCACTTACAACTTTTACATAATTACTAAACAGATTTAACTATTTATATTATATAATGTAATATATACGCCACCTAAAAAACAAATTCGACTTAACATCATTTTAAAATATTTCAATCCCTTTAAGAAGGCCTACCTACAGTAATTGTTCACGTCCATTAATATTAAGATTAAAAGTGTATTTAATCTGAAAGCTTTATAATTTATACATATTTTCAATATAGAAAAAATAGCCTTTTTCTAAAGGCAAAAACAGCAACAAATAGAAACGCATTTGTTTTATTTTTAAAATCCGCAGGATTTATAACTAAACAAAAGAAGGTATTCCTGACCTATAAAGTTGAGAAGGAAACTAAACACGACGTAAATGTAAGTTCAAGTGGCAGTTTTTCTCCTTGATAGAAGCCATTTATTAACAGTCGCGGTGTCTTTGTCAACTTCACGGGTTTTACGTGCAAAGACCGATGAAAGTTACTCGACTCGAATGTCGACCTAAATTACATTACTTGAAAGTTGTGTTAGCCTCTTCACCAAACTTGTATAAACACTGAACTGCTCTTAGCTGTAAGCTGTACATCACACTAACATTCGACAACACGTAGACATACTGTGTATAGCCTCAGCAGAAATCATTTTAACTAACCATAGTTTGTTTAATAGACAATGAGCTAACAGTTGACCCAACGGAGGTACACCCACAAGTACACATATTTACATATAACTAATAATTAGCTGTACATTAAGAGTTAATAAACTTATAAAATTGTATATCACACTGTTAAATACTTAACTGAAATAAGCGATATGTTCAACGAACGTTACTGTATAATTTTACAGATATCATTTTAGTATTACAGACCCTGGCTTGGAACAAAGTTTCACCCATGAAGGTTTCGCCCTGTCGTAAACGGTCTCCCGGAGGGTCCAAGTCGTTTAACCCTCTAGGAACTATAATTTAAACTTGTTTTCGACCCCGTAAATGTGAAACCCCCCTTACCCATTTTACTGCCTTGCCCATTAAAACTGTCTGGCATATTGATGTATTATTTTTATAGATAATCAAACTAACGTTTACAGAAACATAAATCCAAAATAATTTTTACTATAGTAGAAATAATTCAATTTATTTATTTACAATCATACTTTTATTTTAAGGCGTGCTGTAATATTGCAATCAAAATTGTATAAACAATCAATGTATATAATCAAAGGAAAGAATTTAGAAAATATAAATCTTTCGAAGTGTTATCTCTGAGCATTAAAAAATAAATACTACTGTGAATCAATTTCAAAAAATATTTTACATACTAATGCACTTTTTGGGTAATGTTATAAATACAGCACCATTTAAAAATATCATGAATGAGAGCAAACCCCTGAAACGAGACGATCCAATCCGAACACATCGTTTAGTTTTTATTGAATTCACTGAAGGATTTAAAAAAGGTTAAGTGTGCCATCGTACCGAACTCGAAACTCAAACACAAAAAGGAAGCTATTTTTCCATGATTCAAAATTATTAAATTAATAATCGATTGACAGTGACAGAATCTAAATATGGAAATACAATTGACTTTCAACCCGATACAAACTGTCTACTGTCCTCCAAGCTATTGTATTCGTAATACAAGATACACGGAAGTCAACAATTAAGAAGCAACAAGAAGTACTATCGTTTCCAGAACAATTATTATGTCCTATTATAAGAGTAGCACTCAGCAAATAATTGGTTTGGCTGTATATTTACTATCTACTGAATCTGCAAGCTGCTGAGGACAATTAAGTGGGATTTCGTCCTTTTTCAGCTAATTTGTGTAGACTTATTCATTTCCTCTATTCAAACAAAACTCTCTCTTACATATTCCCCCTCACTCAAAGAAGTTTCTTTTCAAAGTCTCTTATAATATCAATAAAAAATAAAGCCTTCCATTAACACCATAGAGATTAAGGCGAAATTCTTTCAGGAGGAATCATGCTAGATGTAAAAAAAAAAAAAGATTTGGATTCCACGGTTTTTAAACACGTTTAAAATAGATTGTTTTTAAAGAAATGTGTAGAAAAGGCCACTGCAAAATTAAAATCAAAATTTTCAAGATTAAAATTATCAACAAGCTGCCGTTAAATAACACTGAATCGTGTCAAAAATGGTAAAAAGGGTTTTATGAAAAAATTTAATTAAAATAATTTTTTGATTAGATGGTAAGTTACGTGTTGGTGATTCTCTCAAACAAATAAGACACAGAATAAAAATCAAACAAACATCAAACAACACAAATTTATAGCAATATAAGTAGTCCACAACAATTAACAAATACTATGTTGATAAATTCACAAAATTACATTTACCATCATCAGACCGGAGGGATTCATAGAAGAAGGACGGTAAACGTGATTTGCCGAATTCTTCATCATAGGCCTAATATTTGTACATGTTTGTACTTATATTGTTATACATTTGTGTTGTGTGATGTTTACTTGTCTTGTACTTTTACCAGTACTTAATCTGCTAGTTAAGGAAGTAAAACATAAGAACAAGAGGGTAGATACTTAATATTGTAACATATATTGTTTCCTAAGCCATAGGAAAATATTCTCTTTGTAAATTCCTATGACCTGATAATGGTGGATTTGATGTACCGAAATCACTAACATACAGCATTGAGGTTATCTTTTTACTATCGAAATCATCTTGTATGTGTGGAATTTCACTTGTGTGAAAACTAAAATATATCCAGGTGTGTTGACAATGGCGGAAGTCTGGAATTCTTTCCACCCTCAAGAGGCTTTATTGATAATTGCGTCGGAGGGTTTGAGTCCTCTAACAGTCACGTTCGTTCTTTGAAGACGTGATCCCCATGTTGGGGCTGAAGTCTCATGGGAGCTAGCAGATGCTGCAGCACGCGCCTAGCGACACAACAAGAACCCTCAGACAGGTGTGATGGATCCACTACAATGGATGTATTGGCGGAAATGCCCGGCAGATGGCCCTAAGACCGTTAACGGCAGCTGGGGCTGTGGGCAGAGCGGTCAGATCTGGATCAATCTCCAGAACTACTGGAGCGAGACAGTAGCGGATCTCCTCCTTCCGAGTGTGTTTTGTGTTTCCTCCAGGCACTCCTCTGATGTGAAAAGACCACATATTACACTTTTGGCATCATGATTTATGGTCCTTCTCGCCTCTAGGGATTGTACGGAAGGTCCTCCAAGTAATCCTAACAAACTGGACAACAGAACTAATAACCCCTGGTTTCGGGCCGATCAAATTCCTTTTCATCATATTATTTATTATGTTCTGCTTAGTTAATGTTATTTCATTAAATAATTTTGACAGCATAATATGTACACTACTGCTTTCACAAAACTACACACCTCTTTCCTATCCATCAAAATGTATGTGTGTTGCTTTTTCTAATATAATTTTCAACTTTCCTTCTTCAAGCAACTCTCCATTACTTAACACTCTCCATACTGAGTCATATGATTATAGTCATTATACATTTACTTTATTTCATGACTTTTTCGTCAAGAAATTTTGGCTTTCTTTTCAAAATAAACTACCCTGATACAAATAGTTTAACTAACCTTTCAGGCAATCCTCTACTTTCAGAAGCATCCACTTTAGATTTCCTTAAACGGAACTCATTTTTGTTTCAGGTACACGTCATAAATTACATTATTTTTGCAATTAAAAACTGCAATCAAAAAATGCAGACCGCAACGGTAATTTCCACTTCCAGGGAAATTAGTAATTTTACATAAATAGAGACCACCAATATTAATTTAGGTTCTTATTATTGGCAACTTGTTAATAATTGTTCCTGCGATGGCAAACATTCTAGAACCATGTTTAGAGATTATGGAACAGTTCATTTATTACACTATATATCTCATTTGTTTACTGTTTGATTAAAATGAAAATAATGCGTAAAATTCTTTAAAAAACAATTGTTGATAAAATAGTAAACTGTTACTTTCATTGTTTCATTGATACCACAGCTAATAATCACGAATGATTTTTTTACGGGATCTTGTAAAACACAAATGATATTTAATTGTATAGTTGCAACTATATATGGTTGTTATAGAGTCTAAGCTTAATAAACATAAACCTAATAAATGGTTATTACGATAAAAAGCCATAAATAACAATTAAGAAGGTACTAACAGTTGCCATTAGTACAGCATAAAGTTTGGGAGAAACTGGACAAAACAATCGAATTATCAGAAGTAATTAATTGCTGCCAAATTCACAAATAGCAGAAAGAAAGAAGGTACTTCAACACAAATAAACCAATCAAATGTTCGCAATTACAAAAAACGAATTTTTTTAGAAAACAAAAATACACACTCTTCTTTCCAGTTTGCACTCTATCCTGTTTAGCTAAACCCTTGATAAAGTGATAATTCATTCAAATTGACTTATACTATGATTATGTCTTTTAATCATATCCCACTTTTAATTACTATAGATAACACGAATAGTCTATGATAAAACTAGCCTTGTATATAAATCACTCTTTTATATGTTTTTAAATGTAAGGAAAAATGACATTCCAATGTTTAACACTTGTTACTGTAAAAAATTAAACAAAATTCAAAGGTGAAATGTAGGCTACCCTACCTAATTTAAAAGATATCATCTCTCATTACAAAATATAACACATCGCATTACAGTATTATTTTAGATGAGTTGAGAATCATTGTAACAAATTATCGTCAGTATTAAATACAATGCTAAAAATTTTGTTTAGTTGGATGTCAATAACAGTGCCTCTACTAGTTACATAACTTTAGGTACTAATTTGCTGAAGCAAAACAAAGAAAGCACTAGTACGTACAGTAAAGTACAAGGATGCAGCAAGTAGGTCAGGTCATAATCATAGTTTAATTATTAACTAAACAAGAAAACAAAGAGGAACATTAGTCCAGTAAATACACCGATCGATGAGGCAAGTAGGTGGCCAGTTCACTATCGTAATTTAGTTTCAATATTCCAGTAAAACAAAGAAAGCAGCTTGGTCAATAAAGTACACGTATAGATGAGGCAAGTAGGTGGCCAGTTCACTATCGTAATTTTATCACTAATGCCTTAATCAAACAAAGAGGAACACTAAGTCAATAAAGTAGACTGCCCGATGAGGAAAGTAAATGACCATTTCACTATCGTAATTTAGTTCGAAAACAAAGGGGAACATTAGGTTAATAAAGTCACGATCAATGAGGCAAGTAGCTGGCCAGTTCACTCTTGTAATTTAGTTCCAATACTCCAGTTAACAAAATGGAAACGCTAGGTCAACAAATTACAGAGATTGATGGGGCAAGTATTTATCTATTTCACTATCGTAATTTTGTTTAGACACTCTAGTAAAACAAAGAGGAAACTAGATCAATAAAGTACAGAGATCGATGAGGCATGTATTTAGCTATTTCACTATCGTAATTTTGTTTAAATACTTAAGTAAAACAAAGAAGAACACTAGGTCAATAAAGTACAGAGATCGATGAGGCATGTATTTAGCTATTTCACTATCGTAATTTTGTTTAAATACTCAAGTAAAACAAAGAAGAACACTAGGTCAATAAAGTACAGAGATCGATGAGGCATGTATTTAGCTATTTCACTATCGTAATTTTGTTTAAATACTTAAGTAAAACAAAGAAGAACACTAGGTCAATAAAGTACAGAGATCGATGAGGCATGTATTTAGCTATTTCACTATCGTAATTTTGTTTAAATACTCAAGTAAAACAAAGAAGAACACTAGGTCAATAAAGTACAGAGATCGATGAGGCATGTATTTAGCTATTTCACTATCGTAATTTTGTTTAAATACTTAAGTAAAACAAAGAAGAACACTAGGTCAATAAAGTACAGAGATCGATGAGGCATGTATTTAGCTATTTCACTGTCGTAATTTTGTTTAAATACTTAAGTAAAACAAAGAGGAACACTAGGTCAATAAAGTACAGAGATCGATGAGGCAAGTATTTAGCTATTTCACTATCGTAATTTTGTTTCGATACTCTAGTAAAACAAAGAGGAACACTAGGTCAATAAAGTACAGAGATCGATGAGGCAAGTATTTGGCTATTTCACTATCGTAATTTTGTTTAAATATTCAAATAAAACAAAGGGGAACACAAGGTCAATAAAGTACAGAGATCGATAAGGCAAGTATTTGGCTATTTCACTATCGTAATTTTGTTTAAATACTCAAGTAAAACAAAGAGGAACACTAGGTCAATAAAGTACAGAGATCGATGAGGCAAGTATTTGGCTATTTCACTATCGTAATTTTGTTTCGATACTCTAGTAAAACAAAGAGGAACACTAGATCAATAAAGTACAGAGATCGATGAGGCAAGTATTTAGCTATTTCACTATCGTAATTTTGTTTCGATACTCTAGTAAAACAAAGAGGAACACTAGGTCAATAAAGTACAGAGATCGATGAGGCATGTATTTAGCTATTTCACTGTCGTAATTTTGTTTAAATACTTAAGTAAAACAAAGAAGAACACTAGGTCAATAAAGTACAGAGATCGATGAGGCAAGTATTTGGCTATTTCACTATCGTAATTTAGCTCCAATGCTCCAGGAAAACAAGTCGTTTTCTTTTGAACGCTTCTGAAAAAAGAAAAAAAAACATTTTCCCCATAAGAATACCAGTGGTAATAGTTCAATATTAAATTAAAAGCAACAAAATCATGGTGGTAAACTAATGCAATAATAAACATTTGTGTATTACTTATAATTAAAGGCATTTATAAATACATACAGTTTCCCTGACTAACTAGCGTTAGTGTAGTCATGAGTCACAGGCCGAGGCCGTAGATTAACGAGCGCAGCGAGTGTTGGTAGGTTTAATTTTAAAATTATTTTTAATTACTTTAATTAAGATTTAGATTATTTCATTGAAAACAATTTGGTCATGAAATGACGAAAACAGTTTCCTAGTCTACTAGAGCTGTCCATCGATAAATACCAACACTAATTATACCATCGAAGTATATCTATGGAACTGCCACATTCATAAACAAAATTTAAATGAATATAGAAAGTGATTTCCACGTAGTGATCATAACTGTAAACTTATCATTAACTTATCAATAATATTTACACATAAAAAGTACAGAATTACACTCACTCATTACATATCTCTTACATAGCGACTCTCTGTGCACAAATTAATAAACTAATCATGCTATGAAAGAGGAAACCACCTGTTTTCAGACTTACTCTACTAAATAAATATGCACTGTTACTCCTCTCATGACCTAACAAGAGTATTTGTATTATAACCTACAATAATTATAATACAAATACTTAAAAGCCATTTACCTTTCATCACTATTTCCCAAAACTATACGCCCAATTGACTTGAATTGTGTTTTTATAAGCAAAGATCAACCTTTGGTAAAACAAGTAAAATAGACTGTGCCACCACACACCCATACACGTAGGAGGTATTGACCCACCCACCCATTCACATAGGAGGTATTGGCCCACCCGCCCACCCATACAAGTAGGAGGTATGACCCACCCACCCACCCACCCATACACGTAAGAGGTATTGTTCATAGTTCCGTACACTTCACATTATTAAAATAATAACTTACTCTAATGCACAAATGATACTGTAAGTTTATTTATGCATATAAACATACAGTACATACTTTTCCCCAAGGATGAGTAAATATAAAAATAATACAGTCCCTATGTTAGATGTGGTTCAAAGGGTATGTACGGAGTTACGTAGCCTGAGAGCATTACTCTGAGAGGAACAACATTGTAAATGCAATCGACTGCTCCTGCGATGGCCTGGTGCTGATCAAAGGGCGCATTGCCTGGGGCAGTTTCCAGGTCTAGAGTACTTTACATCAGGTCCAGTAGTAGTGAAGTTCTTACAAATAACAGTCAATTATAAGGAACTAATACCGGAATGGTCTTCAGTTTTTAAATAATTGAATTCTATGAACAGTTTAACGTATGGGACATTAAAATTATACTGCTTAAAGAAATAGTGCCCATGTGAATATCACATGTATACTCGTATACTACACGCTAACAATGTATTCGACTAAAAAAAAATCAAACAAAAAATTCAAATAAATAGAACATTAATTTAAGGGCGGTTTAAACAGCCTCAAAGGATCCGTATATCATATTAATTATAGATTAACACATTTTATAGTCATCAGCAATAACCTACTTAAGCGACAGCACCTTATAATTTCGGGATCATAATTCTTTTTAATATTAAATTGAATTTGACTTTTTATTACTAAACAAAATAAAACAAGAAATAACAAAACTTTCAAGGCTACAATAAATGGAACTCGGCTCAAATAGAATCAAATCAACTCGGAGTTACAAAATGATCAACTTAAATTACTAAGTCTTCTAATAATATTATAAAAATATACAATCCACCTCTTGATTACATCTAATAAGGATTCAATCACCTTTCTTTGACATTCAAACCGTTTGATTAACCAACTACAACATCAACTGACATAATATATCGCAAATACCATTCTACGGATAAGACGATCCCTATCGGGGTTTCTGATCGGTCGCCATTTTAAGGTCGCCATTTTAAAAGACGATTTTACTTAAACAAACTGCATGCACTGCCACTACATGTACCAGTGAAGCGTCATTTACTCAATTGACCCAGATCCTGTTGTCAGTTGTTACATTGTTGAATGTTGGTTTCACTAAAACAAACTGCATGCATTGCCACTAGAGATGTACCCATGAAGCGTCATTTACTCAATTGACTCAGATCCTGTTGTCAGTTGTTACATTGTTGAATGATGGTTTCAATAAAACAAACTGCATGCATTGCCACTACATGTAAAGCGTCATTTACTCAATTGACCCAGATCCTCTTGTCAGTTGTTACATCGCTGAATGTTGGTTTCACTAAAAAAACTGCATGCATTGCCACTACATGTACCCGTAAAGCGTCATTTACTCAATTGACCCAGATCCTCTTGTCAGTTGTTACATTGTTGAATGTTGGTTTCACTAAAACAAACTGCATGCAATGCCACTACATGTACCCATGAAGCGTCAATTACTCAGTTGACCCAGATCCTGTTGTCAGTTGTTACATTGTTGAATGTTGGTTTCACTAAAACAAACTGCATGCATTGCCACTAGAGATGTACCCATGAAGCGTCATTTACTCAATTGACCCAGATCCTCTTGTCACTTGTTACATTGTTGAATGTTGGTTTCAATAAAACAAACTGCATGCATTACCACTACATGTACCCGTAAAGCGTCATTTACTCAATTGACCCAGATTCTCTTGTCAGTTGTTACATTGTTGGTTTCAATAAAACAAACTGCATGCATTGCCACTACATGTACCCATGAAGCGTCATTTACTCAATTGACACAGATCCTCTTGTCAGTCGTTACATTGTTGAATGTTGGTTTCAATAAAACAAACTGCATGCATTGCCACTACATGTACCCATGAAGCGTCAATTACTCAGTTGACCCAGATCCTGTTGCCAGTTGTTAAATTGTTGAATGTTGGTTTCACTAAAACAAACTGCATGCATTGCCACTACATGTACCCATGAAGCGTCATTTACTAAATTGACCCAGATCCTCTTGTCACTTGTTACATTGTTGAATGTTGGTTTCACTAAAACAAACTGCATGCATTGCCACTACATGTACCCATGAAGCGTCATTTACTCAATTGACCCAGATCCTCTTGTCACTTGTTACATTGTTGAATGTTGGTTTCACTAAAACAAACTGCATGCATTGCCACTACATGTACCCATGAAGCGTCATTTACTCAATTGACCTAGATCCTCTTGTCACTTGTTACATAGTTGAATGTTGGTTTCACAAAAACAAACTGCATGCATTGCCACTACATGTACCCGTAAAGCGTCATTTACTCAACTGACCCAGATCCTCTTGTCAGTCGTTACATTGTTGAATGTTGGTTTCACTAAAACAAACTGCAAGCCTTGCCACTACATGTACCGGTGAAGCGTCATTTACTCAATTGACCCAGATCCTCTTGTCAGTTGTTACATTATTGAATGATGGTTTCACTAAAACAAACTGCATGCATTGCCACTACATGTACCCGTAAAGCGTCATTTACTCAATTGACCCAGATCCTCTTGTCACTTGTTACATTGTTGAATGTTGGTTTCACTAAAACAAACTGCATGCATTGCCACTACATGTACCGGTGAAGCGTCATTTACTCAATTGACCCAGATCCTCTTGTCAGTTGTTACATTGTTGAATGAAGGTTTCACTAAAACAGACTACATGCACTGCCACTATATGTACCAGTTAAGCATAATTTACTCAATTGACCCAGATCCTCTTGTTAGTTGTTACATTATTGAATGATGGTTTCACTTAAACAAACTGCATGCATTGCCACTACATGTACCCACGAAGCGTCATTTACTCAACTGACCTAGATCCTCTTGTCAGTTGTTACATTATTGAATGATGGTTTCACTAAAACAAACTGCATGCATTGCCACTACATGTACCCATGAAGCGTCATTTACTCAACTGACCCAGATCCTCTTGTCAGTTGTTACACTGTTGAATGATTGTTTCAATAAAACAAACTGCAGGCATTGCCACTACATGTACCAGTGAAGCGTCATTTACTCAATTAACCCAGATCCTGTTGTCAGTTGTTACATTGTTGAATGTTGGTTTCACTAAAACAAACTGCATGCATTGCCACTACATGTACCCGTGAAGCGTCAATTACTCAGTTGACCCAGATCCTGTTGTCAGTTGTTACATTGTTGAATCATTCCTAATAGCCGGACGCATGGTTAGTTCAAACATCCATCTTAGATTGGAGATAAATGCCGTCCAGTTCATCCAATGAACGAACTCTGCCGACTGCAGCTATGTTTAAAAGTGACCCCACTTCTATTTTTGAAGATCCAATTGGTTATGAAGCAGTTTGAAGATTATACAAAACAATTAGTTAAGATCAAAATTGGGAATGATTTTAGGCTTATAAATATTTATGATACAAAAGGCTTGAGAAAAATTACTAAATAAAAACAAAATAGAGCTACTTGTACAACTGGATTGAGAAAAAAGGCAAAAATAACTAATTCAGCAAGATCTCATATTACGTTTCAAACATATGAGCCAACATTTCAAATACACGATGTATGAGTATTAGGAGTCATATACGTGACAATAAAATTGGGCAACTACGAGTCACCTGTGTAAATATGACCTGCTGTATGTTGGGTGAGGACAAATCATGTACAGATATATGAGGAATAAGCCACCGAAGATATTTTGTTTAAGTCTATTATTTGAGGGAGAAGATGATCAACTAACAATCTACTACGTCAAGAAGTTAGACGAGACAATAAACGTGTACACAAATATAGGGAATGAGGCACGAAATGTCAATTATTTAATAGGGAGGAAATACAACTAGAAATTAAATTGATACTAAATTTTGAATTAGTATTAGTTTAAATGGTCTTCGTAAGTAAGTTTTTCTGTAACTTACGGGGCCAATATATGTAAAAATACTGCGAATAAATGAAATGAAGAAAATAAAAAAAGAAATGAATGAAGAATCGACTCTGTCAAGTTAGATGAGTCTAAACGTGTGCTTAAATATGAGTCAGCCAAAAAAGCCGTTTATTTAATGGGGGGAAAAAATCAACTAATAATCGACTGTGTCAAGATGTTAGATGAGACACTAATCGTGTACATAAATATGGTGAGTCGGCCACAACGCGCATAAATCGATAGTGTCAATAGTATGGGTGAACTACACAAATAAAACGAAATAAAATAATAAATTGGTTGTAGGCTAACAAGCAATGTCATTTCAACAAGACGACTTTGTAATGATAACGTTGATTACTTCCCATCACAAACTTGAAATTTGATTTTTTAATCGACTTGAACTTCTACCCATAAAGAGATTTAAAAATTCAATATATTGTTTTTAAAGAAACTTATGAAAAAAACTGAAAAAATGAACAGTGTGGCAAAGAAACTTTTCAAGATACTTATATTCTTAAGACTTGCATTATTTTATAAGTTTAACCAAGTTCACAAAAATGGCATACGGTTTTGGGATCAGTTGTGATATGAATGGTAGTCAGCCCTTTCCTCCCATTCAGAACCCACATGCACACCTCCCTGCTGCATTCATTTAACTCAATGTTATTTGGTCGTTTTCTGTACCAATGTCGATGTTTTCTAAATTCCATGCAGGCCTTGCTTTGTATATAAAGTGTTATTTAGCCCGTACATGTTAGCTCTCGTCTTGCGCTAATTCTACTCGCTTAACGTTAGCGTTTTGTCGTGGCTAGAGCATCGATGTATATAAGAATAACTAGATATTCTTATATACATCGGTGGGCTAGAGGGAGCGCATTCCACTCCGGGACTTCGTTGGGTTCAGATCTACCTGCTGAGGAGTCGGAGATCATCGTTGGACTTCGGAAACCTTCACGCTACTTCGGATCCAGCTGTTCCAGAGATTCGGCGCCGCCAGTTCCACTGCGAACGCCTGCCTGTTCGCTTGCCAGCCAGCCTGCCTGCCTACCTGCCTTCGAGACCTTCCAGTCTATCGCTAGTGGTGTAGTGTCCCGGGTGTTACTCCCTGTAGTGGGGAGCAGGTAAGTATTGTGATTCCGTGAGGGTGTTTCGTGGCACTCTTCGGCCACTTCGCCTGGACAGCGGATAGCCGGGTGAGGACCAGCTAGCCGCACGGTCTCTTCCCCGATAAGCCTTAATGCAATAGGTATCGGTTTAGGGAATCCTTTTCCTTCCTTATTAGTGGCCTTACTGTGTCCATTCGTTGTTTCACAAACGACTTGCCGTACATCGTATATTCACAAACGTCACCGTTCTCTCAGTAAGGCCGCTCTCATTCTAGCCTTGTTAGGTTACCATCCTTGTTATGCTTCCCCTGCTCTGCCTTACACGCACTTTCTGGCCCCGTCTCTCGGGATGGGGAAGAAACCGGTCTCTTCGGGAGCCAAGCATCCACCTCCTAGCCTACCAGACCATTCACCTCCGCAGCCCTTACATAGTCACAATCCGGTTCCTTGCCACCCCCCAATTTCCTCCAGGGCTACCCTAATATTCCAGCACCTAAAGCTGTCTCCAAACCAGCGCACCTCCGCCTAGAACAAGTATCCCACCTCATCTAAGCCTCAACCTCCCCACAACCCATGTCTGATTGGCACAAGCTTCTCTCACTTGTCTCCTTTTCTGCTTCTTCTTCATCCCGTTCGACCCCGCCTTCATCACCTCGCTCCCAGTCACCAAACTCTGTCCCCGGACCCTACTCAATCTGTTCTCCGGTTCCGCTTGCCTAAGCCTACCAGCCTACTGCCCCACAAACCCTACCGGTAGATTTCCCTTGCTCAACCTTCCCCCGTACCCTGTCCTACCGGATGACCATCAGTGGCCACACGATTGGCGGAGACAACCCGTTCCATCTCCAGAAGAGCTTCGTTTCCCCCCACCGCAAAACTTCTTCTCCAGGAAGAACACCCCAACCCTCCTTGTCTTCTCCAATCCTGGTGATGCCTTAAGGTCGTCTCCAAAGTTGAGATCTCTACCTTCGGCACGAACGTATCTTACGAGTTCACTCCACGTCCCCACCAGACTCCGCCCAACGTCCCAGCAGCCCTTCCTCGTCATGCCCTCCTCAACATTGTCGTTCGCGGCGTTCATGTTTAGGTAGGGGACGACGAGTTCCTCTCAAGTCATCCCGAAATCCCAGTCCTGCCCATGCTCCGGCTTCACCCACGCCCAATGTCGCGGCGTACCGCGGATTTGAGTAAATTAAAAAAGGGGCGATGAATAAAAATTCACATGTGAGAAAAACTGAGATTTACTGAATATGAAATGTAAAAATAATATCCTGACGGTGAAGCAATATAAAATGACTGAATAAATGAAATGTAATACTATGCAACGAATCTGTATACTTAGCCTTTGTAAAGGCTAAATATTGTATCGAATCAGGTGTATGCGGACCGAGCGGGTCTGTGACTTTTCGCCAACAACTGTCGTTCAAGACTCCTCAAGGGGTTGAGGGTGACCGGCAAAAACCACCCCCACTCTTCTGTCCCCACTCGGCCACAACATATCCTGCGAGACTAATGTAGCGACCACTCTGGAGCAAGGCCTGTACGTACTGGGAAGGATATACAGGGTCGAATCCTCCAGGAACTAACTTTTTCGCTCATGCTCTATGTGCCACCTCTACGGTCACGAACCGGGAGCTTCTCCTGTCTGCGGCGCTACCCAGGGAGGTAGGGGACCGTGCATGCACGAGGACCACGACCTTTCGAAGCCCTTCTGTGTCACGTGCAATCGCTTCGACCATTACAAGGGGCAACGCCATTGTCCCCGCTATTCTAACGATCCAACACCTGCCCCGACCTCCATCAAAATTGTCCCGGCACCCTTACCCACTGCTAACCCCTGGAAGCTCCGCCTGGCGGACTTCCCACCTATATCCCCCCTACCAATGTTTGCGATTCCTCACCGGACACCTCTGATCCCGAACCCCAGGCTCCAACCCAACCCAGTTAACCTTCTCTCATCCTTCAATCTCACCATAATCAGCCGCTGTCACCATCGACGCCCAGTGCCTATTCCTCGAGAAGCTCCTCACTGTGATCAACAAGGGTTTCAAGAGGACTTTTGACTCCCTCACTACCATAGTCCTTTCCACTTTATCTCCTAAAGACCGTCCCAGGGTAAAAGACTCCATCAACCGAATTTGCAAGTCCGCATTTAATTTGCGGACTATCTTCCACTCAGTAGGCACCAATCTTACCTTCCTTCCCTCTGCTACCACTCGTCATGGATCCTCTTCCTGCTAAGCCCCGCTCGGCCCTACGGATCTGCCACATCAACCTCCGTTCCTTCTTCTGTAGACGCTCTGCCCTCATGGACGTCATAACCGATTACCAGCCGGAAATCTTCACTTTTAACGAGACATACGTCGACCCCACTTCCGCTTCATATCTCCCCGGGTACTCCTTCGTCAGGAGAGACCATGCCCGGAGGGTTGAAGGATTAGCAATTGCCTTTCGTAGACTGTCTGGATGTTGCCCAGGATCTACTCCCCAACGACCCTAGATTTGCCCTCTTGGTCAGGATAAATCTCACCAACCAACCGACCATCCACCTTGTGATCCTCCATCCTCCTCTTTCCTACCAGAACACGCTGACCTCCTTGCGCAGCTCCGACAGTCCCACGACGGTCTCATTGTTTCGGCAGACTTGAACTGCCACCACACGACCCTAGGCGACAGATTCACAACACGAGAAGGCAGAGACCTAGTCGCTCTCACAACCGCCAATGGCCTCTGCCACTTCCCAACCCCTTACACCCGCTTTCCCACCCACGAGGCGGGGCACACTAAACCCCCGTCCATCGCCCCTAAGGTACTCAATGTCTTCACAGACACGTCCCTTATGCCCAGAAAGTTCACCCTCCCCGAAGGCCATCACAGACTAGAAGAACGCAGACTGGGCAGCGTTCACTCAATCTATCGATACAGACATACGTAACCTGGCCATCACGCCTCCCTAATCCCCTGAACAGATAGACGCCCTGGCTGACTCCCTAACAGACACCATCATCAGGGCCAAAGAGATTTCTTTACCCACGAAGTTGTTCACACACACCCAGTAACGCTTTCCTCCTGACATCATTTCCCTCATCAAACAGAAGAGGCGGGTCAGACGCCTACTTCTTAGAGATCCCGGATCCGCCTATTTGCATGAGTCTTATAGGGCGCTCGTCCAGAGGGTCAAGACCTCGGTCGCGGTCTTCATGAGAGACAGGCTCCGTAAGATTTGTGACAAGGCGGATCAGAACTTCCTTTCCACCCCACGGACCTTCTGGCGTCTGGTCGTCCCATAACAACCCCTTCAATTCACCAGTCCCACTGACCGTGAATGGTGCCCCAGTGCCAGACCCCGAAGGAAGAGCTGAGGCTTTCCATGATTCCTTGTCTGCCATCCACTCAGTACCTCACCACCCCATCCTCGACGCCGCTCATTTCAACCAGGCCAATGCCTCCATAGCCCAGAACCATTAACTCTTTGCTCCTTTCCAGGTGCCCTCTGCAGGCCTCCTTGACCATCCACTGACGTCCCCCATCACCTATCTAGATGTTGCCGCAAGGCTTAGGACCCACAAGAACACTACTCCCGGTCCTGACGACATCTCCTACTTTCTGGTGAAAAAGGCCCCGGTTTCGCTGATCAGGGCCATATCTATCCTCTTCTTACCCATCCTCCTAGGCTACCATCCCAAGTCCATGAAGCTAGCCCATATCATAGTACTACCGAAATCCAAGAAAATCCCTAGAAATCCAGACAACTGCCACCCCATCAGCCCCACCTCGTCCCTCTCGAAACTCTTAGAGAGGATCCTGGTCGCCCGCCTCCATAATCACTTCATCGATCTCAACCTACTTCCAAATTCCCAGGCTGGCTTCCGTCCTGACATCAATATGTACTTCCAAATCCTGAAGGTAGTGATCTGTATTCAGCGAAACTCCTATCGAAGTACGCCTATCATCATGGCCCTCATGGAGGTCCAAAAAGCATTCGACACTGTCTGGCATAACGGCATCAGAGCCAAACTCTTCCAACTCCAACTGCCCCCTTCCATCATCAAGCGCATATCCAACTTCCTCGATGGTAGTACAGCCCAGGTCAGAGTAGAGGACGCCCTTTCTCGACCCTTCCAGCTGTTAGCAGAGGTCCCCCAGGGATCAGGTATCAACCCACTCCTCTACATCTTGTATGTGCGAGATCTCCCTTCACCCTTTCTCAGAAACCCCACCGACACCACCACTGATCTCGCACAGTTCGCGGATGACACGGCCTTCTGGTGCGGCTCCCGAAATCCCGGAACACTACGTAGACGACATACTAAAGCCCTTAATGATTACTTGACTTGCTGCTCTAAATGGTGCATCAGGATCAACACATCTTAGACCCACCTCTGTTATTTTTACTACAACGGCAGGAAGTTCCACGTTAACCAGGAAACCCCGATCACCCTCCAACAGACTGCCACTGACTACGATCTGCAAGTACCTGGGTGTCACCCTGGATTCCAAGCTCTCCTTCATACCCCAATTCAGAAAAGCCAAAAAGACCCCCATTGCCCGATTCAAAGCCCTCCGCTTCCTAAACAACAGTCATACGCGGTGCTCTGCCAGGACTCTCACTTGTCTCTACACCACCATCATCCGCCCTATACTCACGTATGCCCATCCAGTCCTCACCACCATCCCCCATAACCACCTCTCCAACTTTGAGAAAACCGAGCGACGCGCCATGCGCTTAGCTTACCACCTGGACCCCGACCACAGCTCCGAAAAACTTTACACTCTGTTCCATATCGACCTTCCGTGAGTTCCTCAACTCAAACCAGAACTACCTTGCCAAAGCCACCGATTCCCACATACTGGCAGAGTACTTTACCAAACCCTAAACCACTAGCCAATACTTCACCGTCCACCATCTGACTCACGGCCGCTTTTAATCTACAACCAAACCCCCCACCAACCATTAGCCACCCTTCATACGACTCATTACTGACGCTACACTGACATAGTCCCCTCTCACCCACTCCCCAACACTTAAACGCTTCTCATTTCCAACCCACCCTCAGTCAGCTCACTAATAATTTTCATTTTCCCCATGTTCTTCTTCTGTCTGTTTCAAGGACCATGTTTCCTCGGGACCTCTCTTCCGGAGACCCGAGCTGCCTGCTTGCCTCGTGCAGTCATGATCGATGCGATCCAACACCCCTTACCTACCTATCCTAGGCTGAAAAAGCCCAAGTGGCCTACAACAGCCGTAACTCCCTGCTACACCTTCACGATCCAGCTCCAGCTCTAGAGGGAGCATATAATTCAATAGTCTGAACTTTCCAGTGCCGTTTTAAATTAATGCAATTTTAACTGCACAGTTTCTGTCGTGCATTTTGTTGTGGTTCTGAAGTGTTCTGGGGCAATTAAAATTATTATGTTTCTTATAATTACCTACGCTGTAAATACATTAACATTACTGATCTTAAACACATTCGTTCTTTCGGTTATTTTCTTACGAAAACTAATTTGTTATTATTATTTAAATTTAGAGTTTTACTTTTCCTCGGCACATATAACGCACCAATTACAACACCACAATAACACCGACGATAAGTGATTTCGTTGTTAACCAAATACATATATTTTAAGAAATCACGCCTGTAAATTGATGAACGCAATAATTGACAAATAGTCTCTCTTACCAAATCGATTTTTGTGAGCCGTTTTCAAACAGCATCTCATTTTATCTACGGTTTACTCTCTACTTCCTATTAAATCTTGGTTAACAAATGTAACATTTTATTTTCTACTGTGAAAAATATAACTTATAAATGAGTATTAAAGTGAAATTGACGCTCGATCACCGAGATTTCACCAATATGTAGCAAAACACTTTCGCTCAGTCCTTAGAACAAATGTCTGCTGTTGTAACATAAGTATTTACATATATGTATATAATAAATGCAATTGATTTAATAATTTTTTATATTTAATAATGAAAATGTACAATTTTTGCGTGCATAAACATTGTTACAGAAACATAAATACAACGTTGCAACATGACGATCCATGTACTATGTACTATTCTAGGAATACAGGTTTTATCATCCATGAGCGTGATATCAATGTTCCCAAAGGAACTTGCACACAACTAATATGGTTGACTCAGTCTGACTACGTGGAAATCACTATTACCACTACGTCACTACTACCAGAACACCTCATTAACATTTTTACTCAGTGACTCACAAAGTATTCTTGTAATGCTGACTGTGCAGTACCGCAGATGAAAGAGCTCGGACTGATAATAAAGAGACCTTGATTAGGTAATCGATTATGGTATAGCAGAAGAAGTGACCGCAGAGATGCGGTTTGTCAACCACAAGGTCGAAGTGGTTTAAGGTGTCATAAAACATTAGTTTTTCAATCTTGCTGGACTTTGTTTTCAGTGCATCATTTATTTAATTATTTTGATACTTATTATAATTATTTTGAAAATGTAAAAACTGAATTGTGTAAAGTGACAAATGGTGAGGATTTAGTAATCAATAAATTCTAGTAATCAAAAATACATAAACCGTACTCATCAGCCTGGAATAAAAGATGTGTCTCAGAGATCCTATCTAAAGAAGGGAAACGCAGGAAGTCTAAAGGTAACCGTTTCCCAAACCGCCCTGGGATGTCTACAGCCTCTAGAAGACATGCGATTTTACCGACAGCGGGCCAAAACATTCTGGTATATTTCTACTGTACGGTTCGTGTTTATTATTATGAGTGAACGTGTATGATTATAAAAGGTCCATTCTAATGGACCATTAAATGACATTATGATATGTCATCAAGAATTAAACTTAAAGTTTCACACATTCAACTGTGGAACAAGTATGAAGATAGTCAGTTGGTGTACAATAACCAACTTATAGTCCACTAGAATAGATATAATCCTATCAAATGACACTTAAGTGTAACGTTACGGTTACTATTTAGGACCGAATAGCAGAAATAGAAACCTATTTTTTGGGTTTGTTTCGGAAGGAAACAGCCTCCTAAGGAACATAATCCAAAGTTTGAGTTGCGAAAGTAAATTTGGAATCTATGATCTAATTTCAATCTTATAAAACTCTGCGTCTTTTAAGCACAAATGTTTATTATTAAGCATAAAAATAATAGGTAATCAAATAATAAGTGATCAATCATACACTTCTATTAAATTAGGCGTTCGCTTACTAAGTACTGGTTGCCATCGGCGAGGACACTACTAGAGACGACTGGGGTGTCCATGTTAGATGCTAGTCAAGGTTCAGATGTTGTGTAGGGAGGAGAACTGAGTGTCGAGCTTGTCAGTTAGCTGGAAATCAGACCAACACTATGTGGTTCGGATTCCACGTAAAGCTGTAGGTCCCTTAGTTATTCTGTTTATTGGGCTACTAATAAATAGCTTTTCTGAGGAACAGTCACCCTTGGTCAGTTACAAAGACTACACTCGTTCATATATACTCATCACACTATTCGCCCCTCACATTCACCCATATCTTGACGAACGGTGTCTTAATAATGAATGATAATACAAATTGAAATAGGTATGACAATTTTCGAACGTCAAATTTCTGTGAGCATAAAAATTTCGGCAGTTCGGAGCCAGAAGGTTAGGGGATTGTGTCTTAAACGATTCAAAAAGCCTTCTAGTAAGGGTGAGGGCTAAATGCTTCTTAAAACCCTCTGAATAACTATTAAATACAAATAACTACTGTACTACATTACAACTATATTTTAATTTAAGCTTACAGAATAATACTAAATTAATAGCCAGTTAATTTTTTCTTTTAAAAAGTCATTCATTACGTTTAAGTTAACTCGGCAGAATTCAATAAATTGTCATAATTGTTCAGGCATCTCTTGTGCTAGTTGTAGTAATATTCTGGCTGAAGGCTGAAACCAGTCAAATTTTTCTAAACATATTAATTTTTAAAGTAATACATGACATACCATTGTTAACTTTGATGCTCAGAACAGCTTTGCCCGTCTCCACTGACAGTCTAATTCAATCGGGTGTCCAGATATTTTTCACTAGAATAAACTCGTTCAACTGGTGCCGAAGAACTGCGTAGAGAAAGAACAAACTCCAACACTCTTTCAAAATTGTCACATTTATTTTCGGCCAATGTCAAGAGTTGAAAACTTATTTTTTTTAATAACAGTTTTAAATACTGTTAAAAAAACGGTATTATAATAATAGAGCATAATATGTGAAACGTTACACAATCTCTCACAAGTATAGATCGACAATTGCCCGAAGTAATACATGTTTGTATTTTTAAAAATAATAAATATTTAAAATATATACTTTTAATATTAATGAGAGTAAAGAATGAAAAGTACAATAAATAATAAAAAAATAATAAAGAAAAAACAATAATAAACAATGAAAAATACGGACACGGACATTGAATGTAAAGTACAAACTGTCCGTACAAAATACGGACGTATGGCAACCCTAACAATAGTAGGAAGCATTCCGTTTATTATTGTTGGTTCCTCCAATAGTTTTAACAATATCTTCAAAATCCAGGATTGCACAACTTTTTTATCAATTCTGATATGCCAGCTGATGTGACCGTGTCAGCTGGTGGGTGGGGAAGCCCTTGTGTGGAGCGGTGTCTTCACAATCTTGTTATTGCTCAATGGCCCGCTATATTGGACCAACCGTGAAGTCACTACACCGTACTGCTACTGGTGGCTGAGTGTCACTACACCGTACCGCTACTGGTGGCTGAGCGTCACTACACCATACTGCTACTGGTGGCTGAGCGTCACTACACCGTACCGCTACTGGTGGCTGAGCGTCACTACACCGTACTGCTAATGGTGGCTGAGCGTCACTACACCGTACCGCTACTGGTGGCTGAGCGTCACTACACCGTACCGCTACTGGTGGCTGAGAGTCACTACACCGTACCGCTACTGGTGGCTGAGCGTCACTACACCGTACTGCTACTGGTGGCTGAGCGTCACTACACCGTACCGCTACTGGTGGCTGAGCGTCACTACACCGTACCGCTACTGGTGGCTGAGCGTCACTTGTAACCTCTCACCTTCTCGAGTTACATTAGATTAAGTTTTTTGTTAATTTGATAAAATGTTATGCAAATTAAAATTATTTATATTATCTCAGGGTCGTTTTTTATGAGTAAATCGGTGAGGCTGTAAATTACAATAATTAAAACTCTAGATTTAAAAAATCAATTTATTACATTCTTTTACTTTCTTTGTATGAATTTCAAGACTACAAAAATGAATTTAATTACTTTTTTACTGATTACTAGAAATATATTTAACTTAATTATAACTAAAAATTATCTTTAAGTCTCTTCTTTGTCTATTGCTCTCCACGTGGTCACCTTCTTCATTTAAATAAAGTTTGTGTTAAGTTTTGCACAACAATTATAATAAAAGATCTAGAATTAAAATTGAATCACTGTTCTGAATTATTTATCGATATTTTAGACTATGTACGTTCATAACACTTTTATTAGTAATTAGGTTTTGGAGTCCAGCGGACACCCGAGTTGACTTGTGCACTCTACATTGGACTGGAAAGAAGTGGCAGAGTCATTGACGATGCTAGCGTGGGTTGCCAGTCCGTTACAAGTGAGAGCATTGGGTTCGAGGTTATCTACCGTCAACCATTACATTGTCATACTGACACCCCTTTGGATTGTTAGATAGACTCGTTCCATGCGACACCAGACTGAACAGGTCTGCCTTATCAGTCTCGACAACAATGCCCAGGAATTCTGCTTACGTCTTGGAGGTCTGCAATGGAATAAATATGCCTGCCCACTTCTCTATACTTGTTGGCTATTAATTTACAATGAATTCCGAATATTATTTGAATGTTCGGTAATTATTTTAATTAAATGTATCTATTTCTTCATTAACTTGATTTATCATTTATTTTATTTAATTAATTTATTCGTCAATTTGGTGGACCTGTTACACACTACACCGTATTAACTGGTAGCTGAGCACTTACAACTATCGTAACCTCGATCTAACATGTATTATTTGACGACACTATTAGGTACTGCAACTACTGGAAAAAAAATATCTCTTCCGTCAATATGCGATACATCGTTCCACAGACCTGTAGTCAAGACTCCTGGCCATTTGTAGGACTCTTGTATGAAACGTCATACACACAATCGGAAAGTTGAAATAAGTAAGACAACTACATTGTTTGTGACTAGTTGTTTTATGGTCTCTTTAGTTTAGAATGGTATCTTTACAAAACAGTAATCCTTATTACAAATCAACTCTGTGGTAAAAAATTAGATGTTCCTATCTTATTTAGCAGAATACTGAAAATATTTCTTTAGTGGTCTTATTAAAAACGTCCGTACTAAGTAATGGGTTAAAACAAAATAGTTATATTCATCATTAGTGACGTAAGAAGGAATGGGGATGATTTTTAAAGCAAACCGCTAAGGAGGTGATTAGGTTGTAGTTATCAGCTGATCCCTTTCAAAATTTGTTATGACTTATGATTTGGATCGAACTGAGAACCTTTCGCTTGTGAGCGGGGCTTAAATTAAGTACTCTATCGGTTGAACGAAAAGTAGAATTTCTAAGTGCGTTGTATTTAACAATATAATTACTACATGTTACACAAACCAAAATGTTACCAATAATGTATTTCCACAAGGCAAAAGTAAAATAAGTAAATTCTAAAACCCAATCGCTTGTATTAAAAGCGTTAATTCCACGAAATATCTGAATGTTTAAAGACTTTTCAACTATTAGACCTACTAATTTAAGCCCTTGGGCGAGTGCACTCCAAATTAAGTGACGAAGAACAGGTCCCACAACCGGCTCGCACGATAAAATGACGTAAATGAGAGTTGTGTTATCTCTGCACACAATGTGGCGGAATTAGCGCTGAATTGTGAGGATCCAATTAAATTATTAACGATTTAATCTGTAGGTCGTACAATTCACAAGGCATCGTTTGATTGTGTAGGCTGCTTCCTCTAGAGGTTAAACTTACAATATGCTAAAAGTAGGTACATCTTGACACTTGTAGGAGTCGAGGCAAATATTTTGGGAAAAGTAACACATTAGGAACTTGTTTACTCGGCGCGACAGGTTAGTTTTTTTTTTATTTTGAAAATCTAATTTCCGTTTTCGAAGCCCACGTAAACGATACTTCATTGTTATTACATAAGATTTCAATAATTCTCATTATCTACAACGGAACCCTTTTATAGGCAGCAATTAAGAAGTATCAAAGCCTAAAGAAAGAAATATTAATCAATTACTACCAATAGAAAGCTTTTAGTCCCGCAGATTAAAAATAAACGATACCCGAATGTTAAGGATATTAAATCGAGATAATAATTTAATTAGGAGATGGCCTGTCGTCATTATTTACAGGATGTTTCAAATTTCATCCTCCAGGATTCTCATTCAAGTAGAACGCTCCAGTGGTTTTCCTTGAGTTTGAGTGAAACAAATACTAAAATTGTGTTCTCTAGAAACGGCCGCAAAATAATAACTTATTGCAATACTCCGATACGCAACAATAAGAAGTGACACTTTCTATTGGAATGATAGTTCTGTATACTCTAAAGTACAACAATTTAATTTTACCTTGAATCTACGTTGCAAAGGCAGAACGGATGTATAAGTTTGAGCATGGACCCAATACATATACACATTAAATGAACGTTCAACCATAGAATTATGTTCCGGTCTTGCATCACATATCTAGAATTAACGTAAATTTACTTAATTCTTGTGTAATCATGCAAATCAGTAAATAGTTAATTCGGTGGCCTACAGTTTAAAATTTAATTAAGCTAGGGCAAGTTGTTTTCACTCGTCTATTACTCTTTTTAAACTGAGAAGGCAATTGTATCCAAATAAATAACCTCATTGGAATCTGTTAGGAGAATTACAAGAATCAAAGAGTAAAACCACAAAGTAATCTGCACACATATTTTACATAGCCTAGTATATACACATATAATCCACGTTCTTTGGTTACCTGCCCAGATTTGTATTATATTTTATATTAAAAATCTAATTGCAACATGAGCGTTGACCCTCTCACCAACCCATACACGTACAGAGGCGATGACCCTCCCGCCCACTCATATACGTACAGAGGTGATAACCCTTCCGCCCAGTTATACACAATGGCGATGACCCTCCCGCCCACTCATATACGTACAGGGGTGATAACCATTCCACCCAGTAATACACCAAAAATGGTGATGACACTCTCGGCCACCCACATACGTAGAGAGGTGACGACCCTCCCTCCCAGTTATAAAAAAAAATAAAAAAAAAATAATAATAATAATAAAAAAAATGGTGACACTCTCGCCCACCCACACACGTAGAGAGGTGGACCCTCCCACCCAGTTATATACAAAAAATGGTGATGACACTCTCGCCCACCCATTCACGTACAATAGTGATGACCCTCTTACCCATTAATACACGTAAAATAATAGTGACCTTCCCACCCACCCATACACGTGCAATGGTAATTAACAACTTTATGGTAATGCTTAAGTTCAAATATTATAAAGGTTGGTGAACAAAGTAATACATAGTCAACAAACGAAATGTCTTATTTTTAGTCTAAAACTACTCAAAACTTTGGTATGAAATTGTACTGCACGAATTGGACGTTTCAATACGAATTTAACGTAAACTTACAGTTCGTTACAATTCATGAAAAACGTTTAATTCATGCACCAGACATTATTGCGTTTGTTTTCTCGAAGTAAAATAAAATAAAAAGTGATTTTACTTGACTGTACAAAAGTGTGCTGAGCATTAATATTAGGACATTAGGGGTTACGTCTATAGCATGATTATAACCTATATCCATACGCTTATTAACTCATAACTTAAGAAAGGTCTGAGCTGCACAGAAGTCGTAGTCACGTATAAGAATGCCATGACAATATCCACCAGGAGAAGCGTAGTAAACACTACCAAGGTCTGCAGACGGATCAATAGTACGTCTGGGACTCGTTTGTCCTTACGTCACGCCATTATTCCCTTTCTCATCATCAGCAGCAACAGTTGGCATAATTGAGATGTAGAAAACACTACCGAGGTCTGAAGACGGATCAATAGTACGTCTGGGACTCATTTGTCCTTATGTCACGCCATTATTCTCTTTCTCATCATCAGCAGCAACAGTTGGCACAATTGAGGTGTAGTAAACACTACCAAGGTCTGCAGACGGATCAATAGTACGTCTGGGACTCATTCGCCCTTCCGTCACGCCATTGTTACCTTTCCCTTCATCAAAAGTTAGGTCGCAATTGACACCCAGTAAACACTACCAAGGTCTGCAGACGGATCAATAGTGTCTGGGACTCATTCGTCCTTCATTCACGCCATTGTTCCCTATCCCTTCATCAACATCAAAAGTTACGTCAAAATTGACACCCAGTAAACACTACCAAGGTCTGCAGACTGATAAATAGTGCCTCTGGGACTCATTCGTCCTTCCGTCACACCATTGTTCCCTTTCCCTTCATCAACATTAAAAGTTACGCCAAAATTGACACCCATTAAACAGTACCAAAGTCTGCAGACCGATTAATAGTAGTCTGGGACTCATTCGCCCTTCCACCATGTCATTGATCTCTTTCCCTTCATCAAAAGTTAGGTCACAATTGACACCCAGTAAACACTAGCAAGGTCTGCAGACGGGTCAATAGTGTCTTGGACTCATTCGTACTTCATTCACATCATTAGTCCCTTTCCCTTCATCAACATCAACAGTTGGCACAATTGATATGTATAAAACACTATCACGGTCCGCAGACGGATCAATAATATCTGGGACTCATTCGTCCTTCATTCACGCCATTGTTCTCTTTCCCTTCATCAACATCAAAAGTTTCGTCAAAATTGACACCCAGTAAACACTACCAAGGTCTGCAGACCGATAAATAGTGCGTCTGGGACTCATTCGTCCTTCCGTCACGCCATTGTTCCCTTTCCCTTCATCAACATCAAAAGCTACGTCACAATTGACATGTAGTAAACACTACCAAGGTCTGCAGACGGATCAATAGTGCATCTGTGACTCATTCGCCCTTCCGTCACGCCATTGTTACCTTTCCCTTCATCAAAAGTTAGGTCGCAATTGACACCCAGTAAACACTACCAAGGTCTGCAGACGGATCAATAGTGTCTGGGACTCATTCGTCCTTCATTCACGCCATTGTTCCCTATCCCTTCATCAACATCAAAAGTTACGTCAAAATTGACACCCAGTAAACACTACCAAGGTCTGCAGACCGATAAATAGTGCGTCTGGGACTCATTCGTCTTCCGTCACGCCATTGTTCCCTTTCCCTTCATCAACATCAAAAGCTACGGCACAATTGACATGTAGTAAACACTACCAAGGTCTGCAGACGGATCAATAGTGCGTCTGCTACTCATTCGTCCTCCCGTCACGCCATTGTTCCCTTTCTCTTTATCAGCATCAAAAGGTACGTCACAATTGAGGTGTAGTAAACACTATTAAGGTCTGCAGACGGATCAATAGTGCGTCTGGGACTTATTCATCTTCTGTCAAGCCATTGTTCCATCTATCTTCATCAGCATCAAAATTTATGTCACAATTGACATGTAGTAAACACTACCAAGGTCTGCAGACGGGTGAATAGTACGTTTGGGACTCATTCGTCCTCCGTCACGCCATTATTCCTTTTCACTTCATCACATCAGCAACAACTACGCCACAATTTGATACAGTGCTAGTATTTTCTAAAGTATTTACTACTGATAACAACAGTCCTGATACCAGCGAGCACAGGGTATATTTATATTCTGTGCTCGCTGCCTGATACATACAACGCAATTGAAGGATTCTATATAAGACGGTCAGTGAGGTGAATTGGGTAATAACAACAACAAAATATGTTCGTGGGTAAGTGCCGTTCAGATTATGTCAGGTTAGAGCGATACAGTGTTCCGGAAATATACATGTTTTTGTTATCACACGATAATTCAGGGTGACATTACGGTGGGCAATTCAGCAGTGGTTCTCTAAGTGAATATAAACACACATGAACCTAGCAATACATTCAACAGAAAAGCCTGTTTGTCTCTTGAGGCATAAAAACACAACGTGATTTTCATAAATGAAATCCTTTATGTTTGAAATATCAGACATCAAAGTAAATATGTTTAAAAATACAACACATGAATGTATTTAGTTGCAACTTAAGATGTATAATTGCTTTAAAATTAATGTAAAACAAAACGGATAAAGTTAATTCAAAATTTGTTTTAATTACGAGTTGCACCAAGAGCCTACAAAGGTAACTACAAACAGTTCCAATTTATTTTTATATTTGACATTTTAAAACGTTTATTTGGAAGATAACAATTATTTATCAAAAAACATTATTTTATAAGACTAAGAGACTACCAGAACTGTCTGTTCAATATTTTAAATCGAAATCTTCATTTTACCAAGAATATATAATTTATATATGAATATACATTAAGTAACAATGTAGTATTCGACGACAATTTGACGAATCAGATCAATTAACTATTGGACGTAGAAATTAATTAATATCATAGTGAAATTACTTCTATAACAATTAATTAGGGAATCGGCATTTTCGTGGTTATGTAATTAATTAAGCTTTGAGTATTGTATATTTTTTATTTTACGATCTACAAGTTACAACCTCAAATCTCGCTTCGACTAAAGCGAGCCTGATGATCTGAGTCATGCTCATATAAGCGTGAGTGTTCCGTTCCAGGAGCTGGTTTCCAAAATCACTTGTTTCGTGTGTCACACCCATATAATCGTCTCTATAATATAATTGATGATTCGTCCTGACGACTTGAACACTGCGTCCGACAGTGTGTGTGGGGGAGAGGGGGGAAGCAGTGGGTCAACACGGAGTGAGTGTGGGAGGGGAGGGCGGCGTGGGCGACCGGACTGACTAGCGCGCTCTCGCGTTCAGTGAGGCCCCGCAGAACGCTGCGGCTCAGTTCAGTTAGTTGATTCCGGTGTTCCGTCGGCCGAACATGAGAAGTGTCCCGCGGTACGCTTACGACTCGTGTACGAATATCTGTGTTGTGCGATAATTGTGCTAAGTGCTCCACTGGATTAAGTGTCGTTTCTAGTATCGTCGATTAAGTGCTCTCACTTCGAGTGATTGTGGAAAGAATATTGATATTTGTTCGTCTCTAGTGGCATTGTTGTTTTATTGGCGGTTTTTACTCTGTAACAAAAGGATGTTTTTTTTACTACTATGTCTTTGAAATGTGTTTATTTTAAATCTTCATTTGATAAGGTGAGTTTATTAAACTAAATATATAACATTGTGAGTTTACAAAAAAAACTTTCTTTTTATTGTCTCCCTGATTTTTTAAGGATATGCCTACTCGAAGTTTCTATCAATAAATTCAGTTTTTTACTTTGTTTCAAATTGTTTCCGTTTGTTCCTTTATCCTAATATACATAATCTAATACAATTGTAATACTTTTATCCCACATTTATGTAGAATCGTGTATTTCCCTAAACGACTCATTTGGGCTAATGGTAATGAAAGTAAAACTGTTCATCCCACTGACATTAAAAATAATAATTGATAGCCAAGAACTATCAATTACTATTATTTTGGCTATAAATCTTTGAAAAAAATCAATTACTGTATATGAAGCCGACAGCGTTTTCCAAAAGACTGACATTTTCAGAAAATGTGTTGATTACTCTTTTATTTTAATATATTTTTAACAGTTATAGGCCTAGTCCTTGAAATCTTTAAAATGCACATGTATGCAAATTGTTTTATTTAAATGAAAAATAAGTATACAAGACGATGTTAATTCAATATAATAATTGTCATTAAAAACAATTCCATTATATATTCTATGGCTTTTGAAAACAAAACACGTATAGGAATCTTATTATCACAGTGTACCATTTATTTAAAAAGTTAACAATCTTGTTTTATACATTTAGTAGGGGGGCCTAAGGAGAGAATATAGTCAATATAACGTTTATTTATCGAAGTAATAAATTTTATCGTTTGAGAAACTTTATTACTACGTTTATTGAAATGCTATCACATAATTTTGATTTGCATTAGCTTGGCTCTATTGTTTATGTAGTCTTTGTTCTGCTTCAACAAAAAGGCTGTGCTTATTAAGGTAATAACTTATATTATATGACCAAAACTAATGATTGATTTAAGATATTGGAATTTCTATATTTTGAATCACGCGTATTTGAATAGAACTTTTTTAAATTTTATAACGAATTGGGCTTAATGAAAAAGGTTCTATCAATATAAGAAGCAAATGCACTTTGGATGATAGTTGTTTTTTAATGCATAGGGATATAAAAACAAAAATTATTAATATATTATTCCATTATATCCTTGGCATTAACTATCCATCAATATGTTATTCATCGGAAATAAACTATTGTTTACTTACACAAAATAATAATATAAAAAAATCACAAATAATCCAGCAAATGTATATAATGTCCAAAATTATATAATTTGTATTTTAAAATCGAATAATTTGGCTAATGAGTAATATATGTCAGAAGAATTGAAGATTTAACTGCTATAAGAATACTTCCTTGACCTGGAAGATAATTGAGTGGGATTAAGATCTAAGGTTCTTGAGACCTTAAAAGCACAGTAGGTTCCTTAAAGGATCCAACCCAAGTAGGAATCCAAATTAGACATCTCTACTTGAAAACAAGTACTCTGGTTAATAAAGGCTAATGGTGATAAAACATTTTTACAGGCCTAGTTTTATAAGCTAACTAAAACTATAATGTAAGCAAAAAATGATTAGTAAAAATAAACTATTTATGATGAACATTTCTAAATTTTACAGCAAAAACTTTAAAGAAATTGTTCAAACCAAATTCATAAGGTGCAGAATAATAAACATTAAAAATATGTAATAAGGTTGAGTGAAAAGTATTAACTTCACCTTTCAATAAAGCCATTACATGTATTTCATTCATAATACAGTATCAAGTATTGTAGAACTTTAGTTTAGTCTTCAGTCCGATAAACTTTGATAATAGTGCACGATTGAGTGAAAACCCTGAAGAAATCAAAGTTAATTTACTAAAGGCGTTCAACTCAGTCATCCAATTAACTTGAATATTTTGATCTGATCTGTGACTTGACTCGCTAAATTGGGAATATTAAGGTTAATTCAATAGAAGCTTCATCTCACCTCTTGACAGATTGACATCTACTAGTAATTGACAATCCAATCCAACTTATGAGATGTTCTATGAAACGCGATTAGTTCTTATCGCCTACTAAAGTTAATTCAAGAGAAGCTTCACTCCCCCCTCCACTCTCAACAGGAAAATGAGTTACTTAGCAAGAACTGATGTTATATCTAAACTTCAGCCTTGACTTATCACATTTTCTATTACAAGTGATTGATTCGTCTTGAGAATAATTGGTTCTCCGCCCAAACTTTATTCTCGATCGTTACCTATCTGCTTGAGAATCGTTGGTTCTCCACCCAAACTTTATTCTCGATCGTTACCTATCTCCTTGAGAATAATTTGTTCTCCACCCAAACTATTCTCGATTGTTACCTATCTCCTTGAGAATAATTGGTTCTCCGCCCAAACTTTATTCTAGATCGTTACCTATCTCCTCAAGAGAAATTTTCCTTCTCAACATACCATTTTTTTCGAAAGCAAAAACAAGTGTCAATACATTAAAATGATCATTATCTACTAACCTGATTATAGATGATACGATATAAGTTGTTAAGAACCTATTTATGGCTTTTCATTCTTATTCTCAATACGTCCTCTCAGAAAAAATTAAAAAAACTATATTGAATACTCTTTAAGCTATTAAGATTTTTTTAAGTCTTATATTCCATGATACTACTTATGTTAAGTATGTTAGTAACAAATTTCTTGACGCAGTATTTGTAGTATACAGTAATTAAAATGTGTAAAAAATAAGCTCTAAAATCTAGATGAATGTTTTCATATTTCAATTAATTACTAAGACATAAGTAAACAAACAATATGTCGTTTCACAATGCTGGTACAACAATTAAATCCATAGAATCGAGATTAAATAGCAATTACCAAATAATTTATTATTAGTTGAAAGCATATTCACGAACAGGAGGACAACATACAATTTTTAATCTACATTTTTTACAGGTTTAAAAAAATATTTTTGTGGATACTACCGTAGGCCTACAATAAATAGTATAATTATTTATAAGTTTAACAATATTTTTTCATTCGGAAAATGTCTCGTTTGAAAAAGTCAGAGAGAATCAAACGTATATGATCAACTATGTATTTTAACATAATGGTATTTTAAAATAATGCGTAACGAAATATTTTTACGATAATTTATTTAATATTACTATGATAAAGTGTTATTTATATAAATAACACGACTGCTTGAGAATTTATGCTTAGGCAACCTCTTTCTTAATAAAATATGACTATTCTTCTCTCTTCCTTCAAAATAATATTGCATAATTTCTACAATCACATTTACTGTTCACGAGGGCAATTGTACAAAGTTGTCCCTGGGTCAAGGCAATCATAATACTACACTTCTGCGTAAATACATCAAAGGCAACTCTAAGATGTAGACTTCACCAGTCATTGTTGTGATAAAGACACGATTAATTAACAACATTAGTTATGATACAATTTCTTCATAAACTGAATTCATAAAATGGCCAGTCCAAAAAATTATTTAGATTTAATCATCAAATATACATAAAGTTGATAGTTCAATATAAATAGGCCTATAGTTAAATTGTCGTTATTTATTTATATACTGTCGTTTATTTAGGTTCATCAGAAAGTAAAATTCTATCAATTTTGTTTTTAATTTAGATATTGTTTAAAAGAAAAATTAATTAATCAGTTTTGTTAGGTTTATGAGTTGTTAAACATTCCTACAAAATTTGACCAAGTAAAAGTGAAAAGCTAATATGTTTTTTTTTTTTTTTTGTATCAATTAGACATGGAATTTCATATTGCCTCCAGCTCAAACAATTTATTTACTGAATTCCAACACCCTTACACTCTCGTCTTTCACTTTCATTGAAAATTGCAGCTTTTTCAAATTCAGGCTGTCAGATTTAACAAAATTCTCATAACATCGTCAATTGTTTAGAAAAATTAAGTTATATGAAATGTATTTTCCTTAAATTTAAATATAAAATATATGTACAATTAGAAGTTATAAATGAATTAGTAAATACTTATATATCGTGAGAACGGGGAAAAATCTAAATGTGTCATTATAGATCTCAGAAGCCTGAGAAGAGGAAGTCAAAGGCGGAAATGTCTGATATTCATACTAACGATATCTGCAGTAATGATGAAATGCTCTACTCTTTATATGCAAGGAAAAGTTCAACAAATGAATCTTAATATTTAATATACCATAACCCAACGTGAAGCAGCAGACATTTCGTTCATATAATATACTAAATAGGTACATAAATGCTCTAAAAAGTGTAAATTTGATTTAAATTTTCAGCAGCCATCTTAAATATTTCCAGAATTAAAAAATTTTGTATACACTGCAAATATTATTTTATTTACGTTATATTATTGGATTTATATATTGGCTACATACCGGTATATTGTTTATCATTATATTTTGTTACACTATAAAATTGCTTTAAGGTCCAGGATAGATAGACTGCTAGTGGGTAGTTCCTTTTAATACCGTTTAAACCAGCAGACAAATACATTAAAGTGTTATATACTACAAATGTTATAATAATATTCGTAGAAATAAAAAAAATGGCAGAATCTCCATAATAACAATAAATAAATTCCCAAGATTTAAAAAATTCTCATATAAAAAATCTTTAGTAATCTGACATGGACAAATCTCTCTCTGGAATCGTACCACAGTGTGAATTAAATATCTTACAGCAAACCTTAACCACAGAGAAAAAAGAAACTGGTCGCTTTCTTATGGCCGCATTGAAGGCCTCAAAAACAGTTAGAAATAGATTACAACTAATTAACATCTTTATAAATATGAAGTAATAATTACAACGGTTTATCCTTGAGGATTTCTTTGAGAAATAACTAACAAAGTGCGAACTGAAGAGTTCAACACCCCAAATTTCTAATTCGACACCCATTCAGCTCACTATAGGATGAGACCCCTGTTTCTGCTTTTCTCTGTGCCTTAACCTACTGATCAACTGTTTTGTCTGTGCTTCCAGATGGTGAGGACGACGCTCATGGTCCTCCTTGTGGCCACCCTGAGGGTTCACGCCAGCAGCGACAACGGCGTCCTCATCTACAACGCCTACCCCGACCTGAGGATCACTTCCAGCACCCTCAGGTGGATCGGCGACCACAACGGCTCCAGGCCGGAGTCCGCAGTCGTCGCCACAGTCGAGATAGTCCCTGGTACGTGATCAACACCCGATGGTCAATAAAGAGTTCCCACTACCCGAAATCCTTCCAAGTACATGTAAAAACATGCTATTTAAGGATATAAGGATGTTTTTACATACGAAGTCAGTAATGTTCTTTGACTAATATAATATGTAAAATTGTCCTTGTTTTATAGTAAACTAAACAATGATATTACAAAATATATACGTTGGACCAAATATGAAAAAAAGAAAAATGTACATAGAAGATTACAGAATTGCGATGAGTAGTTTCAGATGCTCTAGCTTATCATTCGGTTTCACAGAAAAGAAATGTAAGTAATAAGCAAATGAGAGCTGTCAAACATATCAATACCATTGCATTATTAAGTTGAGATTTTTCTCACAACGTAGTTTTATAAAACTACTTAACTTCGTATACATAATTTATAGAGCCAGTGGACAAGCGGTCTAAGACGTCAGGCAGGACTTTTTACAGATAGCGCAAGTTCAAATCCTGTTTTTTTTATTCTATAGTTTTTTTTTAATTTGTAGTTTTATGAATAATATTCACCTTTTACTATATTGCTAGTTATCCCCCTTACTATCTTATAAGTTCCTCACACAAATCAATAATTTATGCGGAATGGGTAGAATAAGGTGAAAGAGAAGATAGGTCTCTCAATACATAAAAATAATAAATAAAAAAAACCACTATATGTAGTGTTTCAGAGTTTGTATTAATTATCTGTGTTTTGTCAATGCAATTTCGTTTAAGGAAAAAATACCATATAAACTCTTTGTATTGCGAATTACATACAATGAAGCAATAGTTGTAACTACATCTAGCTATCAGAAGAAAGTAAAGTATTAAAGTATAGTATTTACAGAAGTAAACTAACTGACTTGTCGAATGTTAAATGGATCGCTTTATCTAATCTCTTATTAATTTTATGTACTATAATTTTATTTTCTGCACTACTACATTAATATAAGGTCTTTCAACAAAACCAGAAAGCCACTCGAACATGTCAGAACATACTAATTTTATGATATTAGGAGATTAAATACTACTAAGACATTCCTCAGTAGAATACTGAGTGTTCGCCAAGGACACCAGGACTGTGCCGTGCCTCCAGTGACCTGTTGACCTTGACATTGCAACGAGACAGAACAGCGTCACTACCAACCGATCGACAATATGGAAATGTCAAACTACCATAATCAGAATTCTACTTATAATTTACCAGAAATATGTTTTTAGAGATAATTAATCGTGAATGTTCTTACATCATCACGTTAAATCAGTAAGAGTACAGTGATTTAAAAGTTACGAAATAAGAAACGTATGAATTGCCTAACACAATAATATTGCAGAAATAAATATTATGTGTATAAAAATTAACAACATTCAAAATTATTGGGTATTCTTATTTTCGTAAACTTGAAAAAACACTAATTTAATGAATAAAAATGGATGATATACGACAAAGAGTATAAAAATAAGTCAGCAAACTCTCAAGGGATACATTATAAAGATTTTCTATACTATTTAACTCCAGTAAATTGGTCATACAAATTAAATCTACCGTTCCAGGTTTACTTAGTTTTACCTGGACTGAACCGCTGTTATCTGATTTACATGGTTTGTACTTTGGTCATGAATCAAATCACCCATTAGAGGAATCTGCCACACTGCCAAAGACGACAAACAAATTACTAAGTTTGTTACATAAAGCATGCTTTACCATGCAAATGCTTTTTAGAAGATATTCTTGGTCCTTATTGTTTTTATTTACATTAGTCAAGATAAACGAATAAATTTGATGGCGTGTTATTATTAATTTATATGTAATATGGCATACACTTTATCACGAATTCCTACTATGGCATACACTTTATCACGAATTCCTACTATGAAATATGACAATTAATATAACATTATTTTTATATTACGGAGTTATACTATTTATAGACCCTATTATTGGATGAGAGGGCTGCTTTTCAAGAATATTAAATAACTAAACATTATTTTTATGTAAAATACATTCGGGAGAAGCGTATTTTTTACCTACTTCAAGCAGGGGATTTTTTTCTGTAATAAAAATAAACTTAAAAAAACATTACATTTGTATAAGAGTCATAAACATAACATTAAATTTGATTTTCGGCTCTGGAAATAAACATTAGTGTATATGGGCGAAAACTCTAAACTGTCTGTAAATACAACGATGTTTAGCACACTACGTGTTGGAGTCAATGAAAATTCAAAATATCTTCAATGTCCAAATATATCTTCAAGTGTTGTAGAAGTCAAACTACATATGGTCTTACTGATCATAAACAGCTGAATTTTGTGAAAACTTTAAACCAGACAATAAAATTAAAGGACATTATTAAAAACACAATACGTTGTGAACAGGCGGACGACAAAAAGAGAATGTGGGGTTGAATCCAATTACAATAAAAACCACCACATAAATAAACTACATTAACAATACTCATGCAATAGAGCTGACATCTGGAACAGATACAAAATGTATTGTTGAAGTAGTGTTGTTGTGTTGGATCAAGATTATTATCAACAGTACATCTCGATACGTATTACAACAATATAAACGTTACACGGTTGAACATGGAACACGGTTGAATTCCCAGCTCACAATTCTGATTTAGGTTTCAATTCATATTAACATTTTATAACTCTTGACACACTCTAAAAAGTTCTGTAGAAATATTTTATATCATCATTCAACTACAATAATGTATTTTTTATTTGTTCTTACAACCTGTAGTATAGCCAAGATGTGGACGAATACGAGCGAATGTAGTCTATGTTAGAATGTAAGCCCAATTATTATTTTGAAAATAACATTATTTAATAGGCCATTGTCAAATATCAGTCTGTGAATATCAGCTTCACTCTGATTAGGATCGTACTGAGGACCTTCATATTAGGCAGTTGGCCTTTACAATTCTACAACCGACCAATTATCAGGCTTTGAGTATCAATATATTTATGAGGCGATAGTTTGCTTATTTTTTATTTTGATGTATTATGATTAAAATGGCGTAAGTTTAGTACAAACAAATTTTATTAGCAGTTGGATGATTGTTTAAATTACATTGACAAAATAGACGTAGGTTTATTCATAAGGTGCTTTTAGAATTTGTGAAATTCGAGGTTCACACGTACAAGGATGCAAAGTTCGCTAGCAGCAAAGTTTGTTACTGTCGGGGTTGTAAATATTGCAGATATCTGTCAGTAACCTAGTGTTACGTAGGCACTGCGTTCATAGTACGTCAAGACAGTTTTCTAAGCCAAATAACTAAAGTAACTGGAAAACTTGAAACAAGGGGACTGATGATATATTGTGCAAAGTTCTGATGTATTCTCAATCCTTTGTGCGCGCCAAGTTCCAGACTTGGTATTATTATGGGAAAGTTTATTGAAAGGGCTTCTGTGACCCCAAGTTTGATGTTCATATTCATGAGGAAGCCGCAGCTGCGAGACCCTCTCCCCACATAGTGGTTGTATAGCCAGTCTCCCAGCTGCTCATTTAAACTAAAATTTAAAATAAATATTTTCTTAACATTCTTATCGACTTAATACAGTTTGAGATAACACATTAAATCTACATAGATTGTGAAATAATCACATATATTTGTTTTGGGTAGAGTAATAAATCTATTTCGATGTTTCAGATTCTAGTTTAAAATTCATCCGTTAAAAAATCCTAAAATATACCTAAAACTTAACCTCACATGCAATCTAACGTAGGACTTACACGATGATAAATCATGGAAAATACAAATAAAACCACGTAAAACACTCACAAACAAAAGAGAAAAAACGAAAGAAACAAAAATTGAATAGATTCACTTCAACAATCGTCGTCAACGACAAGTTCTCTACTCCGTCCACCATAAAATAAAATATGTGTTTAGTCTTTGATTTGCACTTAAAAAAAGACTGTATTACATCAAACAGATCTCAGAAATTACATTGCTAGAAGGATTTATTACAGTAGTAAAACAATAGTTGTGCAACGTAATCAACATCACAAAAAAGTAAATAAAGAATATAAAGTCTACTTTAAATTGTCTGCAGATACATTTCTAATTTGATTAGAATTCAACTGAGAAAAATCTGCGTTCATTGACACGTACGTTAGAAAGTATAAGACTAATTTCATTTCATGGTTGTCGTACGAATTTTATCCATAGAAAACCATTAGGAAACCACCCATAGACGTACGGTGGTTTTGATCCATACCCAAACGCGTACGGTGGTTTTGTCCCATACCCAAATACGTACGGTGGTATTGAATACATTAAAGCGAATTTCCAGCTTCAAAAATAATATTGTACTTTGTGGATCGATTAGCCAAGTAGCAATCAATATGAAGACGGTTGCTGCAAACCATGTTCATTATGAGTACACTAAACCACAAAGTATATAATAATATCCATATACTCTCAGTTTATTTATATACTCTTTGACAAAACAAATTAGTTTCATCACGAACTAAACCGTCTGATTTGTATAGTCTTAACTGGTAGCGGATACTGACACATCCACATAAATATTTATTTTATTTTTAGTTAGATAATTATCATTGTTATTATTATTATTATTTTGTACTTATAGATATTCAATCCTGTTCACACTCATTGATATTTTATATTCATTCTCATCTGATGGAAATGAAATTAATAAATAGCACTGTGCTATCTTTCGATTTTACCCGAAAAGTACTAGCAATTCTGTTTTATAGTGTAAATATTTTGGCATTACGATGATAATTTATCAACTCTGGATTGCACAAATTAGTGTGTACAAATGTTATTGAAAACAATAAATAATTACGTACTCATCTACAAAGAAACGATGTCATGTTTGGTGAGAAGTTGTAAACCGAGAATATGAAACTGAAACAAAGCCGCAGTGTTAACAAACAAGCGAACAACACAGAGACAGGGGAACATAAAATAGAAGATGTATTGCCTTCGACACAAGCCCCAGATGGCAGTTTGTGTTTGGGGACAACTGATAAAAACTCGATCGACTGGGACATTTCTGTTTTGTTGCGAAATGATAGCAAGAGATATAAATTAGTTGCAATATGTCAAAGACAGGCCCAACTCATTTAAGATGTAAGTCTTATACAGATGTTTTCAAACATCAACCAATAATCTTTTTCATCTATCGATATAATGATATTGTTAAATATATCGATATATCTGTATCGCTAGACTAGTATTTTACGATAGTATTAATAGTAATATTGTTACGACTAAAGAGAACATTGTTCGCAACAAACTATATAGTAAAAATTCAAATAGCAATTAATAAAAAAAACGACCAACATTTATTTAAATAACGGTTTAGAAATTAAAATAATCCCAATATAGTGTGATGTTTGAATTGTTAAAGGTCCAAACGAAAATGGTTAAAAAGAATAAATTTTATTTAGGAAAATAAAATATTTACTTAGTACTGTACTAAACTTAAGGAGAAGGAATTTTAAGAGGCAGAAAAGAACATTTGGACAATTATCCTTGAGACTTCCCAAGTACTTAGGTATTGGGAGATAGGTTACCTTCTACCGTACCATCAGTAAGTGAGAAACACATTAATGGGTGTAAGTTATCACGTGAAAACTGAACATCTGGATAATGCAACAATCGGAATATTAAGCAACACGTAAAATAAATATAAAAAAATATTACCCACTGCAAGAAGAGTGGGCCACAATTCATATAAATAACAAAAAATTCAATACAAACATCATAAGAATGATTAGAATACACGAAGAAGTATGATCCTTAGTTGAAGTTGCTGAATGACCACCTTATAAGATTTGTCGTCCTTTTGTAAGACAAAAACAAATAATGAAAGAAACCTTACGAAAAAGAGCGATCGACACAACATTATAAAACCTATATTTTGGTTTATTCTTGGTGAACTACTGTATCACTGTATCTCTTCTTATTTTTGTAGGCCTACAATATTCTAACATAGAACGAGAAACTACGGTTGGACATGAGTGTCTCCGAACATTGGGTACAACATAAACATACGAACAAATCAGAAAGAAAATATTTTCCACACACAGTCTCATGTTTATGTTCTGGTCAACCGTTTCTGCTCTCTTACTTCAACCGCGAAATTAAATGTCCCAAACTGTCTGAAGAGGCTTTCGGCCATGTTGGTTTTAATTCCATAATAACAATGGTTATTTACAAACCGGACATATGATCACGCGTATCTAAATTAAATAGTTATTTTCAAACGGTTTTTTAAAACAAATTCCTAATTAGTTTTATAGGGAAATTAAAAAATTATATTTAGTTAGAAGTTTTTATTTTCACCTATTTTTTTCAAAACTAGGCGTACACCTATATATTCAAAACATAAAAAGCAAACCCAATGCGCATATGACATCGTTTATTATAACATCTTATACACATATTTTGGTCAATAAATAACGAAAATATATGGATTCGTAAATAACTTGTCCTTTTGGGGTTAAAATCAACATGGACGACAGGCTCTTAAGCTTGTTGAGCACAGATGAACTATTGTCTGGTTGCAGATTGAAGGAACTAACAAACAAAGAAAAATAGTTACGTAAAATCTCCCTTTGCAGTTCTTCAGTCTGCAGAGGCTGTCGGCCATATTGATTTTAACCTCACGAGAACAATGTATTTTAGAGCCTGACCATGCGTAAATAAACTAAACGGTTATTTTTAAACGGATTTTTTCCAAACAAATTTCATTTGCTTCAGAATGCAATCGCACATTGGAATTACTTTTTTTTACGTTGGAATTACAAATTCTTAAATAGTTTTATAGACAAAAAATGTATATTTAGTTTGGAGTTTTTATTTTCATCTATTTTTCAAAACTAGGCGTATGTATTCAAAATATCAAAAGCAAACCCAATGCGCAATATGATAACTTTTAAAATGACACCTCACACACAACTGTGGTCAATAAATAACTGAAAAATATGGATTCGCAAATAACATTGTTCTTATGATATTAAAACCAACATGGCCGACAGCCTCTGCAGACTCTTAAGACGTAATGTAAAAGAAATATATTTCCAATCTGATGTACTAAATGAATACCATTCGTGGATAAAGCTATAGGGCTTGGCTGTTATACTTTACAAACAGTTCAATGTGGTAGTCCTTCCTTTGTCAATTACAGAAGGACCGTCATTTACAAGGCGTTTAATTAACTTAATGAACCGTATTTCTCCATTCTAAACCGTCCAGAATGCAGGTGCAATCACTGCGATTAAAAAACTCGACTTGTTCACTGTCCAGCACGGGCGCCAGCCGAGATTGTAACAAAAAACAATCCCTCCAACAGTGTGTCCTTTTCAAGCGCATTCAACCAAACGGTGCTGAATTTGCATTTTGTTTGCTGTTGTAAATAAAACAAATTTGTTCTATGCTATCAACATTGCCATCTATTATGTAGGTTTGATTGTCATTAAAAAGCTACGGTGTTTTGTTTCGATTTACTGTGAGCCATCGTGTTTTTAATTTAGATATGAGTTTATTTTCATTGTAAAGACGATAGGGCGAAATTTATTTGCGAATGATAGTCAGGAATATGGATGAGTATAATGGGGCTTTGTTCCAAACTAAAGGAGATTTAGTCAAGAAAGTATTTATACTCAATTAGGACAGCTAGAACTCTAGGGACCACTCTGAAAATTTGTTTGGAATTTGCGATCAATCCAAACTCCACAGAACGTGAATCCGTGCTTAAAACACAACAAGGCAATTCATATATCGAAGTACGATCTCTGATTGTAATATAAGATAGCATATCTTTGATAATCAGATCATTAATCCCTTTCTGCTGACTGAACAACACGTGGAACAGTTTGGAATAAACAATGGACACTGCAGTTCACATTAGGTTAGCTGATAAGCAAGCATTCATTTATGTTGTGATAACAGAAAAAACCATTATTAGTCTACTCTGATGCAAATTTCAAGTACTGTAATTTATAAAATGTAAGTCTATGTATGAAGTTTTATGAAAACTAAAATAAAATGCACATACGAAAGATATGGAATGTTATATAAAGCCAGTTGGAAGTGTTTGAATCACTAAGAAGCCAAACAATTTATCGTGTTGAGTCTCAAGAAATGACGCAAGGTCGTAGGAGTCTCGTGATTGGTTGGAACCTCGACTCGTATATCACTTAAAATGGACATCTCATGTAATAGGAATGTTTGTACCAATAATTTGATGATTATTTGATTAGTTAGTGAGGTCTGCCACTACTGCTGGTTCAAACTGCATTTCATTTACATGGATCTACATTAGCGCTCCACTATTAGACTGTAAAACAGCTGACAGTTAAAGTCACAATATATAATACTGTATGAGAAACAAACAAGTGTTCTTATAAAATTAATTGTGGAAAAGTCTACTTTTTAACAAGAAATTATTGATAATCTTATAAAAATTCAAACAAACAAAAACTGCAATGTCTAGCTCCAACAGTTACGGTTATAACGTATTATTTCAAAAGAAATTAAGATCACACAACATGAAAAAAAAATCCATTGGCCAATCTTACAATGGACTATATCAGTATAAAGGTTGATGTAAATGACTGTAACACATGTTGGTTCATTACACGTAAAAATAGTTTAATGATCGTGGTTTATATTGGTAACTAAACTCTCCAGTAGGCTTCTTCAAGATTTATCCAGGTCGCTTACCTACGATACCATTTTAAAACGACTAGTTTAATGGAGTTTTTAACTGGAAACAACCACTTGAGAAAACCTCTTTAACAAGAGTCTGTTGACCACATTAACCCACTTGATGTGGCACGAATAAGTAAGTACAGGCACAAGAACCTTGTCTTACAACCTGGTCGAGAACATCAGAGCACAGGAACATTCCAACATCTAGGAAGAGAAATTCAACGTTTCACAAAAAACTTCTCTCTTTAACACGAGGGAGCCTAATCTAAATAGGACTTTGATAAATTAGTTGACGCGCAAGTAACGCGTTGCAATCATTAGAAAACAGGAAATGATTTATCATTAGCGATGTATTAAAACATACTAAAACATGATTTTACGAAAACATATATATTCAAATAAAATATTTTAAAAATAGGAGTATTTTATAAATGTGAAGACTAAATTATAAACTCGATTTTATCTGTCATTGATTATTTACTTCAGTTATTTATTGTTGTTTTCGTTAATATACAAAGGTAATGAATCAATATGGTTACTATTGTTGCACTATTGACATATTCAATGCATAACAAGGATCGGCTTACCACGTTCTGAGTGACATAAGGGAGAGGAGGCAGTTTCAAGCATAATACAGTACATCATGGCCAACGTACATCTCCGCTTACCTGCAACAAACAACACAACTATAAGTGACATAAGGGAGAGGAGGCAGTTTCAGGCATAATACATCATGGCCAACGTACATCTCCGCTTACCTGCAACAAACAACACAACTATAAGTGACATAAGGGAGAGGAGGCAGTTTCAAGTATAATACAGTACATCATGGCCAACGTACATCTCCGCTTACCTGCAACAAACAACACAACTATAAGTGACATAAGGGAGAGGAGGCAGTTTCAAGCATAATACATCATGGCCAACGTACATCTCCGCTTACCTGCAACAAACAACACAACTATAAGTGACATAAGGGAGAGGAGGCAGTTTCAAGCATAATACATCATGGCCAACGTACATCTCCGCTTACCTGCAACAAACAACACAACTATAAGTGACATAAGGGAGAGGAGGCAGTTTCAAGTATAATACAGTACATCATGGCCAACGTACATCTCCGCTTACCTGCAACAAACAACACAACTATAAGTGACATAAGGGAGAGGAGGCAGTTTCAAGTATAATACAGTACATCATGGCCAACGTACATCTCCGCTTACCTGCAACAAACAACACAACTATAAGTGACATAAGGGAGAGGAGGCAGTTTCAAGTATAAGTATAATACAGTACATCATGGCCAACGTACATCTCCGCTTACCTGCAACAAACAACACAACTATAAGTGACATAAGGGAGAGGAGGCAGTTTCAGGCATAATACATCATGGCCAACGTACATCTCCGCTTACCTGCAACAAACAACACAACTATAAGTGACATAAGGGAGAGGAGGCAGTTTCAAGCATAATACATCATGGCCAACGTACATCTCCGCTTACCTGCAACAAACAACACAACTATAAGTTTCAAAAAACTAATATAATATAGTAATCTTTAACAATTATGACATTTGTTAAAAGGTATAAAAATGAACTTAAAATAGCATCGAATGGATCAAAAGTTGATCGTGTATTAGATCCAAGGATATTCTATTAACGTGAAACAATATTAAAAGTATTATAAGTTGGATTGAATCTGAACATTATGAACAAAACAGCAAGTTTTAGGGCCTATAATAAATTGAAACACTGAACAAAATTGCAAGTTGGTTTGCGAAGTGGGATACCATAAACAATATTGTACGTTGGATTGCGAAGTGGGATACCATAAACAATATTGAACGTTGGATTGCGATGTGGGATACCATAAACAATATTGAACGTTGGATTGCGAAGTGGGATACCATAAACAATATTAAAAATTTGGATTGCGAAATGAAAGTTGGATTGCAACGTGGGATACTACAAACAATATTGCAAGTGGGATACCATAAACAATATTTAAAGTTGGATTGCGGAATGAAAGTTGGATTGCAACGTAGGATACTACAAACAATATTGCAAGTTGGTTTGCGAAGTGGGATACCTTAAACAATATTGCAAGTTGGATATCAACAAAATGGTTTATTACAATTTAAATAGTGTTTTATATTTGTATTTTAGTGTTAACACGTTTAATCAACTGGCTAATAATAGTCACCGTTTATATGGCTTTAATTACCCAATCAAAAGCAGCTGAAAATCAAGATTGATGCAAAATTCACTTCAGGACTTGATTTACTATGAATAATCTGCTATTTTTATAAACGATGAGAATGCTTCTCAAAGTTACCCACCCACTACGTCTAATTAGTTTAAGAAGTAAATGTGCAGTCGTGGGATGCAATGACTCCAACACTGCCTTTTCCTCACTCATTCAAGTTTAATCTGACAAATGTTCAATTATCATCCTATTGGCTTTGAATTGATGTTTTAGAGTACAATTTTCATTTCGTTCCATAAATATCCTACAAACAACTTTGGTACAAATTGTACGGTAATCAAATAACTCATCTACGTACATAAATAAAATAGGATATGTCTTATACATTGCTGAGTATGTTGTACATTTTGCACCTAGAAAGATTGTTATACCTAAATGCACAACATAATTTATAAATTTACAAAAATAATCACTCAAAAAACACATAATGTATTATGTATATATTGAACGGTATGTACATTGTATATAAATTGTAGTATAATTTTTCATATTCCGTTTAGATTGAGAAAGTCAAGGTAAAGGTCTTATTTGAGGCCTCTAAATGTTAACTATTAGATATGCCAATTATTTCAAATCAATGTCCTTGAACTATTTAATGGTTATATGTCCTTACATAAAGTAGAATAATAAACATAATTATACAAAGATACTCAAGAAAACGGGAATGTACCTTCAATAAGGGCCACTCTTTCCCTTTATAGAATGCTGGTTAAAAGTAAATTACAGTGTTGTTTATCCCGTAATCCAGATGTGAGCCAGTTCACTCTCCTGGAACACGGACAGTTACATAACGGGCATCTATCCCTCCTTCCTTCCTGGTCAATTCATCTCTTCTTCGTCCACGTCCGCCGCTGCATCTCATCCATTCCAATTCCCCTCATGTAGGCCAGGCTGCAGTACCGTACCCAACTACAACTACGCTAACTAGGAAATTAATATTTTACTTCGGCTATAGACTTTTTCCTATTGATGTTTATATAAATAAATACCTCAAGTCGTTGTTTTACATTAATAAAAATACTTACCGTTTATATTAATTAGTTACAATCGTTATTTCTTATAACATTGATAAGTAACTGATACGAGGAAAATGATGTTTCAAAAAGTTTCCCATTGTTTTATTATTATGTTTTATTATTAGAATGAGAACAAAAACTAGACGTCTAACAATATTATCGATATTTATACTGTACTTCTAAACACACCCCTTTTAAGAACTATCTAAAAAAAATTGTAGAAACTATGTATTAACTGGTATTGGGTTTAATGTAGGCCTAAGTTTTTTTTCCAATAAAAATAACGTTAAGAAAATGTTTTGCTAGACGACAAACACATGTTGGTGGAGTTTATCAAGGCTGTTTGTTGTAGCCGAGGGGACGGCGACGGAGGCGGCAGATGGAGCACCGGTGGACGCCGTCAAGGAGAGAGCCGTGCATGTCTGCCGAGCTCGGCACAACGGGCAATGGGTGCCCGGGCAGCTGAGGACGGGCGCGACGCACTGCCAGATTTCCCTGCTGGGAAGGGTCTTCAGCTACCGTCACTACGAGGTGTTGGAGAACGTGGAGCTGGGCGCCAGGCTGAGCTGGGCGCAGTGGGGAAGGTACAATCCCGTGCTGACGACGGGAGCAGTGGCCGGCGGAGACAGCTATGTGGCGAGGCGCCGTGTCGACGAGGCGGTCCTAGGGCCCAGACACCTGGTGGGCAGGTTCGACCCCCACGAGGGCATGGGCAGGGTGATCGTCATCGCTGGTGACGGCAAGGAAAAAGTGAGTACACTTTACTTAATTAACTAGTGTAAGGGTTGGTGTAATGGTGGAAGCAACATGCCTTTAGTTCTTTATAGGAATATTGCTGTTTACGAAGTAAATAGTAAGCTATTTTAAAATTTGATAATATTGTATAAACTGCTATTGTTTTATTCACGAACCACTGGACTGAAAAGTATGCTTTTGTGAGTTGTCATATACGAGTTAGAGTCGATCAGTTTTGGTGTGTTTTATAACGAATTATTGTGCGAGGTGTGAATATTATTTTGTCAGTTTTTGTTCACGAAGTACTGGGTTCATCAGCTTTGGTGTGTTTTATACACGAATTACTAGACTTACTAGAGTGCTTTGGATATACGAATCACTGGACCGACGCTTATATTTCTTGTGTTTATTACACGAACTATTAGGCTGAGACATGAGCTTTTATGTTCTTTTACAAACAATTACTGAGCCGACTTGTGTAGTTTGGAGTGCTTTATTCACGAATTACTGGAACGCTATCTTTGTTGTATTTTAATACTGGAATTAAATGGGATGACAAGTGAGCTTTGTGTACAAGTGTATCGAGTGGCGTGTTTTTATGAGGAATAAATAACCAGAGTGAAGCAAGTTACGTAAGAGACAGTATTCCAGTTTGTGAAAGGGGAAGGGATCGATGGGGTCGGCGTTCCGCCCGCGGCGTTCACGAGCCGGCTCGCCATGCTCGTTTCATTTTGGCGCGCACGGCGCACAGGACATCCACACCGCTATTGAATCACCTGGTCTCTCACGACCAGTTCGGCCGCCGCTCTTCTTTTTGTACTCATTACTGTTTGAAGACCGCAGAACCGTTTCTTCCTTGACTGCGTTCGTTCGTTTCCCTCCCTGAGTCATAGGTACGCGGCCACACCCTTCCCATTGTTCCATAGCAACCAACGTGTGTCGGCTTGTAAACATCATATTCAAGGTTATGAAATAACAACAACAGGAAAAGTACGAGCAACATTTATTCCTATTGCACTCACATCGTTGTAGTCAGTTTACATAGCGTAATGTTAATTACCAGGTTTCCAGATATGAATTACATTTTTTATTAATAAATACTTAAGAGAACATTTTTAAGTCACTTCACCGTAAATTGTATAAATGACAGAAAGTCCACCACTTATGTACATTGCAGCAAACAATATCTGAGATATCAATTTTTAAACAATGTCAAACAGCAATGTTGAAGGCCTATACAGTAAACACTGAAATTATCTGATTAAGTTAATTATCACTTGTGGTTTACTGACACAAAACTACTTAAATATTTTTAATTATTTGAAACGAATAAATGTAGTAAGTACTATTTTACTTAAAATTAAAGTTTATTTTAAATATTATTAAATTAATATTATAATTTACAATTTCTCGCCTACGTATTGATTTTTAAAAATATAATATTTGTTCCGTTGAAACAGTATGAAAAGCATAATAGTATTTTCAATTCAGCACGAGTTAATAATCAAATATTAATATGATTAAAGTATTTATAATAAATTAACAAAATTAAGAGATTGCTTATATATATTATGGATATCTACAGTATACTATGTAGTTACAATTGCATTCACAAAATAGACTAATTTATAGTTTTTTGTTTAATTAATCAGTACTTTACCGTTCTCCGCGTCAAAAACCAATCGTTGTTATTTCCTTAGGGCCTAGGATTAAAACATTTAAAACAAACTAAAACTTGTTTGCCATTATTAAGGAAGCTTAATGAAATTGTAACATTTAAAACACATTTTTCTACCGCCTACAATTTTTTTTTTTTTTTTTTATTTATTTATTTCAACAGCATAATCAATAAATAATGATCTGTATAATATACATCGTTTTGTGGCGTTATTTAATTCTATTGTAGGAAAAATACAACTACAGTAATACAATAAATACAACAACAAAGTTTGCAATTTATTATATATTGTATGTCATTTTGTAATTCTTTCGTCACATTACTACAAAGGGCTTTCTGTGTACAAATGACATTGTCGTTATAACTCCCATTTCCCCGACCTAATGGTATTGAAACAGATGAAAGATAGGGCAATCGAGTGAGGAAGAGCGCCTGCAAAATGAGCTGACACGCAATGTTCCCATTAGACGCCCGCATACTGCGGAAGGCATCGTTTCCTTGCGGGCGTTCCTCGCGTAAATAAATAGGAATCCCAAAATTGCGTTCGTTAGGCCTACTAACACAGAAGTCATTTTAATACTATAACTAAAGTTTTAACCTATTGTAAAACATTCACATAATGAGCATTGAATAACTAATAAAACTACAATTGAATAGTTTTTTTTAAAGATTTTAAATAAATTCTGTAGATATCTATTAACGTATTATAGTGGCCATTTATATTTTCAGTAACTGCTTTATAAATTTGAGGTGAGCCTCCTAAAGGTGTGACAAATGTTGTATAATAGTATTTAATTACTATATTAGACAAATATAAATTATACAGTTAAGAATGATGTAGAATAGCATACAATAAAACGATTAAAATAAAACAAAACTTGTTAAAGAGATGGGTATACAAACTAAATGTAAGATTTAAAAATGTTCCTTTGTGGAAAATACAGTAATGTATAACAATATTTATTGATCATATCTAAAGGAACCGTCTTCATAAAAAAGCAGATAAAGTATGTACATATATAAAAAACAGAGAATAATGAGTTTTTTTTAAACCCTTCTTTCTATGTTAAATAATTTAACTCTGTTACAAAAATTAAATATAAACGATATCAGGATCATATTCGTGGTCTAATTAATGATCACGTGCAGGAGTTTGAAGAGATGGAGTTCCACGACGGCGAGATTCTAGTGGAGACCGAACCCACGACCTACGAAGTGAACGGGCTGAAGTTCCTGAACAAGCGGCGTAAGGACGCCAAGACTCTGAGGGAGCTGGGGTCTGCTGTGCTCCGTAACGACCTGACGGACGGAGGCGCCGTCAAGGTACGTACACATCACTACTGATTACAGAAAAACACAAAATATAACAAAATGTCTTAAACTATCAAAGGTACATTTATTTATTTATTAACATATGGGAGTAAAAAAATGTTTAATGGTTCTAACTTGAATTGATAGTTTCCTTTTCTTAAAGGAACTTTATTTATTATAATAGAAAATTTAATAAATAATCAAACAATGACGAACGGACCATAACGGTATTTTTAAATGTCAAATTAGCATATTTAATTTTTTAGTATTAAGGAAATAATGAGCTTCATAATATGACTAACTTTTCAGGCAACTGTTTTAACATAAAATCTTTATTGAACTATCAAAGTAATAATTGAAATCGTTCTTCCTCAATGGTTTGAGTTTGTAGGTTTTTTCAACATTGTAGTTCTGATGAGGATTAGTTTGATTTTGTGTGTTTATTTATTAATTTGAGTCGGTGAATTTAGATTGTATCTATAACCCATTTCCGTCGCAGATCTATACAGTAAAATGACATTTATAACTTAAGTGTGGTTATAGGTTAGCATTAGATATTCAAAGCATTTGACTGTTGAGACAAAGAACATGAAAGTAATGTCAATTTAGATTGTATTTATGCCGGAATCATGTATGTTATTATGTCCTGACAGGTAGAAACAGTGGTGGCGTATGAAACGGAGTTCAGTACTTACTGGGGCCAGGGCCGAGCCATGCTGAAGGGGTTGACTACCATAGTACGACTGCCGAATGGCAACATGATGGAGGAAATAAAGTGGGGCATCCCTTACACTGAGGACCGTAAAGACGTGTACAGGTAACTCACAATGTCCTAGAGATAGTTTAGCACTAATCTCAAACTGTATAGTTAATATTTTACATTTAAAATGATAAGTACAAAAAATTCTTAAACAAAATCACAGACTAAACTGACTAACTTTTGAAATATTAAATCATACCACTTATTTTTCCAATCTTAAACAACATTGCTTGTTTAAATTATTAAAAAGGTGGCACATCCATCGTACTTAACTATGAGAATATTTAAATGATTTATAAAAAAAGAGAAACCAATTTTAAAAAAATTTATTTTTTTCAAATCTAACAGTTTTGTCACTTAGATAAAAATACAAACTAATTATAAAAAAATATAAAATGGGGTTAGACCTGTAAAAATAAATTAACAATAGCTTCCTGATTATATTTATTTTAAAAATGTTACTAAATTGACTAAAAGATAACAATACTTAGTTTTCTTCAAAACTTTCATAAAGATATGAACTTAATTATGTAAATCTATTTAGTGCTATATAAAATTAAGTTAATTATAGCCTCCTCAGTATAGTAATTAAAAAAAGTATTAATAAATCAGCTAAAAAGCGAAAACCATAATATTCTCTCCATAATTATTAATCAGTAAATAACATATTTTAGAGATATTGTAACCAGGTTTGATGATGTAGGCTTACTACTATTCAGTAATCATTGTTTGCACTGCAGAGTGGAAGCCATGCTGGAGCCAGGAACTGCAGTTAACGTGACTGTATGGGGCAACGAGACGGAGAGCGAAGTTCCGTACACGGGTAACCTGGTAGCAGTGTACCCAGACTTACAGACCCGCGCTCGTACAATCTCTGGCACCCAACTGGAGCGGTCTCTAGGGGACCTGAAAGCAGTGTTCGGGCCTGTCTACTGGCTGCACAACAACAGCTTCGTGCCGACCACGACGACTACAACTACCACGACGACGACCACCACCACCACGACTACCACTACCACAACCACACTGAGGCCGCATGACAGTGACAACAATGAAGACAACACTATACAGGTGGGCCTACAACCACTACAGGAAACATTTCATGTGAAGGTTATATCCTTGATTATATACACCTAAAATATATATCTCATATAATAGGAATATTTGTGCCTGTAATTTGGTTAGTTATCGAGGCCTGCAACTACAGCTGCTTTAAACTGCATGTATGGGACTACACTAGCACTCCACAATGGACCACAGCTGATAATTTGAGACACAAATTGTAACAATGCATGAGAAAGTGTGCTTATAAAAACAATGTTAATATATAAGTCTATTTAGGTTAACTAACTTTTAAATAAAACTAATTATTGAAAATACTGTATATCTATAGTCTTTTTTTCTGTGGAGAACATACATTAAATATGTACAAGGTAGGTGATATATTAACATCTATCTTTATTTTGTGTTTATATTTTGTATGATCTTGGGAAAATGTAAATGAAAACTGAGATAAAACTTTTTTAGTTATTATAGTTTTAAGTTAGTTGAAATGTTTCTATGTCACAGCAATTTAAAGAAAGTTTTTCTTATTTATGAATGTTAATTTGTTGGAGATTTCTAAAATAAAAAAGTGGTGGAAATTTAAATCTCTAAAATGAACACACACACCTTAATTTATTTTATAGCAATATAAACGCTGGAAATATTTTTAAAAATGGCATTCATGTACAATCCAACTCCAAAAATGACGTTCATTAACATATTTATGAACTTAATTAGCAAATAAAATATACTTGACTGCATGACAAGATGCTAATGTAAAAAAACCTGTATTCACATTTCATTAACTTTTCTTTGCTTTTTTTATATAATTTTGAAAATTGTTTATTATTAATTCAATGAACAATTGTAACATTGTTGGGACAGGCTGATGACGGGAAAGCCCATGATGCAGTGGCCTTGAAGAAGAACATTTCCCTGGCTGCTGCAGGGCCCATACCATCCAGCAGCAGCAGTCCTCTCAACTCTGTGGCAGTCATCCTGGCTCTGATCGCTGTCCTCAGGATAACGACGTAAACTAAGATTGTGTACGTTGTGTGTGAGTACGTTGTATGCAAGAATCTTTGCGCTCTTACCGAGCGGATGGTATATATAAAATGTTATCTAGCTCCAATAGCTTGGTTGCACAAAGTGTTACTTCAATCATTAAGTAATGAATACAAACCATTTAAGTCCTTCGATCAAGTCGTACTTTCTTATGTTTTTCAAGAAACAAGTACATATAGTTTAAAATTGTATTTAAATGTTTGAATGCTATTATTGATTTCTCGAACAAACCTAAAAGTATTACGTCTGACTGAAGTATCAAGTGTGAATGTTAAGTGAAAAAAGTAAGGTTTTGATAATTTAAAACAAGAGAAAATGATGTACAGTTTAATTCATTTGATGAATAGTTAATTTACTAAAATATTTTGACAGCAAATTTGATGTATTTGCTACGATTTGTGAACAATATTATCTAACAAAATTTTAAGTATATTGTAACTGAGTAGACTATCTAATAAGATTATATCATTTCAATGTTCATTTTATGTTAGATTGTCCATAAAATCAACAATTGTCAATGCATTTATGCAGTTCAATTTAAGATATCCACCTATTAACATAAAAATTCTGTTAATCTTCAATTTAAATATGAAATTAAACTACGAGGGCCTGAGAAAGAGGTGAAATTAATTATGAGTAAGATAACGGGTTTTAACAATCCCAGCCTACAAAATGTATGACTTTAATTTAAGCTGAATTTTAATTATCAAAGCCTTACTTCGTATATATTACCATAGTAAGTCTTAGTTTGTTGATGTTACATTTATTTTTTTGTTGGAGAAATATTTTGGCAAGTTAGTCGATGTAATTTATAGCATTCTCTACTGTACTGAGCAAACGGCAAGCTGATTGCAATGTATATATTATATAGTTTTAGATTTCCTCTGTAGATCATTCCATTATAGAACATTACCTATAATGTTAAAATCCTAATTAATAGCCAGAAATAACGTTGACATTCTAATTTTAGACATAGAGTTCTGCCTACTAAGATGTGGATTAGTGTATATAAGGGATTTGTAAATAAGTGAAGAATCTTGGGAAGACAGTTGAAAATCATATTGTGTGATATTTTATTAATGTCTGTTTTGTTTTTATGCGTTTTAATGTTGAACATAAGTTTCATGACTAGTCTAGATCTGTAAGGCGCTAGTGTACAGTAATGTGATGTATTATGGGAGAGATTTTATTTTTATACTATTGTACAAGCTAGCATTGCAAGCAATTTACATTGCTAGTAATTTTTTAATTATTTTTGTACGGATGAGTATTTTAAGGTTGCATTGTTTTTGACACCATGTAGAACACCGATATTTTTGTAAACAATTATTTTGCTGTTTATTATCAATGTAATGATTATGTTTTAATGATGTTTGTTAAAGTGTAATACCAAGAACATGTCAATATTGTTTAAATTCCCTATGATAATTGAATAGGAAGATTTTCTTTTAGGGTAAAAATATTGTTCCTTTGATAAACAAACTATAGGGATGGCAAATCTTATTTGCACATTATTAAATATGTCTTAATTTTAAGAAAGATTATTAAATAAAAACTCAGAACAAACTTAAGCTGTATGGTGTATTATATAAAAGGGAAATTATTTTCTATCTTATAACAATCATTGTTAATTACAAAATATTTCTTATTTTTAGTTTTTCTCAAACAATTATTTTAAAACATTCTACTTTTATTATGTAGTGTGTTATAAGGACGGAGGTTTGAGTAAGATTAAAAAGACTGTTGACTCGAGAATAGAAAGGGAGTATCATCTTTTTTAAATGTATATAGAGCTATGTATAAAGAGTAAATAAACGAGAGGGAGTCAGAGGTGACAATAACGTTGATCATTTGTCCACATAGTCCTGGCTGTGTAGCATACTGCATACTCTGTGGTTTAACTATCTGTATGCTCTGTGTTGTAATTATACACATGAAGCACATGTTTGGCCTTTTGTCACACCCGTGTTTGCTCCAAAACATTTGTTCCAGCCACAATTTACTTATGTTTATTGTGGATGAGATTGTTGATGTTTTAGTAACAAAAATGATATTTATGCACGAAGGTCGTGTTGACCCTTACTACAGTTACAACCGTCCATATACGTACGTACAACCCTTACTACAGTTACAACCGTCCATTTACGTACGTACGACCCTTACTACAGTTACAACCATCCATATACTTACGTACGACCCTTACTACAGTTACAACCGTCCATATACATACGTACGGTGGTGTTGGGAATTATGTAAACAGTACTTAACACTTGGAGTTTCTTATACAACGTCTACCATGACCCGCGTGGACACATGAACATATGTAACTATTGCCTATATTCACATCAATAAGACATTTACTACAGTTACAACCGTCCATATACATACGTACGGTGGTGTTGGGAGTTATGTAAACAGTACTTAACACTTGGAGTTTCTTATACAACGTCTACCATGACCCGCGTGGACACATGAACATATGTAACTATTGCCTATATTCGCATCAATAAGACATTTCCAATTTCATATCCGCAACTTTGAGTTTTAAGTTCATAGTATACAACATTTAATGAAGTATCCTTACTCTAAATTTCTAGGATCAGTTTGTGAATTTGGCCGTAGTCATGCCATACACAAACAACACATTGAAGAAATGCTGATCAGTCCAGTTTAAACAGAGATCTAGCTTCGCTCAGTCAATAATTTATTAAAAAAGCAATTAAAAATTATTTCACATTATAAACACGCAGTGGGACAAGACTCATCTGTAGAGTGGCCAGGCTGAGCAGACTATCCTGTGTTAATGGTTTTGGAAGTTATACTATCTAGAGACCAAATATATTTGAGTGTGTAGGAAGGATGGATGGGCTGAATCGGGATGGAGAATGGTTACTGTCTCTGAAGTAGGCTACAAGGGAGAGTGTGCACTGTTTATCAGAATTACATTCCAGTGTGCAAGGACAATTGGTGGTTCATGTGTCAATAAGATTAAGCATAAAACAATATTCATCAAACTATATAGACATTTTTTGTTACTAATTATCGTAGTTTATCTTATTTTACAAATGAAAGGTAAAAACATTTGTATCGCTATTTTACCAGATTATCCTTTGAATGATCACCACATACACTTTGTCATAAACCTTATGTGCTCTCATTCAAATACAGAGCTGCTTTATTACTGCAATGGTTGGCCAAAATATAATGTTCACTGCAGTAGAAGCCTACCTCACGAAAGTACAATAACAAAGTATGGTTTGTGAGTAATGAAGGAAATGTACAAAAATCATCAATGTTTCTTCTAACAATTGTAAGTTAAAAAAAAGAGTCTACAGTAAACAATAACCTTACACAGAATAAATTCATACAAAATTAACATTATGCAACAGTGTTTTATATGCATTAATAATGAGTTCACACCAAGCACAAATGAAATGATGATTAAAACATTACAAATCTGCAAATATTTAATAAATTCTTTAATAATTAAAATAAAAGGTACATGTCTTAATATTTGATAAAAAATGCTCCCCCATTAGTGCAACATTTCATATTTGATGACATTAATCCCCCATTAGTGCAACGTTTCATATTTGATGACAATAATCCCCAATTAGTGCAACGTTTCATATTTTATTACAATACTTCCCAAGCAGTGCAGATTTTAATCATTCAATGTCAATAATTCTCCATTAAATTAGGGTTTTCTCATTTTATAAGGAATCGTCGACACCATTGCAAGATTATAGATTTGATGAAAGTGTAGTGTTTCTAATTTTATGACAAAACTTCCTCAATAGTAAAAAGTACTAAATTAATGACAGGGTTTACTCATTTGATGAAAAACACTCCCCATCAGTACAAGATTTACCCATTTAATGACAATATTTGCTCAGTAGGACAGGGTTTACTTATTTGATGAAAAAGCCTCCCCAACAGTACAGGGTTTACCCATTTAATGACAATATTTCCTCAGTAGGACAGGGTTTACTCATTTGATGAAAAAGACTCCCCTGCAGTACAGGGTTTACCCATTTAATGACAATATTTCCTCAGTAGGACAGGGTTTACTCATTTGATGAAAAAGACTCACCAGCAGTACAGGGTTTACCCATTTGATGAAAAAGACTCACCAGCAGTACAGGATTTACCCATTTGATGAAAAAGACTCACCAGCAGTACAGGGTTTACCCATTTGATGAAAAAGACTCACCAGCAGTACAGGGTTTACCCATTTGATGAAAAAGACTCACCAGCAGTACAGGGTTTACCCATTTGATGAAAAAGACTCACCAGCAGTACAGGATTTACCCATTTAATGATATTGATTGCTTTGTAGCACAAGGTTTACTGATGAAAAAAGACTCCCCAGTAGTACAGGGTTTACCTATTTAATGACAACCTTTGCTCAGTAGTATAGGGTTCATTCATTAATCCTAATTGATGGATAAGTTTTATTGCCTTGTAACTTATTGCTCTGGCTACAGGCATACTAAATTCCTTACAGTTAGTTTCTTAGGAAAAATTCTATTCAGAACTTAAAAATATATATTCTTGAATGAGATTTATTTTTAAATATTACCCTTTTCAAATATTTAGTAAGAAGTGTACGAGTATGTTACATCAAATACAACAAATGTATGTAAGCTATTAAACATAACTGATAAAATAACTTATATTTGGTAAAAGTCAAACATCTGACAGTCGTTTTAGTAATAAAGTAAAGAATAATTTGCATTTTCCATTTATCTGGAAATTAGATTAAGCTAGACAGATAAAAATGCAAATTATAAAATGAATTTTCTATGTTGAATTATTAAGGGAGTTTTTTGAAACCCAGCTTTTTTTGTAACCTAGCAGAAATTACTTAACAAACTGTATTACTAAACTAATTTCAAACTAACTTTGCGTAATGAAAAATTGTTCTACAAGCTTCTGGAAGGAACATTACCATAATTGATTTTCATTCTGTACGTATAATTTCTTTACGGAAATAGTTTCTTAATGAGCATAATACGTGTTTTGTACTTGTGACCGTCACACAACACAAATATACTACAATACAGGAGCAAAATGCAAAAAATATACTACAATAGAAGGACGAAATGCATAAATATATTACAATATAAGCATAAAATGCACAAATACTATGATGATTGATTTCGGCAAACCACATTTATCTTGCTCAGACCAGAAGAATTCACAAAAGGACAGTTTATAAAAATAAGCTGTAGAGATGACCTAAAATTAAAGGCCAAGCTGGCAATTCATACATGATATGTTAAAATTAAAAACGTAAAAAGGCCATGATGTCAGTTCATACGTGTTACTTAAACCACATAATAGAATGCCCTCACAGTCAGAACACACTGGACATCCAGCTACTTGGGGACAAAGTGATGAGGACATCGTAGGCGATAGGTTCTATTCGAAACGGCTTCCACTCAATGGTTACCATCGATGTGGAAACTACTAGAGAAGTCTAGGGTGACCGTGTTGGATGGTAGCCAGTGTTGGGATGTTGTGCGGGGAGAGAACTGAGTATCAAGCTTGTCAACTAGCTGAAAATCAGACCAACACCACTACGTGGTTCGGATGCCACGCACAGCTGTGGGTTCCTTAGTTGCCGTAGCTATTGAGTTATTATTAAATGGCGTGTTTTAAGGAAAAGCCGACCTTAGTTAGTAACAATGACTAAACTCGTTCGTCTACACTCATATTCGCTCATATCTTAACTATCTGCGTCTTACTAATGAATGACAAAAAAGGTTATGTATACAGCAAATATGACAAGTATAATGGTACTGACTCACCCCCACCCAACCACGTACAGTGGTACTGACTCTCCCCCACCCAACCACGTACAGTAGTATTGACACACCCACCCACCCATACACGTACAGTAGTATTGACACACCCCCACCCAACCACGTACAGTAGTATTGACACACCTTTCCTACATTCTTACACACGCCCACCCACCCATACACGTACAGTGGTACTGACTCTCCCCCACCCAACCACGTACAGTAGTGTTGACACACCCACCCACCCATACACGTACAGTGGTACTGACTCACCCCCACCCAACCACGTACAGTAGTATTGACACACCCATACACGTACAGTGGTACTGACTCACCCCCACCCAACCACGTACAGTGATACTGACTCACCCCCACCCAACCACGTACAGTAGTATTGACTCACCCCCACCCAACCACGTACAGTGGTACTGACTCACCCCCACCCAACCACTATAGTAGTATTGACTCACCCCCACCCAACCACGTACAGTGGTACTGACTCACCCCCACCCAACCACGTACAGTGGTACTGACTCACCCCCACCCAACCACGTATAGTAGTATTGACACACCCCCACCCAACCACGTACAGTAGTAGGCCTACTGAACACACACCATATTAAAGACCTAATTGAAGTTGTAAAATATGGTCTTTACGAAATGTATCCGTAATTTCCATGATATTCTAAATAAGATACCGGTTACAATATCGGTAACTAACTGTAAGGAATGGCCAACATATTGGTAAAAAATACGGATGTGTATGTTGTTTACTCGCTTTGAGATGGAATAGAGCCTTCTTTGTTACACAATAGTTATATAACTACAGATGTACAACTTGATTAATTTGGAAAATATAGTAACTATAGGTCTTTTAAACATTCGTTTATAAACATGAAAGCTTGTTCTTATGTAACTTCTAACCGTTTTACAAGAAGCCCCGTTAGAGGATACAAACCCTAGTGAAATAAATCAAAGAAAAACTGACGATCACATCTTGTGATGAGAAAACCGACCGCTCCTGAGAACTAGTTTTTCATCCGATGGTTTTCGGAATCTCCCAGTTCTTTTAGCTTGAGCGATTCACCTGAGCAGTTCAACCTATTCTAACCGGCTCTTGGTAATGATAATGAAAAAGCATCGTCCTGATATTTCAGTTCTTAATAACTAATTTTAGTTAAAACCGAAAACTCTGTGCAGTAAATAACCGTGCCTGAGTATCAGTTTTATTTAAGTCTCTTAAACATTAATGTAGTTTCTTTAGGTGATACGAATGTCTTTTAACTGTAGAAAAGTTAAATATAAATAATTAATTTGGCTAAATATTAAATCAAAATGGTTATTTTTTAAATTACCTGTTTATGAGTCTAATAAACCCTAAAATTTATTATTTTAGCATATCCTTCAAATAAATAGCATTGATAATTAAATATAAATATTTATAAAGTTACATTAGGTTATAGGCCTACTTCGTTTATTTATGCTTAGTATACTACTAGTAGAGTTCCCATGATCCAGTGTTACAATTTAGGTGATTCTGTTCAGGCGAATTCACTTGATAGTCAGAAAAAGAACTGGGTGATTCGGTTCTGTGACAAGAACTGGGTGATTCGGATCTGCGACAAGAACTGGTTGATTAGATTTTATCACTTGGGTTACACGCGCGTGATCAGTTAAAATGTATTTTTTGTCAGTTTTATATCGTACTTCCCATTCCAGTAAATTCCACACAGTTACCGGTGGCTGTTTGGAATGAAAATGACTGATAATGAAATTTGTTTTACAACAAGACTATTAGGATGAAAATTAGACCATAAATTTCTTCTAAAGTTTGAAGAAATCTGGCTTTATTAGGGATTATAGTTTTCTTACGCTCAATCTAAAATATTCATTTTCAATCAATATAAAAACGTTTGGGATGCTATGGAAAAGTTGTTATTAAAGTCTTGTGAATCTCACTCAAAAACGAATGCTATTTCAACGCTACTACTCGTTTTAGATAAATGAGAGGGATACACAAAATGTATGTTTCTTTAGACATCGAATTAAAAGTTGGGGAAATAAACTCTTCAATTGTATGAAAATGAATGTAAAATAGCTTGAAAATTTTAAATCTCTTGCTAACTCTGTCATTAATGTTATACTAAACAGCAGATGTAATACAAGTTACTTTGTTCAGCCCTACACTGAGCATAGACAGATACGACGGGTTGTCATTTATATTGCTGTTCGTTATTATTCATGATACGGAGACATTTATAGAATAGAAGCGACGGGTGATGTGAATGCGAACAACGCGAGCACCCAGACAGTACCTGTCTAATTTTACTGTTTGACAATGTATAAAATTGTTTTGTTTTATCAAATTCTATATTAGAAGGTAAAAACTTAATTTTTTTACAAACGAATTTCACTTTATAAACACGCCATTACCAAAAACCTGTTAATATGTGTTTGTTCACAGTACAGTGTATACAATGCCGAAGTCGTCGTTAACGTAAATATACGTTATGCTGGTGACGAATGACAATGAACAATATGACATTATTTCACATAAATAAAAACACAAACTAGATTAAACTAATTTATTGGAATTGTAATAGGCAAAACAAGTCATGCAAGAGAAACACCTACATTTAAATATATGACTAAACTTTTTTTGTTGATAAGAAAAATGTTGCAAAGCCTAAAATAGCACCACCAGCCCTTGGCTAGGCAAATGTATCCATCTCCGGATATTTGACTCCAAGACGATATCCGAGGCCGAAACAATTTCCCTTCAGTAACCAGTAAAAAGGATCGCATTGAACGTTCGTTGGCAACGGGTATATTACCACCATTGGTAACTTATATATATAAGCACATCAGTCGGCAAACTTAAAAAGGTAAATAAAGCACTGTAATTTAAACTGTTCAAATCATTACTCAAGAAATATTATTCTGGAAAACCCCTACAAAAACAATACTATCAATAACTGCAATAATTATTTTAAAAATGAATACACAATTTTTAGATATTTTACCGATGTGACAAATTTATTGGCTAAGATAGGTCTTGTAAAATTACATAATATTAATTGTTACCACTGTAATTGAAATATTATAAAGCATATTTGTTTTTGTGAAATACAAATAAAATATAATAATTTAAGAATAATGAGAAAATAAATTAATATTTTAAAATTTAGGAAATGCCAGCACCACGATTATTGAGGGAATACCATTTCTTCTGGCTCTATCCAACATCGCGAAGGTGGTGCGAATTATTGAAAATACAGTCTTCGCGGTAAACACTTAACAGTTTATTCAACTGAAGTCATAATATATGCAATTAATAGTTCATTATAACTTAATGAAAAAGAAGAGATAGCAAAGTTACATTTGCTTCATAAGCAACATAACTTTTTATTTATTGTCGATTGAAAATAAGAAAGTGCGGTATTCCAAAATACTACTTTTTAAATATTTTTGACATATAAAGTGCAGAGGTTTTATTTATATTTATAACACAAATATATTAACTGTAGTAAAAAAAAAACTAATAATTACAAAACATTAGTCTTTCTGGGAGCTTACCTAACGAGTAAGCATGTAAATTGCTATATGAGCTCAATACCTCCCCCCAAAGTTAATACGACCCTATCTTACAAGCTCATCATTTATGGGCTTAATTAATTATGACTCACAATTTATTAATATTTAACATACAGTACTTAATACAATATCTCAATTATAGGTTGTGAAAAGAAATAAGTTTTAATCCACTCCTAACTATGTACTGAGACAAAATCTACACATAACCATGACGGAGGGATATATAATTTGTGTGAGAGATTGTTTTCACAAAATTCATGGTTATTTTAAAGTATATACAGAGTTTTTCAGAGCACCCGGCCGCAATCTCCTGTGGTTGAACCGTTGGACATAGAGTGACCCAATAAACTGTAACCCCAATAAATTGTATATGGCGAACATCGTAAAATTGTTTTTTTACGCATTTAAAATTCAGGGCGTGTCCGAAACTGAGGGTCACAGGTTCGAATCTCGAAAATTTCAAATAGCAACATAGGTCATGTGGCATATCATTTTAACCCTCCGATGGTTTAATGTCGAAAAATCGACCTTTACAACGTATCTGCCATGGTTTAGAGTCGAAAAATCGACCTTCACTATTTTGTGTCTTATGGGTGTTCATCCTTCACTAAACATCCTATATCATATGTCATTTGAAACAGCTGGTTATACTGTTTAGTCTGGTGAAAGTTTTATTTGGATGGCGTGGATCTAATGTCGAAAAATCAACCTTTACAACGTATCTGCCATGGTTTAGAGTCGAAAAATCGACCTTCACTATTTTGTGTCTTACGGGTGTTCATCCTTCACTAAACATCCTATATCATATGTCATTTGAAACAGCTGGTTCTACTGTTTAGTCTGGTGAAAGTTTTATTTGGATGGCGTTGGCTTAGACTAAATAAAATACAATTCCATATTTGACAGTTCCAACTGTCAGCCCGCCATTGTTGTTTACTACTGTGTCGCATCTTCGTTGTTTTGATCGTAATAATGTTTCGTTTTTAGTGGTTTTTACGTGAAAATGTCTGAATTACATACGAGTGAGATTGATAGGGAGTTGTTCAATGATTCTGGAGACTCCAAATTACAACACTTCTGGAGACCATCTAGGGGTAACAGGAAAAGAAGAGCTCCCATCAGCGGGAGTGAGTCAGATTGAGCGGTTTTCACCATTGCGTCTGTATATAGTTTTTTGTACATAACTTATTTATTTTAGTAATGAAGTCCTTACAAGTTTATATTTTCTTATTCAGTTATAAATTCTGCACAAAAAGGCTATCTTAGAATGTTTGTATTGTACATAGTAAAAATTTTGTGTGTGTGTAAAGTGTGAAAAACATTGTGGATTTTCATATTCTTCCTCTTCTCTCCGTTAAAGAAAATCCCAAACTACTTGTTAAGTCATTTTCAAATACATATAATAATACTCCATAGTTTTATGAACAAAATGATGTATAATAAACCCTATTTAGATAAAAAATAAATTTTTTACAGATTTTAAAAAATAAGGCTACAAATTGGCAAAAATGGGCTGAACCACCAGAGGTAAAATAGTGAACCATCGGAGGGTTAAAGGCCTTTCAATTCTAAACAATTTGGTAAAATAAAATTGAAAATATCTGAAATCCTGTCCAAATGGTATGGGTTTTTTTGAAATTTTTTGAGTATTTTGTTTTTTACTATGGTACTTTTGTATTTAAACTTGGAAGTGTTATTTTTTTATTAAATAGAGCACAAGATACTCTTTTAAACAATATGTCGTATGACCATTTTTGAACGTTTTTAATTTTTCCGCAAAATTTTCAAATTCGAACAATTTTGGAGCCCTTTGTTCAAAAATCTTTAAATGGGAACATAGGTCGTGTGACATATCATTTTTAAAGGTTGTTAAAAAGAAACATTTTTCACATTTAAACTTTATTTCTATCTCTCCTGGTTTAAAAGTTATTTGAAAAAAATACTTTTATATATCAGATATATAAAAGTACATAGGTGTATATAGGAGAGACATCTGCGTCAATGCATGGGGTTTAGCTTTTGTGGATTATCTCACCTCAATGGATGTGCTAGGGCTTACCTCAGCCTTCGGCCTCATGAGAGAATGGATAGTATACTCACTCTTTCAGGTACCTAAGTATACATAAAAAAAAAAAAAAAAAATAGAACTAATTTATTTTCCTAAACAAATACACAAGATAAGTTTCGTTAGACATTTTCAAAGGAAAGGTACATTCATAAGAAAACTGTTTCAGATAGAGAACGCATAGATACCAAAGTTTGGTGAAAAATTTTAAATGTGAACAACCAGTATATGGGAAAGAAAGTGTTGAAAGGGGAAAACGTGTATGAAACTTTCGTCAGATTTTAATTCCATCCACTGTTTTTACATGTAGCAAAAAAACACAAGATGTGCACGGACTGGTTCTGGTTTCCATCATTAAAGGCTTCCTGCATTTTGTTTATGAGTTAAATGTTGTGAATGTTCTGGAGGTTTCAAACCGAAAACAATCAATTAAGTATAAATATGACTAGGTTTGAATGATGAGAAGTGGATCCCGAAGTTCTCATAAAAAGATATAACGGCACGGACGTGATTGAGGTACTTGCAAGTTTTGCGGTAATTGCCTCGATACTAGTGAAGGCGCTCCACAGTTACGCGTTTCGTTCACAAATGTATATTATTTTTTGAACATTATTGAATACATTATTGAACATAGCGTTGAAACATTATTATTTTTGTGAATGATCACTCTAAATGTTAGATCCTGGTTTTGTTTTCATTAGCTGGCTAATTCCTCTATGCATGTATGAATCATTGAACTAGTTGTACATTAGATTTGATTTATTATATATATTTATTATAGCTAGTGAATGGTGCTGTACTGGATGTTAGATCTTGATCGATTGATTAGTTTGCTTGGCTGTAAATTCTCTTTCACTAGTCTATGTATTTACATGTTACATGGAGAATTCTTGAAGCCTGAAACTAAATAGACTGATTTCATTTTATTTATGTATTTATGTGATGATTTGTATGACACATTTGTAAATTGGCGTATGCCGTATATGGAAATAAATAAATATACAATGAAAAAGTTATTCATATATACATCGGCGATGTCATCTCATTTTACGTATAGCTGCGGTACGCAACAGACGACATTTTTAACCCTTATTGGCCCTTCCACACAACCCACGACTTACAATTTTGGTGACGTCAAGTATTTGTTATTTCATATGAAAGCATTAGTTTATCTAACGTTTATCTCTGTAACACAGATACTCACCAGTATACATTAAAAAAAACTACAAATAAACCTCTCATGAGAATTCTTTGTTGTGTCAAATATCTAAACAACACACTAAAAAGATAGGAGGATATATGACTCTATTTTGTATATTTGCAAAGAAAGAATTGGATGTTTTTACAAATACCAATATCAGAAGAACGCAGCAATGACAAGACAGGCGACCAAACACCTCCTCACGATACCATCATACTTTACTACCAATAAATCTGCTGGCCCTGGTGCCTCGTTCTGTCGACCCAACTCTTTGTAAACTCTGCCTTCAGTCTGCCAGCAGTATTTGTGAATCAACAATGCGACAAGCTGTGTTTGTTTTAGTAGACTAACCAAACACAGCGTGATAATGCAGCGTTCGGTTCACTATCGAATCATAATTCCATCAATGTTGTTAAGATAACGTATAATTTACTATCATAAGTTCTTTATAGGGAATGTTACATAGCATAAACATTACATAGAATAAACGTCTTTAATCATAGCAAGAACAGAATTGAAGCTTAATTCGTCAATTTATTTTATATATTATTTCTGAAAAAAAGATAAATAAATTTAATATTTTATTTGAATCCAGTAAAATTTAAAAAAGTCAATAACCGCAACTAAATCTTACTAACACAATATTTTATCAAGTTAAAATATTGAAAATAACGTTTTATAACGATTTATTTATTTTATATTTTTGTCTATAAAGCATGCACAATATATCGCGAAAATGCTCCAATAATAATTATTTTTTATAGAATCAAGAACAAACAACCTGTCAAAAAGACCGGGTGAGTACATTTTTATAAAAAAAAAACTAATATTTAGTTTTTCTTCATATTTGGTCCTCAGTTTCTTTACCTACATCTTACCCATTTACCGTCCTTCTCAATTCCATTACACATATTAGCGTGGCACACGTGTTTGGCATAGTGGTCCGTTTGACCGTGGCTGTGCTCTTGCAAGAAAATTTTGACGGCTCGTTCGACCGGGGGCGAGTCATCGCAGAACTGAACACGTCATTAAACGAGTTGTATTTTGTGTTTCTGTAATACAACAATTATTGAAATATCAATGCTGTTAATGTTCATGCTAATTGTGTGTTAAAATGGGATTGATTGAACGTCGGGGGTTGTGAAGTGTACGACGTTATTTGCACATAATTATGACACATTTTATGACGTATATAATAGCATTAGAGTTTATTGCCGTTATGAGCAAGGTTTTTATGTATTTTCAAACACCATGTTGTGTTATCCAATAAGACTACAACAATAATTAATTCTTTTCAGAATTACATAGTAAGTGTTATTTGAATAAATATTTTATGGAATTGATCTTTTTGAATAAGTTTCAATTTAATATATAACTTTATAAATAAAGTATTTTGAAATAAAATTTTTAGAAATTTGTATAAAAATAAAATAACTTTATAATAAAATACGTCATTTTTATTTAATCTGGTAAAAAATACCGAGTGAGTCATCACGTTTTCAAATCAAAGTGAGTCCTGTCGGGATTAAGACAAGATAGCAAATAATTTCCATTTTGTGAATTTCAATTCAAACATTACGGTAGCCATTGATGTATCATTTAAAATCAGCTATAAATATAATGACTTTACAAACGTAGCCGTTCATATAAGCTAAATACAGTTAAATCATTAGAATTTTGAAAAATTTTTGAGTTTACTTTAAAAAAAAATAATAAATGAGTAAATTTAGTAGTTCAATAAATTATTTTCAAAGTTAAGTCCGATTGATAGAAAACTGATAGAAGTAAAATTACCAAAGTTTGGTCAACAATTAGTCCTATAGAATGACATCTTTTTCAGCTTTATATTAACGTCTGTTCAAAACGTTCTTCACACAATGTGCTCGATTACACAGGGTGTCCAGCTTCGACTGTGCAACATTTTACCGGGTTGTTTGTCAAGTAAAAATAAGCAAATAATGCCATGCAACATGGGTCCTATCCCGATCTCTTTTCTATCTTTGTGATTTTTACAAAAATATAATTGTCTCATAATTTCTTGTATCGAATTTTGTTATGAACGTTGATCTTATAAAGACACATTGTAATGAAAAAGGTTGTATGCTTAGGATTGTCCGTTTCAAAATGATGGTTGCCTAACGATTTCACAGGCAAATATCTAAAAAGTCACGAATTTTACAACACATAAAGATACAAGATATATGGAATATCTTACAATTTCTGTGTCTGTATGTGAGTTTTACAAATATATCAAAAAAGGGTAAAGACATAATACTAAGATTCGTGATTAAGTTTGATTTTACAACTAGAAAGACAAACTGTACTTTAAAAGGTTATCCTTTGCATTTTGAGACCGAAATCATGGTTGTTTCATATTCAATTGCTTGGATATTGAAAATAGTAGTTTTCTCTGTTATTTATCACTTGAAATAATTAAATTTCATTAAAATTGTAAGATATTCCGCGTATCTTTATACATACTAGCAGCTGTACCCACCCGCTTCGCCGGTCATAATATTGAGTTTGATTATACAACCGAATGTGCAGCAACCTTTAATTTTACACTGCATTTGATCAGTATTATTCAATAGTATATTTCATAACAAGAGTGGAAAGTGGGGTTTTGCATGTTCGAGACCATATGTTTGAAGTGCGAGACTTGTCGAGCACTTCAAATGGTCGAGAACATACAAAATACTTTCACTCGAGTTTTGAACGATACTTTTCACTACACTACGGAATAAAAACAGGTGTTGTTGACTGTGGAAAATTTTCGGTTGTAAACAATGTTACTTTCGGTAGTAAACAATAGATAATTTTCACTACACTACTATGAGTTTAGCTGTTTTCGTTATGTGTTTACAACCTGCGAAACATCATATTTTCAACAGATGTTTATTGTTTACTACCGAAAGTAACATTGTTTACAACCGAAAATGTTCCACAGTCAACAACAAATGTTTTTATTCCGTCGTTCAAAACTCGAGTGAAAGTGTTTTGTATGTTCTCGACCAATTGAAGTGCTCGACAAGTCTCGCACTTCAAACATATGGTCTCGAACATGCAAAACCCCACTTTCCACTCTTGTTATGAAATATACTATTATTTAATATCCAATTTAGAACAGCTGATGTTATGTATAATAAATTACTACTGTACACAATTTATTTTAATTTTAAAAGTTTAGCCTACCACAATTCTATCAAATTTATTTTCATTTAACAGCTGTTAACAAAATAAATCAATCTATTAACATAGCTCCATAAGAATACCATGGGAATTTTGGAGGCCAGTAGGACGAAGTTTCCCATGGAAATTTGTTTTTTAGTGAACCTATAGGGGCCAAGATAAACCCATGTACAACATTTCAAGCCAATTGGACGTAGGTACTTGTATTTCTACAAAACGAAGAAATTTTGGAGAAATAGTGTTGAGTGGTAAATGGCTTTTATATATTATATAGATAAATTGTAACATTCGTGACATTTTTTAGATATTTACCTCTGAAATTGTTAGACAACCATCATTTTGAAATGATTTAATAATAATAATAATGAAATAATCATAAGCATACAACCTCTTTCAGTATAATGTGTCTTTCTAAGTTCAACGTTCACACCAAATTTCAGTATACGATCTCAAACCATTTTTGAGAAATGCATATTTTTGTAAAAATCACAAAGTCACAAAGATAGAAAACAGATCGACATAGGAGACATATTTTGTAGCATTTATCAATTATCTTAACAAGTAAAATAATCGAAGATCGACACTCTGTATTTACTTTACCGGTTTAAAGTATATATATATATCACCTTACGTGAATGTGTGTGTATGTGTGGGGGGGGGGGTGAATATCACAGTACATGTATGAGTGTGTCGGTGGATTCAACATCACTGAACGCGTGAGCGGGTGGGTGGGTCAACTTCACTGAACGCGTATAGGCGTTTATCGGTGGCTGGCTATACACTAATGTACGTGTATGAGACTGTAGGTCAAGGTCCTTAAGTCCTCACTATTTATTTTGTTTTGTCAATTTATACACATACAGCGTATGTCTTTCAGTACCTAAATAAAAAAGGGAAAATAGAAAAGCAAATAGAAAATTGAAATCTTACGTTTAAAGCACTTGTTTCAGTGTTTAAATATTGATCAGCCGTCAAAGTCAACAAGAGCTAGGTCCAAGTTTCGCCACAATTCAGCACCTGCTTCTCCAGTCCTAATCCCCCCGATAAAAGACCTGGGGATAGTGTTGGGGAGCCGGTGTATGGTAATACAGTAGTGAGAGATGGTGTCCTTCGCATCCCAGCAATCCTTAAGCCGAACATGTCCCCTGGTTGGTGCAAAACGAACGACGAATTTGGTAGCTGAACTGTCACTTATGTGATTTACCAGCTTTGTCAGCTTTTAGAAAAAGGCAAATTAATTAGTAGTACCTATTTCTGCTACTGCAATCTGGCCATCTTTAGGTGAGGATGACTCCTACACATTTCAAATGTTGAGATAAAACACATAACAAATTAATTTAAAATACAAAGACCGCATAAGAGGCAAAAACCAAAAAGAATTTATACCTTGGTACGCTTACATATTTTAATTTTAATTTTGTTACCTTCATTTATCATTTGATGTCTAGTTTGAAGATTGTTCCTCAAATATCGTAAATCTTACCTGAAGTTTATTAGATGACCTTTATAATTCCTTTTCAGGTAAACGGTCTAAAAACACCTGAATAATATCAACCGACTTCTTGTACACGAATGATGACATTAAACCAAGGAATGTCGATGTTAATATCCTCAAATATCGACATATTTTTAGCGATTTGTAGGACTTTTTTTAAAACATTCGCTGTACATTTATTGATATCATTATAAGGATATAATTTACATAATTTTTATCAGATATAAATGCAATCAAAATACTGATTGAGGGGAAAAAATAATAAAATTAAGACATTTTATAAAAATAAAGTTTTACAAATTATTTATATAAAAAGATGTAAACAAAGTTTATTGGTCATTTATGTATGTAAAATAATAAATAATATTAGAAGAAAACTGAGATATTCAAGTTGTGCATAATTTTGTGCTGAACAAAAAAATATCATTATATTATCCAATATTTACACAAAATTAGATTATAAGTAACAGCCAGTCTAAATGTGTTGCCTGGCAACGAATATGACAATCATATTGTTCAAGTATATTTCGAATGTCACGGATCACCTATAATCACAAATAACAATAAAAACTAGTGAAATAATACACTAACACTAAAAGCCACACAAAAACACAACAAGAAAAGTAAAATTTAGAACCTGATTGGCGAGTAGACTTACAGAGGGCGTGTGAGACGAAGTAAACAAACGAAATCAACAAACCAATGTGTCACGTAGGAAATTCGTAGAGAAAATGCAAAGACATGTAAACAAACACTGATTCAGCCTCAAATTGAGGCGGTAACATTTTATGAACGAACCGATCACCTCAATTTGAGGTGATCAACATTTCACAAATCTAGAAACATTTCATCGTTAAAAGACAAATTAAAATCCTGTCAGGAGAACACCAAAGAGGTTCATGGTATAAGCACTGAACTAGGCGACATATTGTAAACATACTTGAATGCAAAATACGAGTTTAAATCATTGAGGTTAAGTTGGAACAACATATGTTATCTAAATAACAACTTGACCTTTGGGCTATCAAAGCAAAGCTATGCCTCCTCAATAAGTTTACTTTTGTGATGTGGAGATATAGTTTATGGGGTTTAAATAGAGGTTAACTTCCACATAGCAGGTCTACAACAATAATTATGAACAAAAACTTGCTTGCATAGAATTTTAATATAATATTTCATATTATTGGAATTCACTTGATACGACTAATAACATTACTTATGACCCAGGTGCAATCGAAAATAACAAGTAAAAACAATTTGTTCTACAAGTAACAACTTCAACTACAGGGAGGGTTTGCCAATAGCGTGCTAAAGGCATATATATGCAAATTAAAGCCTTAACTCTGACTGCAAGATTGATGGGTGTTTGCAAACAACTGTCGGGTACATTGAACTGCAGAACGCACGGTATTGAGCGCTAATTGAGGATGACGTGCTGTCAATACACGACGACACCTCCATTGTCTTTGTTACGAGATTTGTGGTCATGTGCTGTCTCAGTGAGATAAAACGAACAAAACGGATTAATGTACATTCAGTTATGAGAATCTTCTTGAAATTTGTATTTTTAGTTTTTTTTTATTAGGGAAAAGGTTTTTTTTTTTAATGTATAAAGAAAGAAACTTTGTTTAGTTGTCAAAACCAATCTTAGCGAATATGATGCATAACTCGTGACATGCATTCTTTAAAATTGTAAGAACACATATTACTTGGCTCTCAGCATATATCGGAGTGTACGTAAAAAAAAGCATACATCAGACAATAATAAGCTGAGAAATCGAGTGGCAGTTCGAGCAAGAGTGCGCAATACCAAAAAGAAGAAAGAAACAGAGGCCACATCCAATAGTGCGCGAATGGGTGTAGATTAGTTTTTTTTATCCGGTTCATCGTTCGGATGGCACGGCCTCCTTCCAAATCCTCGAGGGTATATTTAGTAAATATAACTACAAATTCATAAAATGTACATTGGTTGTATACTATTTCTAAATCCTACTGAGGTGTTTGCTGTGGCAATAATAATGCTATATTATTTCTTAAAGAGCCTATACTGACTCTTAAAGTTACTGAGTCAAAAAACGTTAAAATTTAGTTATTTATTTATAGATATTCTTTTTTTAATCAATTAAATTTAGGACAGGGAATAAATTTGATTCTAAAAGATTGATGGACAGGAGTAAATTGAAATTTAGGACCTGAGTTTTTTCTTTATTAATTTTTAATGAACTTTCGTGAAACCACTGAATAGTTAATACATTATTGGATTCCAAAAAATCATTTGTTCCAATGATTGTAATAAAGTTCAGGCTAGTAGCAATAAATGTCATTGCCAATCGTTTATAACTTGGCCATTGATGGGATATAATGAAGAAAAAACATGGGAACAGACCAAGGACGGACGCCTAAGGAACTCCCTTCACTACGGAAGGTTCGCAGGATCTAAAACATCTTACCATTCATTACGTAACGTATAGAATCACTAATAGTATATATCCACGTACGATAAAGCATTATATCACTTCGAACTACTTTCTTCGTTTTTGATACAATGAGAACTTATTTTTAAAAATGTGATTAACTCCCTTAATATTTATTTATTATGGTCAACCATAGACACCTTACTAAGCTCAAAGAACATGCCTTAAGAAAGGTTTTTACAATCTAACTAGAATACTGCTATTTATTATGGTAAATATAGCTGTTTTTGTATTATTTTGCTCTTGCAATTAAGATAGGAGAGCCAGAGGCCGAATGGTTTAAGTCGTCAGGACTTTGATCCTGAGTTACACGACGCAAGTTCGAATTCTGACCTTATCTGCAAGTTGTATCAGTGATATCAATGAATACACGTGTATAAGAAGCGTATAGCCAATTTTAACAAGTCAGAACACCTTTTTTCTAATGTTGCTATCTTGGCGCGGTCTCCGGTAGGTTGAGCTTGTTACGCGGCAGCCTGGGTGAGACAGAAGATGATAGAGAGGGCAGCGTGGCCGCCTGGAGAGAGAGAGAGAGAGAAGATTAAAAATTGCCATGAGAATAAGAAGGAAAGGAAACGGCGGAAAAGGGCATTGAGGTAGGAGAGGAATACGTAGCAGAAATCTCAACCAGCGCTGCGAGAATCGGCGGCTGCACTAGCTCGTTTCATCTGCTTCAGAAGCCATACAATTTCTCTATCTCTTTTCGTTTTTTATATTGATGATATTCACCTAGTACTGTTCTGGTTCACCATATTTACTCTATCTGAATAAGTTCCCCGAACAGATCAATAGTATATGGGGAATGGGCAAAGTTACGCTCTAAAGCAGAACGACCTCTCTTTTATAAAACATTTCCAACTGTCGTATATTACTGGTACACACAAAAAACAAACTATTATAAATAGAAACACATTTTTCGTATATAGATTCTCTATATCTTACTTTTAGATCACAGCTCCTTTAGTTGGTTGTAAATAATACTCCCGTTATTGTTCGTTAATACAACACCCCTTCCTTTAGAACTTTTCTAAACTGCTAATGAAAAGAAATCTTAAAATTCGCTTGTAAAAATATAACTATCACAAGAATTTAAAAAAAAACAACAGCTATTTTTGTATAAATACTCCAGTGAGTTGCTTTAAACATATTTACCATACAATGCTCAAACACTAAACACCATTGGCATTTTTTTTAATACGACCACGTACACTATCTGTTAAACAACATTGTTTTACTTTTAAAGGAGGTACTCTAGATAATCCACTCGTAAACACCTGTGCGGCGTAAAAATACGGCACTTGGTAATTAAATATAGAAGATTCATGTACATTATAGATATACAAAAATTTAAATTATTCTAAAAGTTCAACATTAACTAAAAACTGAAATTCATATAATTCACAACAATGACTATAATAGAGAAATTATTTTTGTGTTTGCTAGAGAGCAAAGTAATCCCGCCAACAGCCGTTTAGGTAAGCGCATTAGCAAAGTGGAACAAGGTCCTGAAACTGAAATCCTCGCACTGACGCCTTGGGATTAGGTAATCTGGGGGATTATCAAAGGGCGGATCTACCTGTGGAGAGTGCGAACTTTACCACAATACAGCAAGATTTAAACACAACCATAGACATATATGTAGTTAAACACTATTGTTATTAATAGAATATTCACTACGGCTGCATTTATTCTTATCTTTCATATTGCATTACAATTTGAGGGAAGGAACCAGAATACCCGCTTTTGTAATTAAACTTAAATGAAGTTAACATTCTCATGTAGATTCAACAATTTTTACAACAAATTTGTTCTGAAAATACTTTGAAAATAATTTATGTGCAACATTAAGCAGTTTTTCTTATAATTGATTGATAAGCTAATAATTATGATTTCTCAATTGAAATTCCCTAGTTATTCATTACAGAATAAAGAATTGACATAATTACAACACTTCCGTTTTTTATATATATATTTTTTTATCAAAATCTCATTGTAAAACCAATCCACTTAAAAGGCTTAGGTGAAACAACACTATGTCAGTTTCCGATTTAAAATGGTTTACTTATCTAATTATCTCTAATGAGATTCAATTATTCTTTATGTAGTGTAATGAGTGAAATATCAAAAGTATATATTAGATGAACGTTGAGATAAGACAAAATGAAAAAAAAAATTCTTTCAAAACGACTATTTAATAGTATTAGGCTTTTATAAATGTCGGATCAGAATAAACAATTGTAACAACTTAGAGGATTTACTCTTCAAGAGTCTGCAGAAGCTGATGGCTGTGTTTTTAATCACATAAGAACAATATTATTTTCGAGCCGAACACATGATCACGCGTATCCAAGCTAAACAGTTATTTTTAAACGGATTTTTCCAATCAAACTGCATTTGATCAAGAATGAAATTTCGCGTTGGAATTGTTTTGTGAATTCCTAATGAGTTTTATAAAAAAATATAAAAAATAATTAGTTTGAAATTTTTGTTTTCGCCTATTTTTCAAAACTAATACATACATAACACTAGCAAAAGCCAACCCAACGCGTAATATGATAAAATTTAAAATTACACCTCATACACAACGTTTGGTCAACGGAAAACTATGGATTCGAAAATAACATTGTTTATGTGGGACTAAAACCAACATGGCCGACAGCCTCTACAGACTCTTCAAATTGGAAATGCTCTACCCCATGGGATCGTTAAAACTACAAACGATCATTTAAGTGACAGCAAAAATGGCATTTCTGTGGGAAAACGAGACTGTCTTATAATTTTACTTGTCATGCTTTATTAAATTTACACCATTTAAATGATGTAGGCCTACCTTGGATGTTTATACATACATTAATTATGTATTAAACATTGTCGGATCTGAAAGTATTACAGTGTAACCGTGGAATTCGTAAGATACCGATTGTCAAGATATGGGTAAATATGCTTTTAAAATGAGTGTGATTATGAGTGAAGATGAGCGAATGTAGTCATTGCTACTAACTAAAGTTAACTCTCCCTTAGAAAGCGTCATTAATTGATAGCCCAATGACAAATGACCAGCTGGTGGTTGTCAGCTGATCCCTTTCAAAATTTGTTATGACCCTGATCGGGATTGAACTGATAACCTTTAGCTTATGATGCTGGGCTTTAACCAACTACGCTACCGACAAATTATGTTAGCTTAACTTTATGAAATACGAAATTTATATTATTTGTTCATATCAATTCGTTGTTCATCCGAAAAAAATATTCTTTCAAACAACTTTTGTTGGAAAACACAGTAAGCAGAAAAATAACTACATAAATGTTGTATGTTCGAATTTAATTAAATAATATTCATACCAATAATATCAAAATACACAAAGTAAACTGTTAACTATAATTTATATTCAACCTCAACCACCTTAACTGCGTATAACACATTATTCCGTTACAAAGCAACGTAAATTCAATAATAAAATACTAATCAAATTTAAATTCATAATATATTATACGTTTTAATCATATTTAAGTTGATAATTTCATCAAGTAACATAGTGCATAGTAATCTCAGAATATACAAGAGTTTGATTTATTGGCTATATCGAATTGTGATTTTATAAACGTCTGTTGATACAATGAGATTTAAGTTTTAAAAACTGATTCAAATTACACACTCCTGACAAACCATTTGGGTCTCTTTAATCTTTTTTAAGGCGCAGATCTTAGTAGTGCTAATCGTTTTACGGAAGAATAAATAAGATATCATCAGACGTTTAGCCAGAAAATTTTAAATGCAATAATTACTTCATAATATGCATCCTCCCCTTTTATAATAATAATAAAAATAATAGGAAGATGAACACCACGAGATGATCGGATGCGTTTGATTTAACCCCTATTTAAGGAACTAGCTAGCGAAGTATTTTTATGAAGGCCAAGCTTACCAACTTATTTGCTCACTGCTTTTTCTTACCTGAAACACAAAATTAATCATATTATTTAAAACAGTTTTTATGATAGTTTAAAGGTAACTAAGACAATCTAATTGGTTATATTATTCATTATTAGACGCCGATCGTCAAGATACGAATGCGTGTGATGATGAGTGTAAACGAACTAATGTAGTCATTGTAACTAACTAAGGTCGACTGATCCTCAGAAAGATCCCTTTATTAATAGCCCAATAAACAGAATAACTAAGGGAGTATATATAGCTTTACGAGGAATCCGAATCACGTAGTTTTGGTCTGATTTCCAGCTAACTATCAAGCCTAACACTCAGTTCTCTTCCCTACACAATATATAAGCCTTGACTAACATCCAACATAGACCCCCAGATTTCAATAATAGTGTCCACGTCGATGGCAACCATTGAGCGGACACCGTGTCTTTATTAAGAGGACCGAGCATAGAATCTCTAATGAGAGAGCATAGAATCTCTAAATGTATAGTCTACAATCTCCTCAACTCTTTTGTCCCCAAGTAACTGGATTATAGCACTGCACCACCAGTGTTTTTTATGTTCTTTTATTTGTTATTGGAACCCTTAATTAAAATCTTAGTAACCACCCTTACCTGAGCGGATTATAGGTGGTGCGTAGTGAAGAGTCCAGCATTTATGATGAGCATCTGCGAATAAAATAAGCAGTCCGCGCCTAAGCAAATAATGTAAATTAGTCAGCGACTGTCAACGAAAGCGCAGTCGAAACTATACACTACTAGTAGCCTATATTATAGGTTTCAAAACACAACTAACTGAGTCAAGGTTCAGAGTTATGGGTGTATTTTGATAAAAACAAAATTACCCCAAGAAGTTTCTTATGCTCTTGTGTCGTTGTGGGAAGTTGTGTTTCGGATTCTGGGATGACTTGGTTCAAAGGTATTTTAAACCATAAAAGGTGCCGAGGTCTTGGGCAATTTAAAACAAAATTTCTATGCCACCTGTAAGTACATCGATACAAAAACTGTATGAGTTGCAAAGAAGTGAGTTAGTAAAATTTGAATATTGTGCTCTTTTGGTGAAAAAATAACAGTACTAAAATGTTATAACTCTTAAAGACAGTTCGGCAGTTATCTACTTTTTGAAAATAATAAAATACAAACATCGGACTTTGTTACGGCGTATGTATGCCACGGTAAGCCAATTCGGAAGCGGGTAAATAATAATGAAACAAAATGAGATGTGATCACTGCTTTATTGATATTGAAGTTAATGGTATGAACTTATTGAAACTGTGACAAAACTTGAGATTAAAGTAAAATGTAATTGATCTAAATAAATTGTAAATGTATCTAATCTATATGTAACGAATCTAAATGTATCGAATCTATATAAGCTCGTGGCTACACACTGCAAGAGTGGGTGAGGCGCTGCGCGAGACTGACTGCCCGAGGGGTGACGGCTCGAACCCACCCTCACCTCTACAGTAAAAATCAGTCTCGAACAGACTTGTATTTGTACTTTCCAAAAACAATTCCCAATCCAGTTACAGATGTCAAATCAACTAATACACGTATGACTTATGTACAGTGAATACGTCCCGATTATAAGGGTTCTGTCCCTGCGTCCTGATAAATGAGTGTTACGTCCCAATTTTTCCATTGTAATGTATTTTGTGCTGGGAGTTGTTTAAATATGTTTAGAATAACATTTTATGCATAAGCCATTTCCAGGCGTCATGGTAGATACTTTATTAGATATTTTATTGATACCATAAAGATGATGGAAGGAGAAAAGATGCAGCACAGAAATATCTTCTTTTAGAGAAGAATTTAAAAGACTAATGCAGGTAAAACAGCTACAAAAACAAAATGCCGTCGCAGGAGGATGTGAGTTGCAACGCTTCAAAGACTCGGTGTGTTCTTTTTATGACAAATTCATAGGATATTTTGAGCATTGGGTATCAAATATCGAAATTTGTAAGTCTATCTTACATAAATTTGTAGAAATAGTTGACATGGTAGGAGATATAAGGCAGTTGTGCGGTATTTTAAGAAGGTATTCCACATACCTCTTCTAATATGTTCAGTGAACTGAGTGTTTTAACGCTTGCCTGCCGGAAGGCGTTCTTAAGCAATGGTCAGAAAACAAAACAGTATTTCCAGTTTCTGTTTCTCAGTTGACATTGAACAAAGATGGTTAAATTAGTTCGACGACCTAAAGAAACAAAATATAAGTTTTCATAACCTGCAGAAAATGGTGGAATTCACTCTTTCGCTTCCTGGAACCAATGCTTCGTTGAAGAGGGCATTTTCGTTAGTAAATAAATGTTGGAGATCAGAAAAGTTTTCCTTGACAATTGAATGTGCCAAAGCACTTTTAGTGGTGTAAATAAACTGCAATAAATCATTTATAGAAACGTATATGCCTTAATAGCAAAAAACATAGCAGAGAATTGTTGCAATTATTGTTCAGTTCGGATGAATACGATTGGAATGATAAGCCTACTACATTGAAATAAACCGCTGTGCTACAAAAATAAAAAGCGGACAGCAATAATTGTTGTTTACTGAATTCAGTAATTTTACCTCATTTTCATATACTTTTATTTAAATTCATATATTTGTTTAGTTTAAATATATTTCTAATATTAGTTTCACTTATTCATTAACACTAACTAAGTACGTTTCTGCTAACACATTTAAAACTTTACTTTTAGTTCACAGATACATTTTTGTTTAGGTTTAGTTTTATTACTATGTATTAACATTGATTTAACTGACTCAATACTCACGTAATCTATAAACATTAATTGTTTTATTATATTACCTGAAAACTTTAATCATAACTATTGTTCTTTGCCAACACACATTTATATAGCCCTATTCTTCATAACAACAGGGTTGTATATTAACATAGTTTAATATTGTTTCATAAAATATTTTTTTAAGTATGTTTGAAATATAACAAACCATTTTCATACCGTAATATAGAAAAAGCTTTTGTCATGGTGGTGTCCATTGGCTGTAAGTTGCGTCACGCTACAGATTCGGTAACCTGGCAAAGCTGACAATCAGCAGTTTCAGCGAAAGGATAACTGGTAGACATTTAATTTTATTACATATTGCTAATTTCTGTGAATTAATTAATCATTACCCCTATAAAATACGGCAAATATATAGGCCTACATAGAGTTTATGGTTATTTCAAGCAATTAAACCTTGTTAAAAAAAACTATTTTGGAAGGTTACAATTCCAAAGTTTTCCCAGGGGAGGGCCCACGGACCCCCCAATTCCCCCCCAGATAGTGTCTCGATTTCAGTTTCACAATACATGGTCACCGTAACCGTATGGTTTGTATACACTTTAGTAAATGCAGGCATGCCAAAACTGTCTTTATAACCAGGCCATTTGCCTTCAGCAGTCATTTACTTCTAATGCGGTGTTAACTAAAAATATTTTTTTATAAGGGAAATCTATTCATTTTTAAAAAGCATTGAATCAGCAAATTGAATTTTCCTATTTTAGTGTTTGGTAGTGGATCAGTGATATAACATAAAAATAGTGGGACTAATAGAGAGGCTTGTGGTACTTTAATATCTATATTTTTATTAGCTATAGGTTCTCAGTTCGATCCCAATCAGAGTCATAACACATTTTGAGAAGGATCAGCTGATAACCACCGGCTGTTCATTTGTCATTGGGCTATTAATTAATGACACTTTCAAAGGAATAGTCGGCCTTAGTTTGTAAAAATGACTACATTAAGTCATCTACACTCATCACACTCATTCGAAATCCATACTCACCCATATCTTGACGATCGGCGTCTTATGAATAAATAAATAAAAAAATTAATAAATAAATATTAATAGTTTCTATACGAGGTTGGGCAAACGTCTGGAATATATTTATTAATATCAAAAATATAGAAAGAAATGCAATTAAACTTTGCAGTTATGTACATGTCCATACACCAAACATTTAGACATATTTTACTAGTTTTTCGTGTATACAGTGATTTGCCTATGACGGAAGTTTTAGAAATTTTAAATGTAAGCCTACCTCGAGTTATACCTTATTTTAAAGGTCTTTGTTTGTGCAATACAAAAGTGCAAACCTGAGGTCAAAAGGATGACCCAGTCAGAAAATACAGCCACTTAAAGAGTTTAATGTCAGGGTTGGATGTTTAATTTAAAAGTCTGGAATGTATTTATTAATTTTAAAACCCTTGAAAGAAATGTAATGAAACTGTAGTTATGTACATGTTCCTATACTAAACATTTAGATATATTTTACTTGTTTTTCGTATAGCCAGGGGATGGCTCATGAAGGTCTTACAAATTTGTAATGAAGTCTACCTCGAGTTAGGCCTCATTTTAAAGATCTTTCTTTGTACAATATAAGAGTGTAGACCTGAGGTCAAAAGTATGACCCAGTCAGAAAATGCAATGATTCAAAAAATGTAATGTCATGTCATTAATTCTTCCTAGTTATGTGGCTATTTATTCAACAAACTAAGATGCCTGTTGAGTATGTTGTTGATCGTTAACAATCGTAACAAATCCCTACTGCATTTTAAAAATAACTATGTTATTTGACAAAAATAAAAATAACAAAGAAAAATTATTAAAACCCTTTTGACAGTATGTTTACCCTAAAAATAGTTAAAGATATTATTATAATAATTTGTTACTAACACATTTTTAATTAATTTCTCATAATCAGTCAGATAAATTATAGCTCTATCAATAGATAATAACAATCTTAGCCTTCATCCTAAGCAATATTAGTTATATTATATTAAAACCCTTAAGAGGTTATATTTTCTGACTGGGTTACCCTTTCGACCTCAGGTTTGCACTCTTGTTTTTTATAAACAAAGACCTTTAAAATGAGGTGTAACTCGAGCTATGCATTTGTTTAAATTTTTAAGACTTGCTTCATGGGCATATTAAGTGAAATATGCCTAAATGTTTGGTATAGGGACACGTAAATAACTACAAAGTTTCACTACATTTCTTTCAATATTTATAAAATTAATAAATACATTCCAGACTATTGCCCAACCCTGACATTAAATTCTTTACGTGGCTGTATTTTCTGACTGAGTCTTCCTTGTATCCTCAGATTTGCACTTTTGCACTGCACAAATAAAGGCCTTTAAAATGAGGTATAAGTCAAGGTAGGCTTACATTTAAAATGTCTAAGACTTCCTTCATGGGCCAACCCCTGTATACACGAAAAACTAGTGAAATATGTCTAAATGTTTGGTATAGGGACATGTACGTAACTGCAAAGTTTCATTACATTTCTTTCAATATTTTTGAAATTAATAAATATATTCCAAACGTTTGCCCAACCCTGTATAATAAAAGAATTGACAAAATCTATTTCGAGTTCGTCCGGCCGATTTGCTTCAATTTGTTTTTTAAATTAAATGTTTAGTGCACAAATAATACATCAGGCATTGGATTTCACTTACGTATGACCTTACTCAAGTTGTACTCAAGCTCGACTTAATTTATGATTTTCCAAGGTTTTTTCTACTCAAACCTCGATATCTCTGGTTCTAATTGAAGTAGGTAGTCCGTTTTGGCGTAAAAACACTCAGTAGATCAACCCCTTTTATTTGGGTTGTTGATCACCGAAATTGGTTGAGTCTGAGGATAGTTTGTACGGTCATTCATAGTCGTGTCCGGACATTGTAAGCCAAATATATCCACTGACTCACACATCACGAAATCTACTAAACTACAAAGTTGATTGACTTGAAATATGGTACATAGGTTTACCTAAGGCACTAGAGACTCCCTAAGAAAGGAATTTTCTCTACGACATCAATAAACCGCCCCACTGGCGTTCAAACCTTCAATGTTATTCTTAGAGAAATAATATTTATTCATTTGTTTATTTATCATTAGCTATAAAATAATCTATTAATTAACTCGTTTACGGTACTTCATATGATTTTACATAATACAGTTTGACCTATAATATTTGTAATCAAATACGTGCCGAGGCCTAAGGCCGAGGTGTCACGAGCACAGCGAGTGACGGGGTTGGCACGCAAGTAATAATAGTGTAATATATATGAATAGTAATATATTTATTATATTTCTATCACTTAACATATCGATTGCATATTTTTTATGGGGGAGGGGAATGTAATGGCAGCATTTAATTAAGTTGGTATATTTACATGTCTAGGTGAAGAGAGGAGTAATTGCGATGGTTTCATTCACTTCATATGGTATTCAATATCTAATTAATTATCTAAACTTCTCACATTTCCTGAAACCATTCCAACAATCCTTCGCTTCATAGCGGATATAATGCAAACCATTGCGGAATGGATATCATGTTATACATTCCAAAAGGACACTCAGGTTTCTAATGAGGTTCGTTATACGAGTGCTTTGTATCTACAGACAGACGGTCGGATACAGGTGCTCAATGACGTCACGGCTTCACAAATACTCATGAAATACAGCACATTTCTAGATAACGAACGACCATTGCAGACGTACACTTCAATGTACCTTGTGTTATTTTGCCAGATCATCAATTCCTATCTACAGAAAGAGTAACTTATATTCATATAATTAGACCTAATAGGAAGATAATATACCTAATCAAGCAAATATTTACCTACTTCACGAAAAAAACTGTCTAATAAACAACTAAAAAGTAAGTTAACGTACAAATACGCCAATAAATAATAACTTTCAAGGAGACGCAATAAACAAATAAACGACTGTATTATTAGATCAATTCACGACATTTAGCTGATTTAGCACTATAAGTAAAGCTATACACACGTACTTAATACATCATAAATCTAATAGCGGAACTAAAATGCATCATGAAAAAATGTCAAATGAACTTTTTAAAAAGCTATTTAAAAATGGATCTGTTTTAGAATAAAATACAATAAATAACCATTGCGTATTTCAAAATCACATTATCAAATCGAGGAATGGATCCTACTTTTCCTAAGGAGATGCCGATACCCTCAGCCTACCTTTGCCCATTCCCCATAGACTATTGATCTCCGCGAGCAAATTATTCAGGCTGAGTAAGGGGGCGAATCAGTACAGTACAAGGTGAAAATTAGTAATAAATACTGTCAGTCTAGGCCGGATTCGAACCTGCACTATCTCTAGCTCAGGATCAAAGTCAACTGATGTCTTTGACCACTCAGACACTGGCTCGTCTAGAAAAAAAAAATCACTTGTTATACAAATAAATGATATGTTGCAACCTATGAGATAATAAAAAATCAAGGGTTGCACCCTAGTAGTTACAAAACAATAAAGAGTTGCACTCTAGTTGTTATAAAACAATCAAGGGCCTCATTTTAATTGTTATAAAACAACCAAGGGTTGCGCCCTACTTGTTATAAAACAGCCAAGGGTAGCGCCCTACTTGTTATAAAACAGCCAAGGGTAGCGCCCTACCTGTTATAAAACAGCCAAGGGTAGCGCCCTACTTGTTATAAAACAGCCAAGGGTAGCACCCTTCTTGTTATAAAACAGCTAAGGGTTGCGCCCTACTTGTTATAAAACGGCCAAGGGTAGCGCCCTACTTGTTATAAAACAGCCAACGGTAGCGCCCTTCTTGTTATAAAACAGCCAAGGGTAGCACCCTTCTTGTTATAAAACAGCTAAGGGTTGCACCCTACTTGTTATAAAACGGCCAAGGGTAGCGCCCTACTTGTTATAAAACAGCCAACGGTAGCGCCCTTCTTGTTATAAAACTGCCAAGGGTAGCGCTCTACTTGTTATAAAACAGCCAAGGGTAGCGCCCTTCTTGTTATAAAACAGCCAAGGGTTGCGCCGTACTTGTCATAAAAAAAATCAAGAGTTGCGCCCTATTTGTTATAAAACAATCAAGAATTGCACTCTAGTTGTTATAAAACAATCAAGGGCCTCATTTTAATTGTTATAAAACAACCAAGGGTTGCGCCCTACTTGTTATAAAACAGCCAAGGGTAGCGCCCTACTTGTTATAAAACAGCCAAGGGTAGCGCCCTACCTGTTATAAAACAGCCAAGGGTAGCACCCTTCTTGTTATAAAACAGCTAAGGGTTGCACCCTACTTGTTATAAAACGGCCAAGGGTAGCGGCCTACTTGTTATAAAACAGCCAACGGTAGCGCCCTTCTTGTTATAAAACAGCCAACGGTAGCGCCCTTCTTGTTATAAAACAGCCAAGGGTAGCGCCCTACTTGTTATAAAACAGCCAAGGGTAGCGCCCTTCTTGTTATAAAACAGCCAAGGGTTGCGCCGTACTTGTCATAAAAAATCAAGAGTTGCGCCCTATTTGTTACAAAACAACCAAGGGCTGCACTTTACTTGTAATAAAACAGTCAAGGGTTGCGCCCTACTTGTTATAAAACAGCCAAGGGTTGCGCCGTACTTGTCATAAAACAATCAAGGGTTGTGCACTACTTGCTATTAAACAATCTAACGTTATAATATAGACAAGTATAAACGTCGATACCTTAAACAAGGTCCAAACGTCGTTCAAGTATTTCGGATAACATTTAGTCTTAGCCAATCCTCTTAAGGAGTTTTCATGGCAGAGATAATACAGTACATAACTACATTTGCTATAAAAACACCCCCTCCCCCTATACACTCGGTATCTTAAAGCCTACTCATAAGCAAGTTTGATCGTGAATGTTAATAAATTGAAATGTACATAACATTCTTGTTAAAACACGGAAATTAAATAAGTTATTTGAAATAACTACGTCACTTTATATTTCAATATACAGTGTCCTTAAATTACTAATTTCTAATCAATTCAACAATGGTATTCCTCTTTGGTGTGTTTTAATAACAAATAGCATAATAACTCTGTTATGTATAATATAATTTCCACAAATAATTGTATCTATCCGATAACATGTACGTGAGAGGAATGGTATATTCGATCAGTTTTCTGACTGATAGAATACAATACAATACGAGTCTCTTTTGTCTGTCAGAAGGGGAATAGAATTGATATATTTCTTTGCCAATAGAGATATGTTCGCTTTCCTTTGTTGTTGTATCATATTGAGGAAATAACAAAGACTTAGATAGAAAACTTTTTAACAGATTCTACGAACTAAGAATACCATCGAAACCCGTTATATAAATACAAATATAAGCATATTAAGGAAATAATAATTTGTTGAAAACTATAAAGATTTACAATAGTCCTAAATAAATTTGAACTGATTAGACTAGTGAGAGATATTATTGTGTAAATATATTACTTTGAAGTTAGACGAAATCTACAGTAACTCATTTGTCGTTTGTCACTCAGCCTATTAGTTACGTGCGACTGGGATCTCTTTGTCACACCTTGGGGAAATAATAGTTCTCAGATAGTTATGTACCAACCGTCTTTAAACATTATATAAAATAAATTACCTCTGTCAACAGTTAAAATTTGTTGTGATGTGTATAATGATCGTTTCAACATAATTATGGCATCTTCAGATACAATGCCACAAAGGTTTCAATGAACTTTATAAAACAAAAATAGTATAAATTGACATTTTAAAAATATATAGGAAGATGTGTCTGTATATTTCTATATATTTTTAAAATGTCAATTTATACTATTTTTGTTCTATAAAGTTCATTGAAACCTTTGTGGCATTGTATTTGAAGATGGCATAATTATGTTGAAACGATCGTTATACACATCACAACAAATTTGAACTGTTGACAGAGGTAATTTATTTTATAAAAACAGTTCAGGGGCTAAATAAACCGTCTTAAACAACTATACTATTCTGCAAACGAAATTCGTCTATGATAGTAATAATTCCTAGAATCTATTACAATTTTATTTTAGTATCATAGTTGACTTACTTGATAATAGCTGTGACAGAAACCAAAACCACTTAAAAAACAAAAACAAAGAGTAAACAAGTAAAAATAAATAAAAAATATGTATATACTCTTATGTATTACTGTAATTCAAAAGGTGTATATACAAAAGTGGTTTCAAAAGATGAATATATGATATTTTAAAGCTGTTACGATAATTTCTTGCAGTTTGTCCATTGGTATTAAAGATATATACTATTAACGAAGAAAATTATTTAAGAAATCACCAATGAATTTTGGTATTGTTTATCTAGCTTCAGTCAGTAAGCCAATAATTTTCAGGTTTTCTAAATGGTAATTTCTTTACAATAATTTGTTGTAGGTTGGTATAAATTGCCATAGTTGATTTATTTTGGGTGGATTTAATTTTGTTCAAATATAGAGAATCGCTCAAGAAAGCTTCAAATATTTCGTGAGCCTAACAAACTCTTCTTTAGTGTAAAGGCCACCCACCGAACGCGAAACCTGTTTATATACAGTATAATGTTTGGATATAATGGTGAACTTAGGTTATTTACTATAGAGAATAATCACAAGTCTGTGAGAAGATTAACAAATAAAATTATTAAAATTATGATTATCGACTCAAAGATCCGTAAACATTTCCGTATATTGTCACTACTTTTTATTGTTGCATATCACTCCAATAATAACATTGTTTTATAAATTGTATACATTTTCATATCTAGGATTAATGATTTAATTTGTTCTTATAATTTATCGAAATATGAGAGAATGGATACAAAAATGCACCACCTTGAACAACAATAATCATAGAGTTAGGTGAGTGAACAAAGTACACATAACAGACAGTTGGGAAAAAATCCGACAGTGAAAATAGTATTAGAAAATAAAAACTGGAGATGTTATATAAAGCATTTAAGAACATAAATAAATGTGTTACCATAAATAACAATAGTACATCAACTCACCCACTAAGTCAGAGCGAAGCGAGTGAGAATACTACCTAATGTGCATGTTACTTTGACCTACTTTACTAAAGGTCACTCAAATTTAACAATTTAATTTATAAACTCCTCATTTACTTTTCATTAGGCGAGAGTAAGTCGTTTAGGAGAGAGAACTTGTTGCTGACATGTTTATATCCGAGAGCTTAACAACGAGTTAATTAGCTTTTCACTTCAGTAATTAACTCTGAAATTAACTCCTTGTGGTAATTAATTTGTCAAGTTCTTGATTTTTTACAAAACTGGCATAAATTATTTTCCCATTTGTACTGTAAACCCAAGACGAAACGAAACTACAGTTTGTATATATTTTGTTCAACAAAATATATAGGGTTTTGAGTTTGTCACACTATGACTGTACACCAATAAGGAGTGATTTTATTTTAACATCTGTTTGGGATATTAAAATAAAGGGTCCCCCCACCGGTACTCTTGTAAATTGCCAAATATACATTTTATCATTATATTTGGCAATGTATCATCATAGGCCAAATATAATGATACATTGCAACAAACAAACACATTACACACCTGAATAATCTTATATTATATATAAACAAATATTTTAGTATTTAAATTCTAGATGTGTTGGACTTCATGTATATAATATAGATGCACAGAGCAAAGAATAAAGTAGACTGAATAGTCAAATGTATTCTATCCTGTAGTAGTAGTTGAAGACGATATTCGCCATCTTCATGAGATGGGCACAGTTGATGTTAACTAAAAACTTAACCTACTGCAGGAATAAAACATTTTAAATCATACATTTTAATGACGTCAATGCTTCACAAACGTTGCTGTAATGTTATACGGACCACCACTGTTAACAAAATACACTACGTCCCGAGGTCAACTCAGGTTTCTAATGATCGTTACGAGTGTTTTGTGTCCAAGGGGAGACGATTGGGCACTGGGTAAGTCACTCAGCTCCCTAGATACAGAGGTGGACAGTCGATAAATGGACCACTCCTGAACATAAGGAGTGATGTGTCGACTGGAGGTGTTGAATGGAACCGTTTACATCCATCACTGTACAAACAACAACAAATAAGTCACTAAGCTCCCTAGATTCAGAGGTGGACTGTCGATAAATGGACCACCCCTGAGCACAAGGAGTGATGTGTCGACTGAAGGTGTTGAAGGGAACCGTTTATCACCGTCACTGTACAAACAACAACGAATAAGTCACTAAGCTCCCTAGATTCAGAGGTGGACAGTCGATAAATGGACCACTCCTGAGCACAAGGAGTGATGTGTCGACTGGAAGTGTCGAATGGAACCGTTTATCTCCATCACTGTAAAAACAACGACCAGTACGTCACTGAGCTCTCTGGTCCAAGAGGTGGACAGTCGATAAATGGATCACTTCTGGGGACAAGGAGTGATGTGTCGACTGGAGGTGTTGAATGGAACCATTTATCTTCATCACTGTACAAACAACGAGTAAGTCAATGAGCTCCCTAGATTCAGAGGTGGACAGTCGATAAATGGACCACTCCTGAGCACAAGGAGTGATGAGTCAACTGAAGGTGTTGAATGGAACCGTTTATTTCCATCACTGTACAAACACCAACGAGTAATTCACTGAGCTCTCTGGACTCAGAGGTGGACAGTCGATAAATGGATGGAGGAGGACACGGAGAAATGTGAAGACTGAACTTTTTGAGTGGGCTGTGATAAAAAAAATTACTGTGAGAATATTTTTAATTTTTTCATTTGATCATGTGTTTAGTTTTTTGTAAGTCATGTGATTAATATATTCTATAATAGTATTTTTACCGATTTATTTCATTACGGTATCACTGATTTTCTTTTTAATTAATGTGTTCAGACCCCATATGAACTTATTAATTCATTAAATTCTCTTTTTACTACCAGTCCAAAACGGTTTCATATATTTCAACATCTGAACTTTCACAGATTCGCATGACACGCACCAAAGAACCGCCCTCCCGCACGCCTACCTCTGCAGTGCTAACCCGCCCCGTGTCTGATGCCACTCTGATGAGTTTGCTGGTTGCTGTGCATATTTCACCTTTATGGCAAGCAGATCCTGAGCTGTTGTCTGAACCACTTTCCTTTGGTTGGTGTCACCGCAGATGCCAATAAGTTTAACTATATTGCAGGATACCTGGACACCAAATAGGCAGCCTAGGTGAGAGGCGTCTTGACTAAATCACCAGTGACCGTAGAATACGATAAACTCAAATCAGAGCTTATTCAGAGACTCCGTTCATCTCAATACCAGAAGACAAGACAGCTGCTAGAACACGAGGATATGGGGGACCGGAAACCAACACAGTTCCTGAGGCATGTCTGTGCTCTCGCATGCATCGCGGTCCTAGACGGAGTTTTGAAACCTTATAATATTATCTGAAGCATATGCTCTTACTTCTACATTTTTATTTGAAGCATTTGATCATTCTAAGGTAATGATTTTTTATTCTATGACCCGACGACATAATTGCAAATTCTAAAAATCCTTTTATAAAATACATGAAGCCGTTTTTTTGTCAACGCAACTCCTCCCTTTTTCTGGACCAATTTAAACGGTTGAGGTGTCCATAAATTTTCCTCTGTTCGTAATTTTGCAATATGGTTTTAATTCTTCAATATTTTCATCCTGAAGGGTATGGAAAGCCCTCAAAGTACTTAATTAGTATTCATCTGTTAAACAAAATGAAATGAACACGTGTGAAATAGGCTAAGTAATATAATATTTTGTTTATACTAATACATACGTAGCGACGCAAGTAGTGAGTGTAAATTAAATTAATCTTGTGATTTTATGTTGTACAGTTAACCTACTATTATTTGTAGTAAAACGTCACAGGCCGTGGCCAAAGGCCAAGGTATAAGCGCAGCAAATGACGGGGTTGACACGCAAAGCGTGCAGGGGAGTCTCCTATTAACTATTTATAAATCGTTAGAAATGTCACCAATCGGTATTACATTTAGCACAATAGTTTATTTCACAACGCGAACTTACTTTTAACTTCTCTTAGCGAGGAAAATGTGTTGTAGTTGAGAAATGAGAATGCCTGATGGAAATGAAGGTAAGGGATGGAGTGAAAGGGGTTGGAAGTATGAAACGTCAACCATACAATGATAGATGAGACTGCAGCCTTACCTCAGAGTGGATGGAAGTGAAATGTAATCTTGGTTTAGTAAATAATACTGTGAGGTATAACGTTAAAAAATAAAATGACGTGAGAGATTCGATTACTAATGCACGTGGGGAATAATAAAATACAAATGTATTCTTTTTTCTTTCTAACTACGTCATATGGCATTTTTTACTTAGTCTACAAACGTCGCTAAAGAACAACGGTCTGAATCCCTCAGGTGGACCTCACTTTAAATGAACCGTGACCCTCACGGTATATGAAGCCGAAATGCTAATCACAAGACTGGGAATTGGTCTGATTACAGCGGGAACTATATTTTTCGCGTAGCTTACTGTATTATATTGTCACTGATAAAATGAAAAACGTGTTTATTTTTTAAACTGATCATTAAGAACTAATTCTAACATATTACAAATATGACTCAGTCAATCTTAAAAAACCACTTGGAACCAGATTTTAAGATATGAATACTTACAGGAATATTAAAGGACTTTTTACATTTACTAATTAATATATTCAATAAACAATTTCAAGCAAAACATAAGATGTTAAGTTTCACGCTAAGCGTTTCAAAAGACAAAAAAATCGGGTGATTTTTATTATACTATAAATTCTATCCTACTTTACGAGCATTATTTTCAATTTATTATCATTACAATATTTCAACACATTATTCAACTGTAGGGGTGGCGGCTCACTGGCTAAGGCTTCGGACTGCAGGTCCAAGTCCAAGGTTCGAGTCTTCAATTGAGCTAACGGTCGTTACTTAACTCGTTGAATAAGGTTTACGCACAATCTGTGGAAGTATGCTTTTAAAACGTAATTTGAATCATATAGTTTACACGTTTAACTTTTTTTTTTATGTATTTAGTAGATGCTACAAAACAGAATACAACTCCAATAATATTGCAGCAATACACATAGTAAATAAGCATGCTATGGCTCGTATATAATTACAATAAATATTACAAAATACACAAAAATATCAAACAATCAAACAAAACAAAAACACAATGAAATAAGTAAATATGTTTAAGCAATACCAATATTAATCATCAAAACTATTATAAGTATCAAGGACACATTCCCTAATTCTGGCATGAAATGAAGATAAGGTCAACGACAACAAATCGACATTATCAGGAAGAGCGTTAGCCAGCCGCATCATCACATTCACCGGTGCGGGCACAGCGCAGACTGAACAACGTACGGACCCAGGACTTATTAATAATATTAATATATAATAATCAATATTTTATATATTTATTATATAATAATACATAAATTATAATTATTATATAATCTCCATCTTTAGAGGAATTAACATGACTTCGTGTCGGTACGTGTCTATGTAATGAATGGACCATCACCATCAAACAAGTTTACGGTGAGTGAGTAGGACGACAGACGTTACAAAACGGTCCAACAGGGTCCAAGTAATCAGGCGACTCCACCATGTATTTACTAGCTGTTACTTTTATTGACACTCACTAATTAAATAAATTACACATTGTGAGATATTATAGACACAATTTTAGCACTTGAAACTAAACCAGTCATATTTCTGTAACTTCATGACTGGTCTGTAACGTCATTAACTGTGGGTGTTAAAATTACATTCTGTAATATCACTTTAACACCCACCAGTTCTTCCACTGTTCGTCAACTGTCACTGTTGTGCACTTATCACATTACTATCACCTCCACTTCAGGTTGAAGGCTGAAGAACCACACTACCACTGACAATCTAACTAGTATTTTTAAAAGACACCACTTAAATCCAAAAGTTTACAGAGGTTCAGACTAGAATAGTCCAGATCCCAATTTGAAAAATTGTCGCACATTAATTATCGCTGTGTTTAAGAGCTTCCAGATTGGTCGAGAAACTGGAAGCGAGTTACCTCACTCTACAGTACAGAGAGTGACGGCACCACGGCGCGCTCGCAGTTTGCGTTATCCGCAACAGTACGTTAAAAACTTTCAACAGCTAGTGCAAGGGCGGGCAAAACGTATGATAATAATCGTCGGTTAATGCAATAAATAACTTGCTATTTGATCCCACCCACTTTGATTTATAAATGAAAGGACTGCACCGTACCACGTTAAAGAGTCAATCTGTGATTGAATAATAATACCAAAATACTAGTAATTAAGCAGGGTATTTTACAGTCAAAACGACCACAGAAGTCGTGGTACAAGGGTGTCAAGTAGTTAAATGTAGGATATAGGTATTAGGTAGAGAACACGTAATATGGCACCGAGTGTGGGATGGATTTAACTCGTGTCTCGATCTAATACCTTCTCTGTGTAATATGCAATCACTAAGACCAAATTAATTGGCTTAAATCTATTATTTGCTCATTCATTGACTAAATTTTAGGTTTATATGTGTTACTAAGTAAATTACAGATATTCGTTGGTGCCCACGTAATTTTTAATTTAGCTTTAATATTAATTTAGTTGAAATGAAATCATACGTTAGTATATTTACTTGACTGTAATTATCAATTGTTGGTAGCCAGTTAACCTGTAAAAACATGTACACATAAATTAACCCATTTTGACCAAATGTCCCAATTTGTGTATACATTAAGTTATGTATGAATGGATACGTATAATATGGAAGAGGAAATTTTTTTTCTTGTACATACGTTGCTGCTAATCGACGAAGGTCCAAACGTCCCTAAAAACAATTAAGTATTGTACTAAGTCCAGGTCCAAAGCCAAGGATTGCAAGTTCGAGTCTAGCGCTCACCGGCCTGTGGAATATTCGGAGGTGGTATCTGTGTTGGGTGGCAGTTTACAAGATCATTGTTTCTATTATAGTTTAACGGAAAAAAACACCTGTTTTGTTACTTTTTATTGAAGGCACGAGGAGAATAGTGAATAATACGATAAAATAAATAAACTCACGAAAATAACAGTATTGGACTTAAGGGTTGATTGTATTGTTATTAATAGCAGTACATTGAATATAATTCGGTTGGACATATTATACAAAATATTTAAGTATGAAAATTAAAGAGTTGAATATAAATTGTATTTAAAAATCCTATCATTATTTTTTATATGTAAAAATGATTATCTGAGTTGATTTTGTAAGCTTATTGAAGTTATACTTCTTTGCGCCCGTTAGACACTTTGGGATGGGATGTTGGTCGAGAAACCGCGTCACGCTGAAAATTAAGAACAAATTTTTAAGAACTATCGATTAATCGATTGTTTTTTTATTTAACAGCTGTTAATCAAATAAATCAATCAATTAATATAGCTTCACAAGAAATCAAAACATAAAAATATAAACAGTATAATTTTGACATATTTAAAACCCACAGCTGATATTCTTTTTATATTTGACTTATTATACCTTCATGCATCCTGCTATTTGATTAACATTGAAACTTTAGAAGTCCAAGGGATGGAGCCCTGAGGGATTAAAGAAACGGGAATAGGACAGAAACCTTCCCTGGGATATATAGAACAACTTCCCCAAGTTTCATGGTGATCGGCTGGACGGTTTGGTAGCGCATAAAGGATAGACAGACAAACAAACATACATTGGATTTTATATATATATATATATAGATAATAGAAGGTCTACGGTATAACTTCCCCCGTCTGGTCCGACGCAGACAATGTTTTTTTTTAATCTCAAGAATTATATCTTCAGAATCTAGTAATCTCCCACAGGGAGATATCTGGTCTCGATTACCTAACCGACATTTACATGGCTAAGTATTCGTACAGCCAACGTCAGAATACCACCGGCCCAAGTATCCCACAAATTGTCTCCACAATGTGTGACACACAAGTCGACCTCGGCCAGCCTGTCATCGTGTCTCCTTATTTCACAACTTGCATTCCGTACTGGGTAAAGTTTTTGAATGGACAAGATCGGAAACTCCACACTGTTTTTATTTTGTCATAGATTTTTTTTTTTTTTAGCAAATTTTATATAGAAATTATTACAGTTACAACCCATTAATTATTAATATATGTGTGATGGAAATTACACAAAAATTATAATATTTCATAGCTTTTCTGGGATAGTGATGTCATAATGCTTCAAAATCAATACGTTATATAATCATCATATGTAATCAATATAGTCTTGTAAAATCGCAAGTTATTACAGCGAATAACGGAAGAAAATGCAACGTTCAGGTTATGCTATCCAAACTGAGAAAGAAACAGAACTGAAACAACATTCCACGAATAAAATAAAACTAAAACTATGTTTACCTATAAAAATGATGCAACAATTATTATTAATGTGGGACCTCGATCAATATTAAAATACAAAACTTTAAGTATTAATTGAATGTAATCGTTTTAAATCCAATAATGTATTTTACTTACAATATCAGTTCTATCATTTTATTTCGATGTTATTACATTACAGGATACAGACGATATACTATAGACCATATTCAAATGTAAACTAGTACATTTACACACAACTCAGCACAAATTATCCCACATATTTCGATATTTTCAATGCATTCCAATTAATGTCCATCATAGGGCATTTACACATAATCCTTGTAATTCCCGAATAAAATCAATCTTTTATAAATAATCCTCCTCGAATTTTCAAGAAATTATCGATCTCATCGCTACGTTATTCAAGTAAAGTTAAAACACTACAGTATTTATCTTTTTTAATTATTTTAGGGTCCCAAAAATATAAAAATATATTTATTTTGTCTAGTGTTGGGTTGGTATATTTATTTCCTACTGAAAGAGAATTCATACAAATAATTACAAAAACTCGTATTAGATTAACAATAAAACTTATCCACACAGTAATTATAAACTTGAACATATATTTTATTTTAAAATTATTTACTCACAATAACAATGATTTTCAGATAAGTCAAAGTACACATAACCTGTTTTCAGTAGATCTGCACGCTTTGTTCAAGTTGTAGACACTTGAACGACAAATCCGTGCTTTGAGAGCTTGGCTAGGTAATTATGATATAATTGGACGTTTAAGTCAATAATCAGAATAATATTTGAACAATATATTCTTCAAAACAACAACACTTAGTAATCTAGAGGTTAAATATTAAAATGTTTAATATTTTTTTGCATAAAAATTACAAAATTAATATCTTACAATCGATTAGTTCAAGTGAAAAATCCGTTGTCTTATTTATCGTATTACTGGATTAAATTACTTGAATTAATAAAAATTAAAAGGGAGAAGAACATTATTTTCTTATTAAAATAAAAGATCACTGTCATCGGGAGTAACAAATAAAATCACAATTTTAACCATCTTTTATTTGTGATCACGGTTATTTTTTTTACTCTATTCAGTGCAACGCTCTCTTTTAACATGTATTTAATGTATGGTTTACTTTTGAGCTGAAATCATGTTAATTTTTTTGTCCCAAATTAGAAACCAAAAATAGTCCGTAAAAGGACTAAGGGTAGCCCATTAACTCATTCAATTAAAATTTTATAAATATAGCCTCATAAATAATTGTTTTGTCACTAAAATAATGGTAACGGTAACTTTCAATCGAAAATTAAATGATCACAATATACTAATTTTACAGCATGCCCGATCACATTTATAAAATATTTTGAGTATGGGCTACTAATATAATAAACGGAGTAATAATTTTAATAAAGCAAATGAATTGTTATATTCATTTTTATACGAAACTACTAACTATACTAACTAGTTTTGGCTCTTAGGCCATCTTTAGAGTATAAAAATATCATTATACAAATAGAGTTATACTCTGAACATGGCCTAAGAGCCGAAACCATGTTCAGGGTATCAATAAAGGGTGCTTTATTCAAATGATCACTCAATTTATTTTGAGTATATTTGTCTCATCCCAAATTTTAAGGCGTGTAGGTTTTGGCAATATGATTAATTTAAATAGAAAATTTGTTTTTAAATGAAATTTAATAATATTATTCGAAAATATTCAATATAAACCTTGCATCATTTTTTTAATCGATTTTTTTCTTAAGTATTTGCTCTTATTGATATGTTTCAAAACATCTATTAACATTTGTAAACAATTAGGTTAAAGAATCAGTTCCAAGTGGTTATATCACTGCCCTAGGAAAGAATGAGTCTACTTAGTAGGCCCACTTACTCTTGGTGAAAATATTGAAATGCTGAATTTTCAAAATAAATCAATTTCTTATAAATAAATGTATATGCATATACCGGTTTTGTGTTTATTTTAACTAAACCGACAATTTATATCAATGTATCAAAAAAGTCTACAAGTGAGTAACATAGTAAATAAATGGTTCCAAAGAATTGGTACAAACTAGCCCCCATATTAAATACTAAAAAATCAAAACTTTGAAAATTATCAGTTTCATTCCCAAATTTTTTTTTTAGAGACATGCGGTTCTTACTAAAATACTTACTTTAAATTGTAATTCACATATTTCCTGAAAATGTAGTCAAAATTGTTAGATCCGTGTTTTGAGATATTGGCTAAATACACAAACATACCATTATTCATTGAGACAGAACACATATTGCCAAAACTCCAATCAGGCTTTAGACAGAATCATAGCACATGTACTGCACTTACAAACATGTTTACTGATATAATAGATGCTAGGGACAAGGGCAGATACAGCTCCCTTGTCTTATTAGACTACTCAAAAGCTATCGATTCCATCAACCATGATATGCTACTAGCGAAAATGAAGTATTACCATTTTAGCGACAAAGTAATTGATTGGATGAGATCTTACTTAGGTGACAAGCTGCAAGTAACAACGCTTGGGAGTGAGACATCAAGGCCCCTAGAAAAACAGCGGGGTGTACCTCAAGGTAGTTGTTTGGGACCAATTTTATTCAATTTGTACACAGCTGATTTCACTAAGTGTGTACAACACTGTTCTGTGCACCTGTACGCAGATGATTCTCAGCTACACTTATCTTATGACCAAAGCAGTATAAAACCTGTCATTGATCAAATTAACTCTGATTTGGATAAGATCTCTAGTTGGTCAGTTGTGAACGGTCTCAAACTCAATTTAGACATGTGTGTGGTTGTCCACGTTGCCCCAAAGAATGTGGTGCAGGGTTTCGGTGAGTCTGGGTTTGGCGTGTCACTCGATGGCCATCGTCTGACAGTATGTGACAGAGTTAAGACCCTTGGTGTCATTCTAGACAGTGGCCTCACATTCTCTGACATAACAGCATTTAACAAAACTATACTCTGTTTCAAGTTGAGAATGCAGTACAGCTCTTATGGACAAACACAGCGCTACTAGCTGGTGCAAAAATATAGAGCACTGTCTGTCTGCCCACTGTCATAAAGCATCCTCACGGTTTTGTTCGGATATTATATTACAGTATTTTTGTTTAAAAAAAATATGTTTAAAAATGTCTCATACAATTTTATTAGTTATTAAATAGTGTATAAATCAATCATCGTTAGTTAAAAATTTATGTAAAGAACAAACAAATTATTAACTATAAAGGTCTGTAGATATTTTCGTATATGTTACTGATAATATATATATATATATATATATATATATATATATATATATATATATATTCATTTACAAGAAAAATGTTACTAATAAAAAGATAAATATAGTAAAATAGAAAATAAATTTTCAAGTATAATGCTATAAATTAATGTCTTCTTGAAGGAATCAAGTTTTAATTAGCCTATTCCAAGACAAAAAAACGAACCTTTATTTATTGGTACAACCCATGTTTTGTACCTAAATTACATTTAGGTTGAAATAATTAATTGATTTAATACAATTACGATTGTATATAATAATTTATGTTACGTTATTAGACGTATTTTAAAACAATATTCAAGAAATGTATAAATTGTGTTACAATAAATAATTAATTAGTTTTAGTAAATAATCTTTCGAACAAATAAAAACCAGCTCAGTTTGTGTCCTATACTATCCCTTAACCCATCAATACCTCAACTGAGGACAAGGCGGGCGACTGACTCGTTTAGGCCTTTCGCTCTTTTCATCTTATCTGTTGATGCAAAGGAATAAACAAATATCCCCCAAGAAGGAAGTACAAGCGTACATTCAGTGTTGGGAGGAGGTTTTTGGTTATTGCTTGTGTTTTTCTGAATGTCTTGAAAGTGATCGAGTGAATTCAATAATTATAATTTCAGTGATTCAGTGTGGTCTTTAACAATGGAAAAAAGCCAAAGGAAAACTAATTAAAAGTGGTGAGAGGAAAACAGTGCTAAATGTATATAAGTATATCGAAATGTGTTAACCGGATAAAAATGCCAGTTTTTACGTAAAAAAACCAGTGAGACTACGTTAATTAGTGAAAGAACTAGGATTGAAGAATTATAAATTAAGAAAGGAAGAAGATTGTGGACAGATTGTCACGCCAACAAATATAATCTAAAAAAAAAGATATATATATATATATATATATAACTAAAAATTACAGTTTAATTTTTATCTTAATTTTGACTGTTTTTATCAAAATTAAAAAAAAAACTGCCTCCAGATGAGATATGCTGATTACACTTAACTGATTGCAAATTCCTTATATGCTTAAATGAACAAACTAAACGAAAAAAAGAATATTTATAAATATATTCAAAGAGAGTAATAAACAACAATAAGTTAAGATCGACAACTTACTAAACTTTTGGAACGGGTGGGTTACTAAAAAATAAATGTGACTTATACACTATAAAACACCTACTGTATTGTATATGATTTGATGTCCTGTTAAAATAAATGTGACTTATACACTATAAAACACCTACTGTATTGTATATGATTTGATGTCCTGTTAAAATAAATGTGACTTATACACTATAAAACACCTACTGTATTGTATATGATTTGATGTCCTGTTAAAATAAATGTGACTTATACACTATAAAACACCTACTGTATTGTATATGATTTGATGTCCTGTTAAAATAAATGTGACTTATACACTATAAAACACCTACTGTATTGTATATGATTTGATGTCCTGTTAAAATAAATGTGACTTATACACTATAAAACACCTACTGTATTGTATATGATTTGATGTCCTGTTAAAATAACGAGCTTTATGCCCGCCATTTTCATTGCCTAATATTATAAATTCAACTTTAAACAACATATTTTTAGCATAATAGGTTTTATATAAAAAAAAATATTTCTCATGGATTCATATTTTAGTACCGTGGATGGTTTAGAGTGAGGCCAACTCACTGACACGACAACTGCGCGCGCCGCACAGTCATGTTTCTTTGTCACTTATTACCGACTAAACTATACATATTGGTGAAAAAAGTTTCAAATAAAAAATAAAGTACCAGTTTTTATCTTTAAATTTCCCGCTGACGAAACTTACCTGACCAAAAAATAAAAAACTTCCTCACAGGTCGACTTTTCCATGTCTTTTCTCAAATATATGAACTAATTTTTACTTCTATTATATTATTACACATTATTTTTTTATATAATTAATTCATACTAACACAGTAAGCATCCACTACTTCTGTATAAAGTTTACACAAATTTTCAAAATGTTCAATCAATATTTATTCACTTAAAATGCAGTGTAATTGAATTGTGGCCTCTAAAAACTGAATCTCCAAGGGTTAAACGTTTTTAAAGCATATGGTAATTTTTTTAAATTATAAACTTATTTTTTATTTATTTTATACCTTTAATAACAGGCAATAAATATTTTCCCAACCATTTCCATTCGAACATTTGATTTTATGATTACTTTTGATAAGCGAGCCAACGTTTTTATACAGTGCTGTGCCTCAAAAACTCCCATTTGATTAGCAATGCTTATGGGCTTACCGTACTGCATTCTCAATAGAGTATAGTACCTAATTCTTCGAATTGGATTCATAGCATCACATTGTCACATCAACATTGTCGTTTCCGAGTTTGCAAGGGTTTACAAAAAAATTAATTTCTCATTAACATGTTTGAATTGTTAAATCAGACTTATACTAATCTAATCACAATGAATCACACTATCATCAATCCAAAGAAATTACTTTATTATTATTATTCTCACTACAGTGACAGGTTAAAGACAATTCACGCGTAATTTCAGTCATAAAAACGTATTCTTAAATACAAATGCCACAATACAAAGCAAATTAGTTCAGCAAAATCTCCAGCATAATTTTTACTTAAAGAATATAACATGGTGGACACTATACAATTAGTTTGAAAATGATTGCTTACTTATTTTAAGTTTGACAGCAAATTAAAGCTCAGAGTTTTGTCATTTCAGACCAGTGGCGCGTGGCCGTTTCTGGTATTGTAAATGTTCAAGTAATGTAATAATGGAATTAAATATTTGCCAAGTGTTCCCAAAGAGCCAATTAGTGCGGCAGATTACATTTGCAAATTGCTAATTACTGCAGTAAAGCATTATTCAAGGCAAACTGTAATATCCCTAGCTGCAAGTAAAGTTAAACACCAATTCATAAGGACTCTGTACTTATTTAAACAGTCAAGTAACGTTGACTTTCTTGGCTTATTACAAGAATAATCTTTATCTACTTGTTTACACAGTTGATTCACATTTTAGAGAATTAAATTTCAAAAGACAGTAAAGGAAAATGTGATGAAGGTATTTACTTCCTTTTACATACTATAAATAAACTAATATAACACATATGACTTACATACAAATATTCATACAATCACTGGAACATGTTAAAAAACATATTTAACGTTATTAGTGGTAAAACAACTAAATTTAATATTTTCCTTCGTCCTTTTAAAAGCAGAAACTAAGGCATTATCAACAGCCTAACTTAAATATTGTTGTCGGACAAGTAATTACATGTTACATACACAGTGGTGTCATGTTTACGTCCACTGTGTAGTAACACTGGCATACATTGTGCACGTAGGGTTACATCAATTGTGTAAGTCTTTCTTACATAAAATGCACACGTCACGCTTATATTCATTGTGCAAGTCATGCTTACATACACTGGCACGTCATGCTTTCATCCATTGTTCATGTCAAGCTTAATCTATTGTGCACGTCATGCTTACGTACACTATAACGCCGTGCTTCCAACTATTGTTACCGTCATCCTTGCATACACTGTGACGTCATATTTACACCCACTGTGATGTCACACTTAGTACATTTCGCACGCCATCCTTACACTGTGATGTCACGCTTACATACACTATGCACATCATGTTTTCATCCATTGTGCACTGTTACGTAATACTTCGGTAAATTGTGCACGTCATCCTTGCATACACAATGACGTCATGCTTACATATACTGTTACGTAATGCTTCGGTAAATTGTGCACGTTACCCTTTCACACACTGTGACGTCATGCTTATAAACACGGTGACGTAACACTTACATCTACTGTGTAGTAACGCTGATATACATTACGTACGTGAAGCTTACCGACCAAACTATGCGCGCGTCAGTCGGCTAAAAATTTTAATTATTTAAAATTATGACTTCTGAATTAAATGTTTTAAAAATTATAGTCACATATAGTTTGAGAAGCGTTACTGTGAATATTTTTCACTTGACTAGTAATTTTACTTTAATTTAAAAGTCAATTGTTTAATTAACGTTGTTTGAAGTTACATAATTGGATGATTACAATGTGAAACCAATTATGTATAGGATTGAATCAGTATTTAAACACGCATTTCAGCTAATTCAGTGGTTATTCATTTTTTAATGGTAATTAGCGCCATTTACCCGAACGTAACACGGATTAACCGCAAATACCAGTCATAAATAAAACATATTTTACTGAGATACAAAATTGATTTATATTTTTGGACGATAATAGAAATTTATAAAGTGTTAAACATTTATAATTGATCAATATCTTAGCAAATATGAATACAAAATCTATGTTCAAATATTTTCTTTATCTTTTTAATATTTCAACAGACAAAAAGCTATAATAATTCAACAAAACAGATTTCTTAAGCACAACTATTGTTACCTAATAAATGACAAAATAATAATAATAATAATACAATTAATTTACTCGGATATATAAATTGGAACATATTCACGAAGTAATTATGTTTATTCTAAACAGTTACCAGTTAATGGAGTATCTCGAAAATGTATGAGTCAGTATAGCAGAATTTTTAAAATATATTTTATACAAGACTAATTGGGAATGTCTACTTCACAACTTCCGTACGTTTAAGATTTTACGTATATATGTTTTACTTCTAAATGGCTGAAGATTACAAGGACAAAAACATAATAGTAGGCCTTAAGTAAAGTTGTTTGATATTGAAAATAAATTTTCCAAGTGCTACCTTTTATATTTTGGCAACGCTTCTAGTGACAAATTCTTTAAATGGATATTGTCTGCATTATTTGACTGACAACATTCTTAAATGAAATCTCACCTGGTATTAAGATCTCACTTTTTATATTTTCCTTAAAACAATGTTACAATTACGAAGTAAATCGTGCTTACCAGAATTGTAAACTATTTAAAACAATACAATTGCCTTAAAATAACTGTCTTTAAGTATAACATATTCAATTCTATTTCCACTATGACTTTATTTAAACATGTCTAAAGTGAAAAACAGATAAATTTACATTATGATCTCCGTAATTCAGTTTTCGATATATAAAGTTATTTTAATGAAACCAAAATATGTTATACAGTTAAAACTCATTGTTTTAAACTTCGTCCTATAACTTCAAAACTTATGTTATAAAATTAAAAATATTTTCTTGCCATATTAATTGTTGGTATAAGTACAATACACGTCAACACCCCACAACATAAATTATCACAAAAAATACAAATCTTAAAAATAAATCGAAGAGCCGTAATAATTGTACAATTTGTACTTGTATCGTAATTAATGTGTGTTGTGTGACGTTCTATTTTATATTATTAAAAACCTAGGTTGTTGATGTTGCAATTATGAATTCATACGCTAATATTTATTTCATTTCTTAGTCAACCCTTAGGAACTGATAATGGCATGTGGTTTTAGAACTTAATGCGAAAAACGATCCGTATAAAACCAAATTTCATTTACTAAGTCTTAAATTGAGCTTCATATTTTAGTAATCGTCTATTAGTATCAATACAACTTGTACATTATAGTCCAACAATTGTGAATGTTCAGCTTGTAGTATCTCAAACATACAAATTGAGTTTCATATTTAATAATCGTCTATTAGTTTCAATACAACTTGTACATTATGGTCCAACAATTGTGAATGTTCAGCTTGTAGTATCTCAAACATACAAATTGAGTTTCATATTTAATAATCGTCTATTAGTTTCAATACAACTTGTACATTATGGTCCAATAATTGTGAATGTTCAGCTTGTAGTATCTCAAACATACAAATTGAGTTTCATATTTAACAATCGCCTATATGTTTCAATACAACTTGTACATTATGGTCCAATAATTGTGAATGATCAGCTTGTAGTATCTCAAACATACAAATTGAGTTTCATATTTAATAATCGTCTATTAGTTTCAATACAACTTGTACATTATAGTCCAACAATTGTGAATGTTCAGCTTGTAGTATCTCAAACATACAAATTGAGATACTACAATATTTACTAATCGTGAGGTGAACAATATTTAATAATCGTCTATTGGTTTCAATACAACTTGTACATTATGGTCCAACAATTTTGAATGTTCAGCTTGTAGTATCTCAAACATACAAATTGAGTTTCATATTTAATAATCATCTATTTGTTTCAATACAACTTGTACATTATGGTCCAACAATTTTGAATGTTCAGCTTGTAGTATCTTAAACATACAAATTGAGTTTCATATTAAAAATCGTATATTAGTATCAATACAACTTGTACATTATGGTCCAACAATTTTGAAAGTTCAGCTTGTAGTATCTCAAACTTATAAATTGAGTTTCATATTTAATATTCGTCTATTAGTAACAATACAACTTGTACATTATGGTCCAATAATTGTGAATGTTCAGCTTGTAGTATCTCAAACATACAAATTGAGTTTCATATTTAACAATCGTCTATTTGTTTCAATACAACTTGTACATTATATCCAACAATTGTGAATGTTCAGCTTGTAGTATCTCAAACATACAAATTGAGTTTCATATTTAACGATCGTCTATTAGTTTCAATACAACTTGTACATTATGGTCCATCAATTTTGAATGTTCAGCTTGTAGTATCTCAAACATACAAATTCAGTTTCATATTTAATAATCGTCTATTGGTTTCAATACAACTTGGACATCATGGTCCAACAATTTTGAATGTTCAGCTTGTAGTATCTCAAACATACAAATTGAGTTTCATATTTAATAATCGTCTATTGGTTTCAATACAACTTGTACATTATGGTCCAACAATTTTGAATGTTCAGCTTGTATTATCTCAAACATACAAATTGAGTTTCATATTTAATAATCGTCTATTGGTTTCAATACAACTTGTACATCATGGTCAAACAATTTTGAATGTTCAGCTTGTAGTATCTCAAACATACAAATTGAGTTTCATATTTAATAATCGTCTATTGGTTTAAATACAACTTGTACATTATGGTCCAACAATTTTGAATGTTCAGCTTGTAGTATCTCAAACATACAAATTGAGTTTCATATTTAATAATCGTCTATTAGTATCAATACAACTTGTACATTATGGTCCAACAATTTTGAATGTTCATCTTGTAGTATCTCAAACTTACAAATTGAGTTTTATATTTAACAATCGTCTATTAGTTTCAATACAACTTGTACATTATGGTCCAATAATTTTGAATGTTCAGCTTGTAGTATCTCAAACATACAAGTTGAGTTTAATATTAAACAATCGTCTATTAGTTTCAATACAACTTGTACATTATGGTCCAATAATTTTGAAAGTTCAGCTTGTAGTATCTCAAACATACAAATTAAGTTTTTATTTTGTCATAGAATGTTTTTTTTTTTTTTTTTTTTTTTTTTTTTTTATAGCACATTTTATATTGAAATTATTACAATTACAACCCATTAATTATCGATATATGTGTGATGGAAATTGCACAAAAATTATAATATTTCATAGCTTTCCTGGGATATTGATGTCATTATGCTTCAAAATCAATACGTTATATAATCAATGTAGTCTTGTAAAATCGCAAATTATTACAGAGAATAACGGAAGAAAATGCAACGTACAGGTTATGCAATTCAAACTGAGAAAGAAACAGAACTGAAACAACATTCCATGAATAAAATAAAACTAAAACTAGGTTTACCTATAAAAATGATGCAACAATTATTATTAATGTGGGACCTCGATCGAAATTAAAATACAAAACTTTAAGTGTTAATTGAATGTATTCGTTTTAAATCCAGTAATGTATTTTACTTACAATATCAGTTCTATCATTTTATTTCGATGTTATTACATTACAGGATACAGACGATATACTATAGACCATATTCAAATGTAAACTAGTACATTTACACACAACTCAGCACAAATTATCCTGCATATTTCGATATTTTCAATGCATTCTAATTAATGTCCATCATAGTGCATTTACACATAATCCTTGTAATTCCCGAATAAAATCAATCTTTTATAAATAATCCTCCTCGAATTTTCAATAAATTATCGATCTCATCGCTACGTTATTCAAGTAAAGATAAAACACTACAGTATTCATCTTTTTTAATTATATTACGGTCCCAAAAATATAAAAATATATTTATTTTGTCTAGTGTTGGGTTGGTATATTTATTTCCTACTGAAAGAGAATTCATACAAATAATTACAAAAACTCGTATTAGATTAACAATAAAACTTATCCACACAGTAATTATAAACTTGAACATATATTTTATTTTAAAATTATTTACTCACAATAACAATGATTTTCAGATAAGTCAAAGTACACATAAGCTGTTTTCAGTAGATCTGCACACTTTGTTCAAGTTGTCGACACTTGAACGACAAATCCGTGCTTTGAGAGCTTGGCTAGGTAATTATGATATAATTGGACGTTTAAGTCAATAATCAGAATAATATTTGAACAATAAATTCTTCAAAACAACAACACTTAGTAATCTAGAGGTTAAATATTAAAATGTTTAATATTTTTTTGCATAAAAATTACAAAATTAATATCTTACAATCGATTAGTTCAAGTGAAAAATCCGTTGTCTTATTTATCGTATTACTGGATTAAATTACTTGAATTAATAAAAATAAAAAGGGAGAAGAACATTATTTTCTTATTAAAATAAAAGATCACTGTCATCGGGAGTCACAAATAAAATCACAATTTTAACCATCTTTTATTTGTGATCATGGTTATTTTTTTACTCTATTCAGTGCAACGCTCTCTTTTAACATGTATTTAATGTATGGTTTACTTTTGAGCTGAAATCATGTTAATTTTTTTGTCCCAAATTAGAAACCAAAAATAGTCCGTAAAAGGACTAAAGGTAGCCCATTAACTCATTCAATTAAAATTTTATAAATATAGCCTCATAAATAATTGTTTTTTGTCACTAAAATAATGGTAACGGTAACTTTCAATCGAAAATTAAATTATCACAATATATTAATTTTACAGCATGCCCGATCACATTTATAAAATATTTTGAGTATGGGCTACTAATATAATAAACGGAGTAATAATTTTAATAAAGCAAATGAATTGTTATATTCATTTTTATACTAAACTACTAACTATACTAACTAGTTTTGGCTCTTAAGCCATCTTTAGAGTATAAAAATATCATTATACAAAAAGAGTTATACTCTGAACATGGCCTAAGAGCCAAAACCATGTTCAGGGTATCAATAAAGGGTGCTTTATTCAAATGATCACTCAATTTATTTTGAGTATATTTGTCTCATCCCAAATTTTAAGGCATGTAGGTTTTGGCAATATGATTAATTTAAATAGAAAATTTGTTTTTAAATGAAATTTAATAATATTATTCGAAAATATTCAATATAAACCTTGCAGCATTTTTTTAATGGATTTTTTTTCTTAAGTATTTGCTCTTATTGATATGTTTCAAAACATCTATTTACATTTGTAAACAATTAGGTTAAAGAATCAGTTCCAAGTGGTTATATCACTGCCCTAGGAAAGAATGAGTCTACTTAGTAGGCCCACTTACCCTTGGTGAAAATATTGAAATGCTGAATTTCCAAAATAAATCAATTTATTATAAATAAATGTATATGCATATACCGGTTTTGTGTTTATTTTAACTAAACCGACAATTTATATCAATGTATCAAACAAGTCTACAAGCGAGTAACATAGTAAATAAATGGCTCCAAAGGATTGGAACAAACTATCCCCCATATTAAATACTAAAAAACCAAAACGTTGAAAATTATCAGTTTCATTCCCAATTTTTTTTAGAGACATGCGGTTCTTACTAAAATACTTTAAATTGTAATTCACATATTTCCTGAAAATGTAGTCGAAATTGTTAGATCCGTGTTTGAGATATTGTCTAAATACACAAACATACCAAATTTCATAAAAATTAATCCATCCGTTTGGTTTCCAGTGAACTTCACATACACACAGTGTTTTCGAAAAAAAAACCTTTTTTGGGTTCAGGGGACCCTAAAATGGATTTTTAGACCAACTTGTAAAATGAATTGTGTTTGGACGATCACAATACTTTGTCTATGCTAACGCATATGAGAAAAAGTAAAATGATAACATGAGAAGCAGAAAAATGTCAAATAATAATGGCATTTTTTTATTACAGTATTATTATTTAGGCAACAATACCATTCCGTTCAGTCCTCCAAGACATGAGTTCTTCATTGGATAAGAAAATATACATTTATAATGTTTTACTAGGTTTAATTTCATCTCGCATGTTCAGCTCGTAAGATCTAAGGGTGGCCAAGCACACTCATACATTACAGTTTGGTACTCAGCATTATTTGTAAGAATATCACGTGTATTTAAATTGGTTGGAAGAACCCATCAATTACACAAACTATGGACTTCTTCATAGTCCATGAAATACCTACACAAGTATCAACACCTACAAGATAGAGATCATTTACGTCTACTCTGAAAAGCAAGATAAAATCGTAAATTAAAAATTGTTCAAGTAAACTAGAGTTGCAAATAAATATTGTTTTAGTTATTTTGTAAAGAGGGGGAAAAAATTTATGACAGAGTTTGTCAAGAGCACTAGAGCCGGCAAACATTTGTTGATATTGCTTTTGTTCAAGTGGTTCTAATCCGACAGAGCTTTTTCAAATTTGGCTAATCTAGAAATAACAATCATACTGGCAAAGTTATAACTGATGGAGGGTATCGATTATTTAATGATCGAGGTTGAATTTACAATTAGTCGACAGTTAATAGCGAATTAGTTACCACTACGATACAAACGTTAATTGCCCTGTGATATAAAGTGTTAGCAATATTGGGTTCGGACCTAATGACATTCTTGTGGGCAGGAACGCTCGTCACTCTCAATCTCCACGTGGTACCAATGGCTACTCAATTTCCTTTCGAAACATGAACTTTTTAAGAGTTATTTATTGATACCAATTCTGAAGATCAAACATGTAATTGTTATCTTTCTACGAAAAATAGATCGTAGCATTGGACTATAAAACAAACAGACATACCTAATAAACGCATTAGCTGTAGACGCACGCCTGTGCTGATATCTAATGGTGTCAAATAATCACTCGGACGACTGTTTTTCGTACTATAAGCGCAGCTAATAGTTACTTTAACGTGTGCTGAAGAGAGACAGATAGAGGAGTGAAGATAGATCATAGAGGGAGACCACTGGCGCTACCTGTGAGGAGAGAACAAGAACTGACTTCACATAACAGACAAACTGGCTTTACGTGATCCACATTAACCGACAATATTCTTGTTTTCTTTATATATATATATATATATATATATATATATATATATATATATATATATATAATTTTTACAATCCACCTCCATTATTTTTTTACAATCCACTCATGTATTCGTGCAGACTTTGACAAAGATTTACGTGTAAGAATAATAATAACAACTTCAAAAACTACTTTTTCTAAAATGGTTTATTCAAGTCACAAAAACTATTTGATTTCAATATTTTAAACATTAATTTACCTATTTCAACAATGACAATCTTAATTCAATAAACTGAAGTTTGCAAATAACAGCATTTAACAAAACTATGCTCTGTTTCAAGTTGAGAATGCAGTGCGGCTCTTATGAACAAACACAGCGCTACTAGCTGGTGCAAAAATATAGAGCACTGCCTGTCTGCCATCTGTCATATAGCATCCTCACGGTTTTGCTCGGATATTATATTACAGTATTTTTGTTTAAAAAGTATGTCTAAAAATGTACTCATAAAATTTAATTAGGTATTAAATAGTGTATAAATCAATCATCGTTAGTTAAAAATTTACTTAAAGAACAAATTATTAACATAAAAGTTTGTAGATATTTTCGTATATGTTACTAGTTTTATATTTATATATATATATATTTATTTACAATAACAATTTTACTGATAAAAAGACAAATATAGTAAAATAGAAAATAAATTATCAAGTATAATGCTGTAAATTAATGTCTACTTGAAGGAATCAAGTTTTGATCAGCCTATTCCAAGACAAAATAACGAACGTTTATTTATTGGTACAACCCATAATTTGTACCTAAATTACATTTAGGTTGAAATAATTAATTGATTTAATACAATTACGTTTGTATATAATAATTTATGTTTATGACCTATTTTAAAACAATATTCAAGAAATGTATGAATTGTGTTACAATAAATAATTAATTAGTTTTAGTAAATATAAGCTTTCAAACAAATAAAAATCAGCTCAGTTTGTGTCCTATATTATCCCTAACCCATCAATACCTCAACTGAGGACAAGGCGGGCGAGTGACTCGTTTAGGCCTTTCGCTCTTTTCATCTTATCTGTCGATGCAAAGGAATAAACAAATATCCCCCAAGCAGGAAGTACTGTAAAAGCGTACATTCAGTGTTGGGAGGAGGTTTGTGGTTATTGCTTATGTTTTTCTGAATGTCCTAAAAAGTGATGGAGTGAATTCAATAATTATAATTTCAGTGATTCAGTGTGGTCTTTAACAATGGAAAAAAGCCAAAGGAAAAATAATTAAAAGTGGTGAGAGAAAAACAGTGCTAAATGTATATAAGTATATCTAAAAGTGTTACCCGGATAAAAATGCCACTTTTTACGTAAAAAAACCAGTGAGACTACGTTAATTAGTGAAAGAACTAGGATTGAAGAATTATAAATTAAGAAAGGAAGATGATTGTGGACAGATTGGTCACGCCAACAAATATAACCTAAAAAAATATATATATAACTATATATATATAGTTATATAACTAGACTTCCGTATAAACACATATCCCTGCAGCTAGAGACGCAGAGACACATACCCCGGCAGCTCCGGCAGGGCTAAGTCCGATTTCATAGACGCAGCGACACTTTCCCCTGCAGTATATATTGCAGGGATATGTCATTTCTGTTTTATACTGCACATACCCCTGCAAGTATATACGATCAATACTCAGTTGTGCCAACATCATTCTGAAGAGTACAAAAATATTTGTGACTTCGGTAATTCTCATTAATTAACTTATGTGACACCTTTTTGTGATATAAAATTCATAATGATACTTCCATAATTTTAATAAATTTAAATATCCATCTACTATTATTTGCGGTGATATTATATGTTATATTATACTTAATATTTTTGTTATGTTCTTTATAGAATGAATTAGAATACATCGAAAAAATAGGTTAGAAATGTATAATCAAAATAAGAGTAAATGATGGTGTGTAATCTTTGTTACTACCTAACCTTAACCTACTTTTATAATGGCCATTTAATAATATAACAATGGCCAATTAAACTACAAGACCTACATCTTATCATGAGATCTGAATCATTTAAGCCAAAATGTAATTTCATAAGGACACCCAACCTTTTTATAAAATATTTCTAAGCATATATGGACTATGGCTGTAGTGGGTCAACTACTGAACGTACTCCACTGACGGACAGACTAGAGGCACCGTCGGCACTGGCCTGGCCAGCTCCTTACGCGGCCTCCCCGGTTCACGCTCCTCCTTATCTGTAGGAATGGGCGTTCTTGACACAGGTATTGAGCTGCATATTAGATACTATCATTGTCGTAGATGGTTTGTTTTATCTATACCGTTTGATTAAATTGGGACTTGGTTGTTAATAATAGTCAGCACTGGTGGCACAGTGCTGTAACCCAGCTACTCGGGGACAATGTGTTGAGAAGATTGTAGGCGATAAGTTCTATGCTCAGTCCTCCTTATACGAACACGGCTTCTGCTCAATGGTTGCCATCGAAGTACTACTAGAAAATTTGGAGTGTCCATGTTGGATGGTAGTCAACATTTTGATGTTGTAAATGAAAGTTAAGCGAGTGTCAGGTTTGTCAGTTGGCTGAAATTCAGAAACACTACGCGGTTCGGATTCCACGTAAAGCTGTAGGTCGCTTAGTTTCCATAGCTATTGGGCCATTAATAAATAGTACTTTCTGAGGAAAAGTAGACCTTAGTTAGTAACAGTGACTACACTCGTTCACCTACACTCATCACACTCATTCGCCCCTCATATTCACCCATGTCTTGAAGAACGGTGTCTTGTGATTGAATAATTAATAACTATTTAATATTTTATCTGTCGCATGAGGTATGTGTTTTAAAAATAAATCAATGTTTACCATCAACTTGGTTACTAACTTACTCAAATAAATAGAAACTTAAATTATTTTGTTATTGTTTGATCGTTTATTTTATTACAAAAAAAAAAAATAAATAAAAATGTCGCTGACCAATTCGAATTGGCCGCAGGTCTGTGCGTAAAATTCATTCAACGGTTAGAGTACTGACGATTATCTCAGTTGAGGATTCGAACCTTGGACCTTTGACGCTACAGTACGAAGTATAACGGAGAAGTCTGGGTCCTTATATTGGATGATGTTATATGTTACATCATCTGGGTGGTCATATGTTACATGTTTTGGGTTCGATAACTGTGTATCAGGACTGTAAGTTGAAAACAGAATCAATATTTCGTTCAATTACAAGTTAACATAATAGCCCAAGTTATACACAAGATTGTGCCCACCTTGAATATCACAGATGTTATAAATTGGAGGTAGATAATGGCAGATCTTATTTGCAACTAATTGAAACTTATTGCAATAATTAAGACTGCAAATTAATAATTAAGAATATTTTAGTTAAATGTTTTATTTATCTCGTCATGTGTAGGGGTCTAAAAAACGACGTCGCTACACATACATTAATTTTTTTAATGTAAAAATAACAAATATCCCTATCCCTAAAATTTTAATTATTAAAACACTAATTGTTGCACTCTAATCTTGCAATACTTACTGTATTGTTGTATAAACCATGTTGTTTTATTGCTATATCATTAGAAAATGTTAGTATTTTGATGCTATGCCTGCAATGAATTATTATTAATAAACCCTCAATGTTTTTCTTTGGATTAACACTCTTAGGATTATCATATTAAAGTAGACAAACATTGTCAGCACTGGTGGCGCAGTGCTGTAACCCTGCTACTTAGGGACAAAGTGTTTGCGAGATTGTAGGTGATAGGTTCCATGCTCGGTCATCTTAATACCAACATGAAGTCTGCTCAATGGTTGCCATCGATTTGGACACTACTAGATGTGTCTGGAGTGTCCATGTTGGATAGTAGTCAGATGTTGAATAGATTTCAGATGTTGTATAGGGAAGAGAACTGAGTGCCAGTCTTGTCAGTTAGCTGAAAATCAGACCAACACTGATTTGGATTGGTTCGGATTCCACGTAAATATGTAGGTCGCATAGTTGGCCTGGCTATTGGGATATTAATAAATAGTCATTTCTAAGCTAAGTCGAACTCAGATAGTAACAATAACTGCACTCGTTCATCTACAATTATCACACTGATTCACCCCTCATATTCGCCTATATATCTACGATCTATTTATTAAGAGAATTTTTAGAAAGAGCTAGGGTAATCAAGGGACCTACAGCTTTACGTGGAATCCGAGCCACGTAGTGTTGGTCTGATTTTCAGATAACTGACAAGCCTGACACTCGGTTCTCTTCCCTTTGCAACATCCGAACCTTTACTACCATACCACTGTACATGTATGGGTGGGTGGGTGAGTCAATATCACTGTACATGTATGGGCGGGTCAGTACCATTGTATGTGTATGGACGGGTGAGTGGGTTAGTAACACAATACGTGTATGGTTGGGTGGGAGTATGAAAGAGATCTACCCCAATATTGAACTGTCAATTCTAACTTAGTTTTTATTAGTTAATTTTAATGGTGGATACATTTGAAAAATTCTCTAAAAGTATTGTTGGTATGTATCCATACACATACATACTAACAATGTATGTGTATGGATGGATGGGTGGGTTACTAACACTGTATGTGTATGGGTGGGCGGGTGGGTCACTAACAATGTATGTGTATGGATGGATGGGTGGGTTACTAACACTGTATGTGTATGGGTGAGCGGGTGGGTCACTAACACTGTATGTGTATGGGTGGGCGGGTGGGTTACTAACAATGTATGTGTATGGATGGATGGGTGGGTTACTAACACTGTATGTGTATGGGTGGGCGGGTGGGTCACTAACACTGTATGTGTATGGATAGATGGTTGTGTTACTAACACTGTATGTGTATGGATGGATGGGTGGGTCACTAACACTGTATGTGTATGGGTGGGCGGGTGGGTCACTAACACTGTATGAGTATGGATGGATGAGTGGGTCACTAACACTGTATGTGCATGGATGGGCGGGTGGGTCACTAACACTTTATGTTTATGGGTGGGCAAGTCGGTCACTAACACTGTATGTGTATGGGTGGGCAGGTGGGTCACTAACAATGTATGTGTATGGATGGATGGGTGGGTCACTAACACTGTATTTGTATGGTGAGCGGGTGGGTCACTTACACTGTATCTGTACGTGTATGGGTGGGCGGTTGGTCAATACCACTGTACGTGTATGGGTGGGCGGGTGGGTGAATACCTCTGTACACGTATGGGTGGGCGGTTTGGTAAATACCAATGTACATGCATGGGTGGGCGGTTGGGTCATTACCACTTTACGTGTATGTGTGGATCATATCAATGTATGTGTATGGGTGGGCGGGTGGGTCATAATCTTGTGGCTGCTGGCATATACTATGATATACTATGTATAAATTATGATTTTTTGTCATAGTATATACATTATATAAAGTAAGAAACAATTATACGATCTCTTTTTTTATTTGTAAAAAGCCGGACAAATTACAAAAACTAAAAAAAAACTATCATAAAATTGTTACTTAGTTGATATAATGTGTATAGTATGACAAAAAATCAGACAAATATCGACAAACCCCTTGTTCTTTATAATTACCCTTTTCCTTTATTTATAGACAAGAAGCCGACTGTCAAGACGTGGGAAAATGTGGATTTGAAATTATTGTGATGAATAAAAACATCAACAATTTTGTCCCCCTAAAAATAGAAATGTGGGTACTCAAATTATGCGGAATGTTGTACTGATTACGAATATGATAAGGTCTTTGCAATCAAACCATTTTAGGTTTGTTAAGGTTATATTAGGTTAGGTAAATCTATGATCTTCGAAGGAATTTACCAACAATGCTACAAACCAATTTATTAATAATAAATAACTCTAACATTACCTAACCAAACCTAATATAACCTAAAGAAACCTAACCAAACCTAACGTAACCTAACCAATCAATACCCAAACTAGCCATATCCTAACAGAATTTAACCTTACAAAAATCGGCACATTTCTGGTGTTTACGTGCATAACACATATTTGTGATCAGGGGAAAATTCTGCATAATTCGAGTACCCATATCAGTATATTTACGAAAAAAATTTATGTTTCCATTTTTCCTCAGTTTTTCCCAACCTAGCCATATCCTAACAGAACGTAAGCTTAGAAAGTAGAAAGCTTACTGTGGTACTAATCGACCCGCCCACCCATACACGTACTGTGGTATTGACCCACCCGCCCACCCATACACGTACTGTGGTACTGACCCACCCGCCCACCCATACACGTACTGTGGTACTGACCGACCCGCCCACCCATACACGTACTGTGGTATTGACCCAACCGCCCACCCGTACACGTATTGTGGTACTGACCCACCCGTCAACCCATACACGTACTGTGGTACTGACCAACCCGGCGACCCATACACTTACTGTGGTACTGACCCACCCGCCCACCCATACACGTACTGTGTATTACAGTAATCGGCAAATTTCTGGCACTTAAGTGGATTTAATCAAAATTAAAATTCTATTTCATGGAAAATATTCTTATGAACTAATAACATCACGAGTAATTTGGGATTGTTTTTATTTAAATATTTATAATATATTATGATAGTATAATTACAAAGAATATCATCCTAATCATTCTAATACAATTTAGGATTAGGATTATATTGTACAACAGTTGAAAATCTGATACTTTTATTATTTCATATTACTTTACATACTATAAACTACTTAATATTCGTATTATCAAACAAGAAAATGCATAAAAATCAATGACGTGAAGAGTCTCGTGGGGTGTAAAAGACCGGTTCTACATTTCAAAGTATAGAAGGGATGGGAGTATTCACCCGAAACACTTGGATCACATTCGAAAATTAAAATGCAATTAGCGTAAGAAAATGACAGGGATAACCCCTACCGGGTGGGTGGGGGAGGTGTTAGAATTATTAAGAATTTTGGTAATTGTTAATAAAAACAAGTAGTTAATGAATTCAAGATATATGTTATATTTAAATAAAAATTTATTTAAATAATCCATTCATAAAATATATTTTAGGTTTAACTGCAAATAAATTCCATTTGCAGATCAAAATGTTATATTGTTGATATATTTGCAATACACGCTTTATACAATACCATTGGAACAGTTTTCTTTATTAATAACGATTTTATATCCATCTTTTGAAACTAACTTTTATTTGTTCTGCTTGCTTAATTTTCTAGACTGTTTACGGTATTTTGTTGTTTTTATCATTCGATAGGCCCTACTTTGTAAGACAATTGATGTTATTTCACAAAAAATTATTTTTTTGTATTCTTAAAAAAAATTAAAAACTAAACACAGTTAAATCCTAAACAAAAACAAAAAAATCCTACCCAAACTACCACGCGGGTAGGCAAAGTGGTATTTTCGAGAAACTAAAACTCTCTTGATATCAATAACACCACTTTTACAGGAATATTAACTTTAAATTAATGGTTCCCGTTTGTCGTAGTTTACTTTATTTTTATGAATTTTAGATTCATCCTTTTATAGGATATTAAAAGAGTAAACAAAAATAGTTTGTTGCTATTCTTGTTTGGAGAATACATTAAAATGTATGGCAAGATATTAAAACATAAATTAACAACATTGGCTGTTAATAATAAGGAATAAGTACAAGTTTAATGATCGAGCTACTGTATGGATAAGTTTACATCTTTATAATTTTACTTGATACAGTATACCTACTAATAATTAGTCTAAAGTCATAGAGCAAGGAAACGGTGTAATGAATGTAGTGAGATTAAGTGCTGAGTGTAATTACGACTCTATGTTCACAATAATATACTACGAAAGGTGTGGTATCTTTGAATAAAAACCCGTCTCTTTGGTGTGGTTTTTATTATATTCTCTTAACTTTAAAGTTTGACCAAGACAATGTAATACTATGGGATAGAAAACCAATTACAAAATTCAATGGAAGTGTATGTGAACTACCCTTCATAAATTGTGGGTGGGCGTGTTGAGCAAATGTATAACCTAAGCCAGCCTCATACATGTGGAGGGCCCTGGCAGAGATTTATTTCATATAATGCAATGCACTGATATTGAGCACCTTAATTCTTAAAACGGCTCCCCAACCTCCTCACCACGAGTCTACGACAAAATCACGCGTTTTACCTGGCTAAAGGTGGTCATAAATAATTGTCATTAGAGGTGCGACAAAAGAGCGCTTCCACACCCCTCTCCGGACGCTATACTTTGTCACACCTCAAACTACCTGATCTACCCAGTTCTGCCTGTCACCTACTTGCTATTAAAGCTCGGAAGAAAGCTCTGGTGAAATTGTGATATACTGCTTACATGCCACTTATTTTGTAGTGTTGTTAAATAGAATATACTTAAATTTCTAATCTGGATTTTGTTCGATTCAATAATACTAAAATGTACATAATTTTATTCATACCATCCAAGTTACCAGTGATTTGAGTTGTTGCTGAGCTATGAAGCGAAAAGGATTCATAGAGAAGGAAAATGAATATAAAAGACCGATTACACAACAAAACATGTATTTGGTACAAAAACTGCACAAAACTCAACTTTGCTAGACGTAAACATCAAAACATGGTTTTTAAAAACTTGTTACTTACTATTTTTTACTTGACTGTGAAGTTTACCTATACAAATGTACGTATAGGTTTTATTTCATTCTATTGAACAACACTACAAAATAAATATGTGTTGACATAGTGTAATCTTTATGTTTCTGAATTAAAAATTTAGTTTATTAATCGGCTGAATGTGTTACTATATGCTATTTACATATTTAGTATACATTATGAAAAATAAAAACGACATGCTATGTGTTATTTACATTTAGCAAATCTTACTGGTTATGAGTTCAGCCAAAATCTGTTCTATACTATAGTAATTCTATACTATACTCTATTTATTTATCCCATCTATCCCATTATTTATCCCATCTACTATACTCTATTTGTGAAATTAATAATAAAACTAGTGGTGCGCTAGTTTCAAGCTTCACAGCCTGTATTGTGAACTATTGTCAAACCTATGTCAAACTCTACCCGTGGGGGTACAACATTATCCCATTATGGGTGTAGGAGTTTCGATCCGTGAGGTCCGACACATACCGTTATAAAAGTGTCAACCTAAGTGGTTGCTCCTCTGGGCGGCGTTTTGACCCGCGAGTAGGAGAAAGTGAGTCTGCCGAACAGGGAGAGAAGGCAGCAGATGGGAACTTTAGGGGTGAACAACCGGGTAGTTACATGCTGGTCACTTGGCAGAAACATTTTACCTAACAAGGACAGATATATGTGTATTAGTTATACTGACTCTGCAATCGTTTTGAATCTTATTCCAGTTGCTAGATGTCTGAAACAGATCGTGATTAGTTCCAGAGCGATTTATTTACTAATTTCATTATTGGCTATGTATAATACAGCTTTGTCGGTTAACGACTATGAAACACTTTGAATTAATTTGAATTTGTAATCTAACAATTGCATTTTTTAATAATAATGATAGTCACCCCCATAAGCTTTATTTTTTGAACAACCTACGTTGCATTGCAATTAAATTTAGGAGGTAAAACATAACATGCTTTTTAATAAATCTATAACTTATGTTAGTTAAAAATCCAAATTATAACTAAATGACACATAGCAATTTTATAAATGTAAAAAGCAACATTAAAATTAACGTCCATGAATGGGGAGGAAATAGGTGTAACGTTTAGACGGACACCTACCGTCTGAATTCTATATAATAAATACAACTATATAAGTACATTACAGGTGTAACAAATAAACGGGCAAATGTAATTGTCACTGAGTAAAAGTGAATACTGCTAACCTACTTCATGATATTTTGAGCTTCATTGAATTAAATTCATTGTATTATATTAGTTAGAATGATACCTAAACTATAGCTTATAATAAACACCACATTTTTATTTTATAATTTGACTCCCGTTAGGCCTAATGTAATAATAATAATAATCTTTATTGCATCAAACCTCAAATGAGGTGTTACAATATATAATAAAAGTTAAGTAAAATGTAAAAGTTGAATTTTAAAGAAGTCTTCAATTTGTATAAACATTCTTCTTATAAATACTGTAGTTGCATATAATTTTTTAAAATTGTTTCACTTCTAGTATTCATAAATTATAAGGAAATTCGTTATATAATTTAATAGCCGTAAACTCATGATTTTTGGTGTTGTTGAGTTCAGTTTTTATATTGTATAATTTTCAGTTCACACGACTTTCTTGTTTCATGCTTATGTATATTTTTGTTTTGATGAAATTTATGTAAGTAAATTTCTGTAAATATATATATTCGAACTATAATGTAATAAACGTCTAGTGTTTCACTTACTTTAAAATAAATTTAACAATCTTAATATATTTTTGTCACTTCCTCGATCTAGGGTAGCAGTTTTACCCACAATTTTATGTTATGGTTGTTTATAAGTAATTAGGAAAAAGGCAAACATTCTTATGTATGTCATGTAGCCAAACAAAATTGAATAAACAAGCGGAAAAAATTGATACAAATGTTCAAATTAACACATTTTAATTTTGCTATTTTTCAGACGAACTTCTATGTATATTAAAAATACTAGGGGACACCTCTGCACACTTCGCGTGCCAATCCCATCGCCACGCGCTACGCTTGTTGAGAAAAGCTCGGCCTGCGGCCTCGCCAAGACGCTCTGCTGCAAGCCTCTTTGTGAAACTCGGCCTACGGCCTCGCGGGGAAAAGTTCGGTCCGCGGCCTCACCAAGACACTCTGCTACAGTCCCATTTGTGGATCTCGGCAAGTCGCCTCGTGAGGAAGATCGGCCTACGACCTCACCCGCAATCTTTAGCAGTATTCCATGAGTTTTGATTTTTGGGGCATTGGAGCCCATAAATATCTTTTCTCAAATCTGATGGTATATTAGTAATTAAGAGAACAATGCCTTTAATTGTACCCCCCCTTGGCTGTATTAGTTAAACATAACCAAATTTTGGGTTTTGGAGCATATTTTTTATTTTGGGGGGTGGGCAGAGGCCTTAACATCGTATCTTCTAAACTTTAATGGTAAATTGTGATTTAGGAAATAAATACCTATAGTTTAATGGCCCAATTAGGTGTTTTCATTTTAGTATTATCCTTTTTTTTTGTTTTACGGGATATTTTTGTTTTTTGGTTGCATATACACTTTATTTTTTGCCCTTTTCAAAATTGTATGGTATATTTGAATTAAGGAGAAAAATATCTTCAAATTAATATCCCACTTGAGTAGATAATATCACTATTCAACATTTTTACATTTTCAAACATTCTAGTTGTTGGGCCCCAAATACCCCAAATTTTTAAGATTTTAAGCTTAAATTCATATATAAGATGCGCGTTTGTTACGTGTGTAGAGTTGTGAAGGTTTCAAAAATTTTCTGAAGCTTTTTCTCAAGTTGGTTCTTAAAAACTCCTTTTTTGTGATTTTCCCACAAGAAATACATTACAAGCAGTATTTAGAATTTAAAATTATCACCGTGACTACGAAATGATTATATTGAATTGATTTATGCATTTTCATAAATAAGGTAGTAGGGAAAGTGTCCTTAAACTCAATCAACCCTTCCAGGAGATATTGCAATTATGTTCACTGGAAAAACAAAGTGCTATACATAGATGAAAGTTACATTTTAAATACACATTTAATACTTTAATAATGTAATAAACACTGATATATGTTATGAAACTATTCATTACTGTATCATAATAACATTTTTACCCATAAATTAAAACTGTATAGTTTAAAATATAATATATGTTAACAGGTATGACCCACATGGGACCCTTTTATTCATTAAAGGTCACTTAGGTGAAACATGTACAGTAAAATAAATAGTTTATATTGTTATTGTTTGTCAATTCACTATTCCTTTGCTAAAAAGTTTTAAAGTTTAAAGATGAAAGTTAGTTATGTTACGACTTATTTTTAAAGGAGGTTAAAGTAAATTTTTTAAAGTTTGCCCCTCCTTGTCCCTTACTATTGCCACCCCTTAAACTTTCACTTTTTGGTTCGAGGATCGAAACTCCGCCTGAGCGGCAAAGGGATTAGTGGGAATATTTATGACGGTCCGTACCTGACCCCACGGATCGAAATTCCGTCTCCCATCGGACAGAAAGGTATTCAACTTTATTATTTAAGTAATTCTGTCAGAGATTTAAATGCAATAAATGTACAATGAAAATTATACTGTTTTCTAATTTCACAATGAAGTATTAGCATTATTTAGCTAGAAACTTCTGGTAGACCACTTGATATATTGCTGAGGACCATATGTAGTCAGCAAACTATAGATTGGGAATCAATGTTCTATAACAATATGTACATTATATCGTATGGTTTGTTGTCAGCTACCATTTGTTAACTATGAAGCTGCAATTTATATTTGGATAAATATCCAAAAGTCATGATTATATATATTCATTTATTATAAAATGTGATCTCCTGTCACAAAGCTAAGTCCAATCCATCAAGCCATCTAACAACTGCCTCACTGATTCTGTGTATGCTGACCAATCCCTCCGTAAAAGAGCGCAGGGGGCACTCTGTAAACTATGTGATCTATTGTTTGGATAGACTCCCCGCAATCACGATGACTGATCTACTGTCAATCTCCATCTATACTTCCAGTAATTGCATCTGCCAACGCCAGTTCGGAACAGATTTAACAGTGTGCACTCCCTACGAGGGAGGTTTGTCCCAGTTACAGATATTGACGGATCGTTAATAAGGAACTTATTACGTCCATCAAATCTGTTGCACGCTACGGCCCAGCTGGTATTAGGCGAGAGGTTTGATCTCAATTGGAAAGCAGTACGTAGAGGTGGGTTTCCAGAGTTTAAGGGACCGTTCTGACGTGGGAGATCCTGTATAATGAGTAGGTTCGGAGCATTCCAGATCTTATTGAATTCTTTTAGTATTGCCTCCTGACGTCTTATCTCTGGAGGAGCTATATTGCACAACACTTGGAGCCAAGGAAGTGGAGTTGACATGAGAGTGTCACTAATAGCTCTCATGACCCTATTAAGTTGGACATTGACCGCTTTAGTATGAACACTATTTAGCCAAGCGGGAGCACTAAATTCAGCAGCTGAGTATACCAGTGACAAAGCAGTAGTACGCAGGACGTGTGTTGGTTTCCAAGTTGTTCCGGCAATATGATGTAATACATTTGCCCTGGTTTTAAATTTAGCTGATGTTTTTTGAAGATGATTTTAAAGGTCAGCGATCGATCAAATGGTACTCCCAGGTACTGTGGATGCTTATTATGATGGAGTCTTACAACCATTTAGAAAGATGTTTAGTTTCGATTAGCCAGTCTGTTATCGAAAACTGCCAAAGGGGTCTGTTCTTCCTCCAACTGTATTCAACGTGTATACCTTACTGACATCCCAATCACAAAGTCTAGACTGTTGATATATGCAGTTTATATAGCTTTAGCTTACCAACATAAGAACTTCACAACTAATAAATAAACACTACTAAGTAGCCTGCTTCCACTTAAGTAAAGCAATAATAACGAACACATACATTCTGTATGTTTTATATAAAAGGTGACTCATGACATTGTGTATAATCACATGGCCTTCCTACATGAAACAATTAAAATTAATTTTAATACTAATTCTTTACCCTCCTGTAAACATTGTCCTTATGAAATTAAATAAAGGTAAGATAGAATAAAATAAAACATATTGTAATCAGTTAATATTTCTCTTGTACTGAGATTAAAAGTTTAGTTGCCTATATAATCTGTATTTCAAACATTACTATAAGAACTGTGGTACGTATTGCACTCCCCTAGCAAAATGAAGGCAAACCGCTATTAAACAATGATGCATTATTATATGTTTACTATATGCATTATAATACAAATTAATTTTATATTTCTCATATCTTATTCCGAAATATCAAATCTAAATATCAGAATTTTACAATTTTTGACTCACCAATCAATGCAAATATTTATAAAAAGTACCAAGCATGGCTACTTTCTTTAGAAATGGACGAGGTAGAGACGCTTATCGTGGCCAATTACGGGGGGGGGAGATGACCTTTACGCACCCCTCCCTCACCTCTCATTGTTCATTTGACTCAACTAATTTTGCTCCTGTTTCTCGCATTCAGAAGTCTAGTCTCTTGTCCACTTACGTATGAGATTTGAACTCATGTTTCAACAACTGAGCCTACGCACAGGCTATCTGCCCATGTAGCTTTCCTGTTATTATGATTTAGCTTAAATAATTTTTATTATATATACAAATATGTTCAAATTTAAACTTTATTTATTTTGTAATATTGTGTAGACTAAGCTTATTTTTTTGTAAACTCGGTTTTTAAGCTTTTCAATATTTGTATTATTAATATGGAAATAAACGTTAATTCATTCATGTATAGGACTACTATAGTTACAAAATTAGTAACTAAAAATTTTTAAAATCATTGTTAGGTTGCTATTAGAATACATATTAGATGCTCGTCACCACATTCGAATTTTGCTTTATTTTTAAAATTTCTAATATCCATGCTGACAGACTCATATATACGACACCAGTTCCCAAAGCCGAAATAAAACGTGCAAGTGAAGGAACTTTCTTCTTAAGATGATTGATCAATCAAGCGCAAATCAATCGACTTATTAACATTATCTAAATATTTAGTATACCCAGAATTCAAAGATGGTTCAACTGCACTAAATGCTTGTTGAAAAATAGTTCATTATTTATTATCACCATTTTTAACCACGCACAAAGTGGCCTTTCACTAAGTAATTAATTGTAGAGACTATGATTGTTGGTGCGTAATATCGGTGCGTCTGTCGTCGGTCGTGTCGTGAAGGTGTAGCAGGGAGCTACGGCTGTTCTATGCCACAAGGACCTCTTCAGCCCAGAGAAGGTAGGTAGAGGATGTTGGGTAGTTACCGTCATGACTGTACGAGGCAAGCAGGTAGCCCGAGTTACTGGAGGCAAGGCCCCAAGAAAACATGGCCACTGAAATAGGCAAGAAGAAGAACAACATGGAAAAATGAAAATTTGTTAGTGAGCGACTGAGGGTGAGTAAGAAGTTGCTATACGAGTGAAAGTGGGTGAGGGCGAGACGGGAACTACGTCAGTGTAGCGTCAATAAAAGGTCATGTAAAGGGGTGGCTAGAGGTTGGGGGAGTTGGGTGGTGGATCAGGAACGGCCGTGAATTAGGTGGTGGATGGTGAAGTATTGGCTGGTGGTGTAAGGTTCTATAAAGTACTCCTGCCAGTATGGGGGAATCGGTGGCTCTGGCGAGGGTAGTTCTGGTTGAGTTGGTTGAGGGAACTCAAGCAGGGTGGGGATATGTAACAGGGTGTAGAGGTCTTGGGAGCTGTTAGTCGGCGTCCAGGTGGTAAGCTAAGCGCATGGCGCGTCACTCGGATTTCTCGAAGTTGGAGAGGTGATTATGGTGGTGAGGACTGGATGAGCATACGTGAGTAAAGGGTGGATGACGGCGGTGTAGAGAGGTGAGAGTCCTGGCAGAGCACCTCTGGTGACGGTTGTTAAGGAAGTGGAGGGCTTTGAATCGGGCTGTGACGGTCTTTGTGGTTTGTCGGAAGTGGGGTATGAAGGAGAGCTTCATACCCCACTTCCAGGGTGACTCCCAGGTACTTGCAGGTCTTAGTCAGTGCAAGTCTGTTGCCTTGGAGGGTGATCGGGGTTTCCTGGTTATGTCGGAACTTTTAAAAATAACCTGCCGTTGTAGTTAAAATAACAGAGCTAGGTCTTGGAAGTGTTGATCCTGATGCGCCATTTTGAACAGTAAGTCAGGTAGTTATTGAGGGTTTTAGTTAGACGTCTGCCTAGTGTCTCGGGGTATCGGGAGGTGCACTAGAAGGGCTGTGTCATCTGCGAACTATGCGTAAGTGGTGTCGGTGGGGTCCCTGGGGGTGGGTGAAGGGACTCGGCACATATAAGATGTAGAGGAGTGGGCTGATCGCTGATCCCTAGGAAACCCCCTCCTAATAGCTGGAAGGGTCGAGAAGGGGCGTCCTGACCTGAGCTGTCCTACCATCGAGAAGTTGGATGTCCACTGATGATGGAGGGGGCAGTTGGAGTTGGAGGAGTTCGGCTTTGATGCCGTTATGCTAGACAGTGTCGAATGCCTTTGTGGACATCCATGAGGGCTATGATAGTAGGCGTACTGCGATAGGAGTTTCGCTGAATGTAGGTCACTATCTTGAGGATTCGGTCATACATATTGATGCCCGGACGGAAGCCAGCCCCGTGATTTTCGGAGCAGGTTAAGGTCGTTGAGGTGATTATGGAGTCTGGCGATTAGAATCTTCTCAAAGATTTTCGAGAGGAATGCGGTGAGGCTGATGGAATGGTAGTTGTTTGGGTTTCTCGGGGTTTTCTGAGGTTTTGTTAATAGTAATGATATAGGCTAGCTTCCAGGATTTGGGGTGGTAGCCTATGAGAAGGATGGAAGAGAAAACGATTGATAGAGCCCTAATCAGCGAAACCGGGCCTTTTTAACCATAAAGCTGGAGATGGGATCAGGACCGGGGGCAAGTTTTCTTTAGGGTCCAAATCCTTTGCGGCAACATCTAGGTAGGTGATGGGGGCGGTCAATGGATGGTCAGGGAGGCCTGCAGGAGGTCCCTGGAAGGGAGTAAAGAGTTCGAGGTTCTGGGCTATGCACTATGCAGGCATTGGTACGGTTGACGTGGGCTGCGTCAAAGGTGGGTGATATGTACTGAGTGGATGGCAGATAAGAAAGCTCGAAAAGCCTCAGCTCTTCCCTCGGGGTCTGCCATGACATCATTCGCTGTCAGTGGGACTGGAGGGTTGAAGGGGGTGTTATGGAACTTTACCAGTCGCCAGAAGTTTCGTGGGGCGGAGAGGAAGTCCTGATCCACCTTGTCACAAATCTTACGGAGCCTGACACATCCCGCCCACACATTACACGTTCGGTGGAATTGACCATCCGCCCACAACATACAGGTTCGCTGGTATTAGACCCACCCGTCCTCCCATATACATACGGCGGTATTGACTCACCCGCCCACACATACAACGATCCGCTGGTATTGACCCACCCGCCCACCTAGATACGTACGGTGGTATTGACACACCCGCCCACACATACACGTTTCGGTGGTATTGACCCACCCGCCCACACATACACGTTCGCTGGTATTGACCCATCCGTCCTCTTATATACATACGGTGGTCATACATGGTCCAGAGTTGACTGTTTTATTTTATGAGTTCCCGCCTTCAACCGCTTTGTTTGTTCCGTGCCGAAATTTATAACAATTTCACATATGTAAAAAAAATTGGTTGTAGCATAAATAAAATAAATATACAGTACTGTTGTCACAGATATTATATACAAATTTCAGGTTTGTTTTAATTAAGGGGTGTTGGGCCAGCCTATCCAGCCCATGTTAGTTTCCTTTTTCTTTAGGTACATTTTTCTATAAAAGTATTGGAAGTGCAACATATATATATTTGGTGTCATTAGAAAGAGTTAGTTTTATGTAGTTTTTACTGGCAACTTAAAAATATAAAATAGGTAGTTTTATATATAAAGAAATGTAATTTGAACAAATATTTATGTTATATAAAATGTTGTTATCTGGCTTATTAAATAACTATGTACATTCACAAAGATGAACGTTACTACTCATCTTGCTGTTTTAATTTAATTTAATTATGTCGAGTGTACAAAAGTAATAAACAATAATAAATAATGTAGTATGGTGATATTTACTTTATAATGATATATTAAATTCTTCCTCAGGATAGTAGGATTGGTTCAGTTATCGGAATTGCTTAGGAAAATCGTCTATATAATATATATTTATGATATGATAAATAATTATTTCTTATCATCTTTGTACAGTTTATGTACTTGTTTACAATGTATATTAATCATGATACTTTGTCAAAATATTAAGTATGATACATGAGTTGGTACAGTTTTCCAAGATACATAGTAATTATAATTGAATTCCTAATGTTTGGGTAACTAATTTAGGTATTATTATTCTTGAGAGGATTTATTTTTCTGCTATTTACTATAGTTAAATCTATTTATTTTTGTTATTGGGATAATAGCTGTAACTCAATTAATTCAATAATACTTTCAGATCATTAATTTAATTAGTTGTTGATATTGTATCTATAATTTTGTAATTATTGCCACCCGAAATGTTTAATGCTTTCAAACGAGGTAATGTCATTATTATTATCTGATTATCTATTCGTTAAAGCTATTTAACAATTACATTAGCTTATTTTTATTCATGATAACTTAGGTTTAAAATTGATTCTTTTTTTACATATAGCTCTAATTATCGTTCATATAATATATCTAACTATGTTTCAGTATTAATCTCAATGTTCTCCATATTCTATTAACTGTTAATAAACTTATAAAACACCCGGGCGGGCGGTCTGAGGCATAGGCTATTCAATGAATGATGACAGCTCAATAACTTTCCACAATAATAATTGTTTGGAATTTAATTCGATTTCTGATTATAATGAGTTTTATTTTACGGATGATGGTGCTGATGTGCTTTAGGTTGATTCATTCTAATATTCGAGATTTTTTAAAGAACGGGGATGAATTTTTTATTTACTTAAATGAACTTCCTAAAATGGACATTATTGTATTGTCGAGTGCTGGTTGCAGGAGGGGGAGGAGGGTATGCCTATTGAAGGTTTTCCACATTGTACTCACTGATAAGTGGCGGAACAGAGCCGATGGTGTCATTGTTTATTTCAACAACCGGTTGTCTGCAACTACTTCACAAATATATCTCTCGGCGATGTTTATAAGCATAAGACTTGATTTTAACTTGCACAACACAAAATTTTGTATTTTAGCTTTTTACCGAACTTTTGACTGTGATGTACAATAATTATTTATTAATTCTCTCTAGAAATTATGTTGCTAGTTTTAATAATGATATAATGGTTATTTTTGTAGGAGATTTTAACTTTGATTTATTAGGTACAAAATCCGCTAATGTTGACAAATACCTGAGTTGTTTACTAGGTGCTGGTCTTGTCCAATGTATTGACAAGCCTACTAGGGTTCAAAACAATAGTGAGGTCATGCTTAGATCATATTTTTATAAAGATACAAAGACATGAATAACGTACATACAGCTGTGTTACAAACAGAAATAAACTGATCACTATAGTATTGGCCTTACTATTACTTTCTCCCACTATGACACACCGTCGGCTACGTTCGATAATAAAAAACAGGTGGTGGGACACTGAACGGTTGTCTTGTGGTATTGCTCAGGTTGATTGGTCTTCAGTGTTGTTGAATCTAAATTTAAATTCTTGTGTATCTGATTTTTTTAAACTTATATCTCTATATTCTCTATTATATTCTCTATTATATTCTCTAGCACCGAGTGGAGACTACACTTTGAGGGATTTAGTTATACATAGTTGCCAAAACCACCTTAATAATTGCTGTAATTGTGGAAACCATAGAAAAAGTATCATCATTACAAGTATTTAGGTGTTTATACTTGATTCACGTATGAAATGGATTGATCATAAAAATTTCTTAAAAAGCAAAGCTAGAAAATGTTATTTTTGCTTTTAGACAGTTAAGTAGTGTTCTTAACTTCAATGAAATAAAATTTGCATATTTTGCGTATGTGCAATCAATTCTCTCTTATGGTATTGTTGCTTGGGGGGGAGCATATAGCTCACATCTTGAAGGTCTGAATGTGGTTCATAGGTCCATTCTAAAAGCTGGGTTTATGAAATTGTCGAAGATATTCCTCTGATTTACTATTTCGGGAAACAAGAATTCTTTCTATCAAAAAATTATTTATTAAGAATTTATTCATTAAACATTTTTAAGCACTTTGGTTTATTGTTTACTACCATTGAACACACACACAACACAAGATATGCAAACAAAGTAGGAATTATAACAATCAATCGTACAAATCTTTTTCGTCAACAAATTCTTTTACATCACTTACGGTCCTGTTCAGAAACTTTCGCACTCAATTCGTAAGTCATGACACTATTTGATTCCACGTCCCATTGCAGTATTTAAGAAGAGACTACGGGTCGTGGTTGCATCTGCTCAGTGATGAGGAGACCGAGTCCCTTATCTCTGCTGATTTGTAGCGGCCTTGACCTTTTCTCCTCCTCCTCCGCATTTCGCCTTTATCGAATCAGCACATTATCTTCAGTTTTATTCTTTTTTAATTTCGTATTATTTTCTCACGTCAATTTTAATTTTGGATTCAGTATTTAATTATAATATCACATAAATAGTTTATTCCAAATTAATATGTTAGTTTATAAATGCACTTAGTAATTTCACAGGATATATTTAATACTTAAATTCAATTATTAAAAGAAAAAAATAACAACTCGAGACCTACGCACAGGCCTTTGGCGGCCCCTGTAGGCTCATTTCGCTTCAATACATTTTATTTTTATAATCAAGCAAAAAAATTTAGTTGTATTAATTAATTTATTTATATTAATTTAGTTATTTCTCTACTTTCGGATTCAGTTTCTAAATATAGCATTGATAAGACCGAATTATTTTACATTATGTTATATTTTTGAGTGGTTATTTAAGTTATTTATATTTTTTTATGATGTTGTAAATTATGGAAAAAAAGTGATATTTTGCTTGAATACCTGGTTTGTAAGGTAATATTTTGTATTTTCTCTATATAATGTTTTATTTTATATTTTACTATGTGGAAATATAGTGATTTTGATTTGATTGATTTGTTATAAAAAAACATTAGAGTAAACTGTAAGAAAGTTGCAATCGACAGATTTTTTCTACATCGTTTTATCAATATCCTTTTGCGACTTTTCAGACTTTTAGTATCCTTCGTACATCTTGCGTTTCATTTCTTGCACACAGTTTAAGCTGGGATTGATCCCAAACCTTTTTCACTACACGACACTTAACTATGTTACCCAATGTTAAAAGTTGCCATGGCTTCCTAGACTCCTAGATATAAGATATTTCTCATTACAAACGTGGTTTTGGGTAATCGGTACCATATAACACAATTCAGAGATTCACTAGGATTCTGAGTCCCGCGATGGAGACATTTCCTGAGCAGTTGTTCATTTCATAAGCATCTAAATATAGTTTAGTTACGTTAATTGACTAATTCAGGTAGGTGAAGTGTGGGACCAACGATCATAAGGTTTCCATTTAACAATTGATTTCTGGTACTTTGCATCAGAGGTTTGCACCTTTAGGACAAGGATGGAGATTCATGAGAGGACATAAGTGAAAATATGTTGTCCACACAGCTTCTTTCATTTTATTAAGATTGTCAGTATTCCTAATTATAGCTAGACCATGATAAGTTTGTATTTCAATCAATTATAACATTTGTTAGTCACCCTCTAGTACTATCACCATCCCCTAGATAATACCTCAATTCTCTTGTCAAGTCAGAATGATTAAACATATCAACAACGCTAGCTACCTCCATCCCACCACTAACACCCATTGTAATTAGCTGCACATCTGTTCCGGTCATGTTTTATTTTTTAACCTAACCTTATACCTATAAAACGTTACTATATATTTGAACATCAAGTACTTTGCAGTTGAACATCAAGTTACACAGTAGTTTGTTGTAAACTTTTTAAAGTTAGTGGCATTGGTTGTTTCATGACACCCCACCAAGTTCTTACTGTCCCTACCTTTATTTATACTCTACTACTAGCCAACGGAACCGTCAAAGCCACAGTCATCACACTTTATACATACTGTTGGGCCTAGGCCTATACTCTGATTATCGAAAGAAAGTGACTGGCGGAGCGGCCGCGCGGCGACCGAGTTTATGTACATAACATTCTATTTCACAACCTTGTGGAAACGTAAACAGAAAGTTATAAATTTCCAATAAACGGTGTTTAAGTAGTCAGTTAAGCACGTTTTCAGCACATGTTTTAAATATTTTGTTCTTATTCCGACAAATTAATATTTGTAGTTATATTTTTTTAAACACGAATTGAATTAAAATTTTTTGCATTTGCTACGGTTCGATGTAGAATAACTGTGATTAGAAGCATCAAAAAATATTTCTTGTAGAGAATTACTAGTTCGACATTCTTAGGAACAACATATTAAAAACTGTGATCCCCACGAATACAATTAACGGCGTTATTAATTTTTTTCCAAATGTAACTGTTAACTCTGTTAATAAGTATTTATTTAAATTAGTTTTTTTCCTCTATATGCATAACATAATTTTAATCATCAATACAAACTTCTATGCAACCTTAAATTTCACTAAATATACCCGTAATCTATTAATATAGAAAAATTAGTACAAACCTGGTGCAGCGGTCCGCTATCCAGTTCAAAGTACAGTAACAGCCCCAAAAACAGTGGCGCATCCCCTTCAGGCTCACATTGCGTCCTTCAAAACCACAAGTCACCAAACTTTCGTAATATTAATAGAGATAATAAAACACTATTTGACTGTATTTACAAATAAAAAGAAATAGTATATTTCTTGATAATAATAATAATATCGATACATGACTAATATATACAGTACTCAAGTGATAAAATAAAAAACACACAAATACACTGTTGAGAACACTACAGTTTGTGAGTAGTACTCTTCAAACACTAGTTCCCTGATACCTTCCATTGGGTCGTCGCCATTATTAGAATCTTCTTGAACAGGAATCTTCCTCGGAGCTGCTGCTGTCTCCCAAAGATATAATACATTTCCTCAACAGCTTCTTCCATTACTCACTTCGTTTTTTTCCATGCATCGACAATGACCTGTTTTGTGTGGTTCACTACTTGTTTCCACCTCTCAGCACTTATGCGATGAATTCCTTCTTTAGTGAGCCGTTCAACTTCAGCAACAGTAAACCTTTTGTTGTTTTCTGCAACATACCCTTTAACTTGAGCCCATATAAGCTCAATCGCATTAAAATGACAATGGTTAAGGTGGTAAACGTATCACTTTGTGACCCCTGCTCTCGATCAATTCATCTACATAATATCTTTTGTTCTGGGATTTGTGCAGTTTCACTAACTCCAAAAGTTCACATTTTTTTTAACTCGGCCTGTAGCTTGAACATTTTTTCTATGTAGCCATTCAATGATGTCAACTTTATTATTTTTGGTTTGTAGGAGCTTTATCAATTTGCTTCGAATGGTACGGAGCATTGTCCATGACTATTAATGAAGGCTCTTCTAGGTTATTTAGCATAGTTTCAGAACACCAATTGTAGAACTTGTCGTGGTCCATATCTTCATGGTAGTCACCAGTTTTTTTTGGATTTAAATAGTAAGAGGGAATTTCAACAAACCCCTTTGAAGAACCTGCATGACATAATATCAACCGCTCACCTTTTCCTACAGGCGTTGCCATTGTCCCCTGCAGTGACTCATCAGTCCATCCTTCTTTCAAACAATGCCCAGGCATTGACCCAAGTCTCATCTAGCCTAATTATACTATCAGAAATTCTCGTCTTTTATTTGGCGAAAGAAAACGCATCTCCAGGCAGCGATGTCACTTCTCTCCATAATCAACTTTTCTACCCGAAAATTTTCTCCACATAAACCCTTTTTTCTGTTAATATCTTTTTTAAGGAAGACAGAAAAAACCCTTTAAACAGATCCCTTTATTTTTTTTCAACGATGGGAAAATAGTTTTTTTTAAGGGCGGATATTCTTTTTTTAATGTAGTATTGATCAAAGGGGTCTTGTACCCGGGGTCTTCCTGAAAAACAAAAAGTTTTGTTAAAAGTTTTTCTCCCTTTCCTCTCTTTTCCTGGAGTTTTAAAATTGGGCTATTATTTTTTATTTTGTAATACTTTTTTCGTGTTTTTTTTCCCTTTCAAAAATCGCCCCAACTGTAAATTTTTTTGTTTTTTTTAAGGCAAACTGCGTTCGCTTTTATTGTTTTTTAACTGTAATCAAAGGACCTTTATTCGCTTTTTTTCTGGGCAAAATACTCCCGCACTTTTCCCCCCAAATTTTTCTCCCACTGTTCCCCCCATAGGTACCGGCCCCGGCCCGAAAATTTGTTTCTTTTGGGGTTCGAAATCCTAGGGCCTTCCCCATTTTCCTTGGGTTTATTCTTTGTTAAAAGTTGCTCCATTCTCAAAACTAAAAATTTAATTTTTAAAAAAATAACCCTTTAAAAAAGGTTCAAATTAAAAATTAAAAAAACCAACTCAAAACATTCTATCACTTTTAATTTAAGAATAATGATAACACAACCCCCGAACATCACTCAGTCACCGATCTACTAAACTAAAAAAAGAAATTTTCCCAGCCAATTTTTGGTTTGGTATAAGGTTCAATTTTTTCGTGGAAAAGGGTGCTAAAATTTTTGGGACAGGAAAGGCCGAGACGCCCGGGGGGTTGGCGGGTGGCCGTGGCGGTGGGGCGCGCGAACAAAATGGGGACACTAGGGCCTGGGCTTAACCCCGCCGTTTTGAAGCCCGCATGCTTCAAAGGAAACCCCAAATTATATATTAAAACCCCTTTCAGTAATCTTTTTTATAAAAAAATGCAAGTTCTAAATGATTTTTAAATAATGTTTTTTCAAAAAAATGCACGCGAAGCTATTTATGAACAAATTTAAATAACAGAGTTAACAGTAAATTTGGAAAAAAAATTAAAAACGCCGTTAATTGTATTCGTGGGGGGCCCCAGTTTTTAATAGTTGTTCCCAAAAGTGACTAGTAATTCCTTAAAAAGGAAAAAAATTTTTTTTGATGCTTTAATCACAGTTATTCCCACATCCCAAAATGGCAAATGCAAAAAAATTTTAATTCCAATTCGGGGTTTAAAAAAAAATTTAAATACGAATATTAAAAATTTAACGGAATAAAATACAAAATGTTTAAAACAAAGTGCTGAAAAAGTACTTAATGACCCATTTTAAAACCCGTTTAATTTGGAAAAATTAAAAAATTTCTTTTTTACGTTTCCCACAAAGGGTTTTGAAATAGAAGTTTGTACTTAAAATTTGGGGCCCCGCGGGCCCCTCCAGCCCGTCATTTCTTTCGATAAACAGAGTTTTAACCTTTCACGTTTGAAAAATTGGGAAAAACGGCCCCTAAATTTTATGCAAAAAAGTGATACTATAAACAATAATTTAAAAATAGATAAAAATTGATGATGTAATTTTCAAGAATTAGTATCAAAAATCCATTAAAAAAATGCATGTGTAAAAATCACTCACTCAAAGTAACCAAAATTTTAAAACCCCCCCTTTCCGATTTTTCCTAGGAAAAATTTAAAAATTTGGCACACTTGTTAAAATTTTCCCAAGGGAACAAAAAGGAAAAATTTAAAAATTTTACATTTTTGTTTTTAACCCAATAAATTTCGCTAAATGTGTGTCAGTTCGCCAAACAATTTTTTCTCCTGTTACCCATGGGGTGGTAGGGCCAGTTCCTTTTCAACCCCTTTTCCAAATTCCCCCCTAACCATCAAGGATAATTTTAAATACATTTTTTATTTATAACTGCTTACTTATAAACCCTTTTTTTTTTTTGCTGTAAACTATATAAACAGACCCGGGGGGCGTTGCTGGGGGCCCTAAGAAAGGGGGACGTTTTTTTTAATTTTTTTCTTTTAAAATAATATAAAAAGAATTGGGGCATGAAATAAATACATTTTATAATAAAGAGCCATGCCAAAAAAAGGAGTAAATTGTCCCTTAGCCAAAAAAAAAAAATTATAATGGTTTTTGGAAAAAGTATTAGATTAAATTTTACTTTTAACCTTTTTCAATTTTTTTTTTATAAATATTCGTTGTAAGGGTTTCTTTCATATTTTGTATGAAAAAATGCGTAAGCCCCTTAATATTTTTATATATTTTAAAGATTAAATGATAACATACTATATTCAAATTAAAATTTATCGCCCTTTTTTTTTTTAGAAAACATACTTTTTAATTGTAAAAATGTACTGTATTACCATCCCCCGTAATGCAAAACCCGATTAATTATCCTATAAACCCCCGACATTCTGCCCAAACTCCCATGTACATAAAATTTTTGGGTTTTTTTTTTTGAAGAAAGGGGGACTAGATTCATCATTTTTTCTGCTTTCCCATCAAATTTTATTTTAAAACCCTATAGATTCACGCAGAGATAATTTTCAAAAAAAATTCCATTCACTAAATTTTGATTTATTTCATAGATTAATAAATTTTTCCAAAAAAAAGACTATTTTTTTGAAGTACTTGTGGCCAATTTTACAGTGGGTTTTATAAACAACAAGTTACATCAAATCAAATAAAATCATTTTAAAAAAGGTAAATGAGTTCATCTATAAAGTTAAAAAAAAATAATCTCTTTGGTGCTTTGATTTCTAACAAATTAATAGTTTTTTAAAATCTAAAAGTTTTGGGAATCCCTTCCAAACTAAAAATATCGACATGGGTTGCAAAATATAACCCTTGTAGAAAAAAAAAAATACATTAATTTTTCAAACCCAAAAAATATTCATAATTTTCAAGATATTGGGTTCAAAAAAATTATTCTTGTAATTTTGATGACTTTTAAAGCATAAAAATTTAAATGATGTATCAAGCAACCGAAAAAAGTTAGGTTCCCCAATTTGTTTTGATTAGAAGTCCCTTAAAAAAATACCCTTTTAAAAATTTATTTTTGGAAAATTTAAAAAAATTGAAAATAGATCCCTTCTCGTTAGTACGTAACAAATGTGTAGGGAACCTAACATTATAGGTAAATGGGTCAAAAACGGGAATGGGTCGTTCCAATAGTGTACGCAAAAAAAGGGGAAATTTTCTCATTATGGTGGGCCATTTTTTCCCCCCAAAACCCCTTTGGGGACATTTTACAAAAGTGTTCGTAACTAGCCCATCCCCACCCTTTCTCGCTAAGTGGAATGGTTTGCTAACTGGAAAACCCCAAATTTTTCAATGTTTCGCTTTAAAAAAAACATCTCACCCTTTCCGCTAAGTGGAAAGTTCGCTTTAAAAGGAAACCAAACCCCTCTGGGGGGGCCCGGGGAAGTGGGCTGTTTGCGCTGGGACCGTCTTTGGGGTGTGGGTGAGCTAGTAAACATGTTTGGGAGTGGGTGAGTCAATAGCAAAGGGTTTAAAAATCTAAGAGGTTTGGGGTGGGTCGGAATTTCTTAAGGGGTTGAGAGGGCGGGATGGGTCGAGTAAAACACTCTTTTTATTAGGCGCTTAGGTGGGTCAGTATCAATGTACGCGTTTTGGTGGGTGGGTGGCTAGAGCAAGTACAATTTCTCTTCAGTACACTGGGCAAAATTTTGGGAGTTTTGGGGTGGGCCATAGCATCCCCTGGGCATATTGGGAGGGTTGGGGGGGGTCCCGGGCTCTGTACCGTCCCAAGAGGGGGGGGGGTTTTTGTTTGCCCCTGTACTTGGGCCAGGTGGGTGAATGGGGCGGGAAACAAATGTACAAATTGGGAGTGCGGTTCGGGTAGTCCCATGTTTTTAATATAAAAAAATACTAATGTACGTGGTATGGGTGGGTGGGGGGGGTTTAAAAAAACCCCCAGTGCTTATGAAATCACTATAAAGGGACCACGATGAGTTTTACTTATGACTTGCGAGTGGGAAAATCCCTTTTTTTTAAAGGGGGGGGTTGGGGAAAAAATTTTCCCTCGCAAAATGGGAAAATTTGTGCCCGTTCCCCCTTTTTGTGTTTCAAGTACAAGCTTAGGTACAGTTAAAAAAGTTATAAATGCATATAGTAAACAAATATTATTTTTAAAAAACATTTTGAAAAATAAAGGGTTTCTGAATAAAAAAAGAAAAAATTAAAAGAATTTTATAAAATGTAACTACCCTTGTTTCAAAAAGTTATTATATTTTAAGCCCAAAAAAAAAAATTTTTTTGAACTTTTTTTACGTATCTGTATTAGGGAAAGAAAAAAGGGTGTGTTTAAAAAAATATTTTTAAATTTAAACATAATAATAGTTTTAAACTTTTGGTTTCATTGATAAAATCATACACCCCAAAATTTGGGAAAAAAGGGGATTTAGAGCTGAAATACAAATGTGGTAGTTTTTTCCCCTAGATTTTCCCAAGTTTCCTATTTGTATATAAATACCACTGTAGTGTAGGGGTGGGCGGGTGGGTTAGTACCAATATATTTTTATTTTGGGGGGCGGGGGGGTTATTAAAACTGTACGGGGGGGCGGGGGGAGTTAGTACCACTGTACGTTTACGTTTTGGGCGGGTGGGGTTTGTACCCCTATTGTTTTCGGGTTTGGCCCGGGTGAGGTTTTGTTCCACTGTAAAGTGTACGGGTGGGCGGGTGAGTTAGTACCACTATATGTTTAAAGGGTGGGCGGGTGAGTTAGTACCAAAATTTTCGTGAAAGGGTGGGTTAGAAACCCCTATATGTTTAGGGTGGGCGGGTGAGTTAGTACCCCTGTAGTGTACGGGGGGTTTAGTACAACTGTACTGGAGGGTGAGTTTGGGTACCACTATTTTGTTTACGAGTGGGCGGGGTGATTTTGTAACACAGTAAAGTGTACGGGGGGGTTAGTAACCCCTGTATAAAGTACGGGTGGGGGTTAATAAAAACGTACGTGTAAAGGGTGGGCGGTTTGAGGGGGGTCTGGGGGGTCGAGTAGGCCCCAAAAGCCCCTGTACTTGTCTGGGAGGGGGGGTTTGTCAGTATCTATCAGCGTCTTTTTGAGAGGGGTGGGCAAGAGCACAAATACATATTTGGGGGGGGGGGAGAGAGAGAGAGAGAGAAGAGAAGAGATGAAGGGGAGAGAGAAAGAGAGGGAGAGAGAGAGAAGAAGAGAGAGAGGAGAGAGAGGGAGAGAGAGAGAGGGAGAGAGGGAGAGAGGGGGAGAGAGAGAGAGAGAGAGGGGAGAAGAGAGAGAGAGAGAGAGAGAGAGAAGGGGAGAGGAGAGAGCGAGAGAGAGCGAGAGAGAGAGAGAGAGAGAGAGAGAAGAGAGGAAGGGGAGGGGAGAGAGAGAGAAGGAGAGGAGATAGAAAGGGAGAGAGAGAGAGAGGGGGAGAGAAAAGAAGGGGAAAAGAGAGGGAGAGAAAAGAGAGGAGAAGAGAGGGAGAGGGGAGAGAAAAGGGGAGAGGGGGAGAGAGAGAGAGAGAGAGAGGAGGAGAGAGAGAGGAAAAGGAAAAAGAGGGGAGAGAGAGGAGAGAAGGGGAGAGAAGGGGGAGAGAGAAAAAGGGGAGAGGAGGGGGGAGAGAGGGGGGAGAGAGAGAGAGAGAGAGGAGGGAGGGGGGAGAAGAGAGGGTTTTAGAGGGGGGAAGAGAGAGAGGGAGAGAGAAAAGGGGAGGAGGGAGAAGGGGGGAGAGGGAAGAGGGAGGAGGGGAAGGGGAGAGAGAGAGAGAGGAAAAGAGAGAGAGAGGGGAGAGAGAGGGGGGAGAGAGAGGGGAGAGAGAGAAGAGAGAGGGGGAGAAAAAGAGAAGAGAGGAGGGGGGAGAGAGAAAAGGGGGGGAGAGGGGGGTGAAGAAGGGGGGGGGAGGGGAGAGGGGGGGGGAGAGGGGGAGAGGGGGGGAGAGAAAAAAGGGGGGGAGGGGGAGAGGGAGGGGGAAAGAGGAGGGAGAGAGAGAGAAGGGAGAAGGGAGAGGGGAGAGAGGGTAGAAGAGAGGGGAGGGAAAAGAGAGAGAGAGAGAGAGAGAGAGAAAAAGAGGAAAAGAGAGAGAGAGAGAGAGAGAGAGAGAGAAGAGAGGGGGAGAGAGAGAGAGGGGAAGGAAGGGTAAAAAAGAGAGAAGAGGGGAGGAGGGGAGGGGAAGAGAGAAGAGAGGGGGAGGAAGAGGGGGAGAGAGAGAGAGAGAAAGAGAGGGGAGAGGGGGAGAAGAGAGAGAGAGAGAGAGGAAAAGAGAGAGAGGGAGAGAGAGAGGAAGAAGGGGAGGGGAGAGGGGGAGAGAGGGGAGAAGAGAAGAAGAGAGAGAGGGGGAGAGGGGAGATAAGGGGAGAAAAAGAGGGGGAGAGAGGGGAGAGGGGGAAGATAGAGAGAGTGGGGGAGAGAGGAGAGAGAGAAGAGAGAGGGGGAGAGAAAAAGAGAGAGAGAGGAGAGAGAGAGAGAGGAGGGGGAGAAAAGAGAGGAGAAGAGAAAAGGGGAGAGAGAGAGAGAGAGAGAGAGAGGGGAGCAGAGAGAGAGAGAGAGAGAGAGAGAGAGAGGGGGAGGGGGAAAAGGGGGAAGAGAGAGAGAGGAGAGAGAAGAGAGAGAGAGAGAGAGGGGAAGGGGAGAGAGAGAGAGAGAGGGGTAGAGAGAGAGAAGGGGAGAGAAGAGAGAGAGAGAGAGAGAGAGAGAGGGAAAAAAAAGGGGGGGAGAGAGTTTAAAAGGGGTTGGGGGAGGGCCCAAAAAAGGGGAGGGGCCCGAGAGAGGACCGAGGGAAAGGGGGGGGGGTTAACCCGGGGGGGGGAGGGAAAGGGGCCCTTGGGAAAAGGGTTTTAAAAAAAAAGGGGGGGGGTTAAGTGAGAGAGAAAGGGAGGGAAGGGCGCCGGGGGAAAACATTTTTGGGGTTTAAAAGGGGGCTTGGAGCCCCCGGGGAGGGGGAGGAGGGGGGGGAGAATGGGGAAAGGGGGTAGATGGGGGGGGGGGGGGGGGGAGTGGCCAAAACCCTTGGGGGGAAAAAACCCCCCAAGGAAGGAGTTTCCCATTTTTTTTAAAATTTTTAAAGGGAAAAGGGGGGAAAACCCCCGGGGCCTTGGGGGAGGGAAGGGGGAAAAAAAGGGGGGGGGGGGCCCCCCCCCCCCCGGGTTTTTCCCCCACCCTTTGGGGAAAAAATTTTTTTTTGGGAAAAGGGGGGGGGCCCCAAAAAAACCCCTTTTTTAAAGGGTTAAGGGGGAAAAAAATTTTTTGGGAGGAGGGAAGGGGAAAAAGAAAAGAAAGTTTTGGGGGCCTTTTTCCCCTCCCCTGGTGACAAATTAGCAAAGCCATATTTAAAAGGGGGGCTTGTCTTTGGGTCTTGGTTCGGTTAGGGGGCGGGGGGAAAAACCTGTACCGTCTTGGGGGGGGTGGCCCGCATTTCCAGAACCCTTTTTTCACTAAAACCTTTTTAAAATAAATAAAAATAAATCCTTTATTGCATTAAAAAATTTTTAAAAAAAAGTGTAAACGCAAACGTCATAAAAACAATTAAATTTAACCTAAGGCTTTTAAAAAAAACAAACATTCAAAAACAATTTAAAAACACCCAAACATCCCTACAAGGAGGGGCATTCACACAAATCTAAACCCAAAAGTTTTTGAAACTCCCAAAAAAGCAAGGGATTTTGGGTTTAGCCAATTAAGTTGGTTTTCCCAGGTTTTTTGTGCTAGGAAATCCTCCGATAAAATTAAAAAAAAACCTGGGACAAACAGTATGTTTTCTCAAAACAGGTTTAAATATTTTTGAATTTGGGCCTTTTTAATTTTTTTTTAGGTAAACTTTTTTAATTTTAATTTTACACCCCCCTGCGAGGGCAGGGTTTTTTGATAGGGGCAACCCTTCTGTGTTGGGCCCAGTAAAGGTAGGGCCTTCTGCCTCTAGTATTATAGTTTTTGTAAGGTTTTTAAAATGCCCCCTTTTCAGGTTGATTTGGACCTTTCAAAAAAAAATTGTTTTTAGGAAAAATTTTAAAACAAAGGGGAGTCAAAAAGCTTTAGTTTTTTTGAAACATTTTGGTTTTTCACGACTCTCTTGGTCCCTTAAATTTTTCAAAAAAATTCGGGCTTTCCTTCTTTTTGGGAGTCCCTTTTAAAACTCTCAAGAAATTTAATATAACCCCCCCAAACCCCCAAAATCACCAGGGGTTTTATAGGAAAAAAGGGGAGGGGTTAAATGAACCATTTAAAAACCGGGCCCTCATTTAAACCCCCAATAGGGGGAGTATTTAGGGGGAGGTTTCCCCAAATACATAAATGCCGAGGATAAAATTTTTGATTATAAAAAAAAAAAGGGTTTAAAAAAGTTGACCATGTGGGGAAAAGGGTGAACCAATTCCCTTTTTACATAAATTTAAGAACAAAGTGGGTTTAAAATATTGAAAACCCTTTGGGGGGGCCATAACTCCCGGGTGTTTGGATTTTGAAAGTTTGTTTAAATTTGACTTGCTGAGATCGATGGTTTTAAAAATTTTAAATTTTTTAAAAAAAACCCCAGGGTGGGAAAACCCTAAAACCAAAAACGCCAAGTTTTTGTAAATAAATTTTACTTTTAGTCAAAAGCAAAACGAAAAACCTTGGGAAAAGGGCTAAAAAAAAAATACACCCAGGGGGGTTTCTTAAAGGGCCCTTTAAGGCCCCCCGACAATTTTTATTTGTCAAGGCTACAACTGCTTTTTGTAGTCATTTTTCCTTTCCTAAAAAAACCAAAAAATGAATTTTGTGAAAACACATTTTTGTTTTTTTTTTAAAAAAAATTCATCAACCGGGGGAGAAAAAGGTTTTGAAAAAATTTTTCTGGGAAAACGGGGTAAAATAGAAAAAAGGGCCCGAAATTATCTATTGGAATGGGGATCTCCTTTTTTAAAAAAATTTGGGGTTCCCTTTTTCTGCCTTAAGAGAACATATAGGAAATTGGGGGGGGTTTGGGGTAGTAACACCCAGACATGTTGGCAGGGTAGGTGGGTCAGTATTACTAAACGCGTTTGAAAGGGGGAAAAAAGGGACTAGATATTGGGTTGGGGGGGCGGGTGGGTCAGTTTTCACTTAAATGTCCGGGAGGGGGCTATGGGCAAGTTTGCCCAACCCGTACTTTGTTTAAGGGGGGGGTTCCCCCTTTTTAACTCAGCTGGTTTTTTGAAAGTTTCCCGGTATTCCACAAAATAATTTTCAATACGAAAGGGTAAGGAATCGTCAAAGGGGAAAAACTTAAACCAAAAAGGGGACACCAACCAAAAGAAATAGGTTTCTTTGGGTTTTAAAACAAACCCAGCCCGGAAAAATTGCTGGGCCCGGAAGTTTGGGAAAAAAAAAACAAAAAAATCCCTTCAAAATGTTTGGATTAGTGGTCAATGTGCATCATGGGGGTGAGTCCGGGACAAGTGTGCGGGGGGTGACAAAGGGGGCAGGAGTTGGTACGGGCACCAAGGATGGTTTTCAAGCAAGTGAAAACCCGTGCTAACCGGGGGCGTACCAGAGTTGGGGACTGCACTGGTTCCCCCAAAGTCCCCTTTCACTAACATTGATCACATCCGGGGTTTTTGGCCCCGTTAAGAGGTACCCAAAAGGGGTTTTAAAAAAAAAAAAATGTGTTAAAAAAAACGAGCAGTTTTGGAATAGTATTATAAAAAAAATTAATACATTAATAAGTGGTTAAATGTAATAAATACAATTACCAACTGAAGAAATTATTAATTCTTGATCAGTATTACGCCGATTGTCAAGATATGGGCGAAATTGAGGTTCGAATGAGTGTGATGAATGTAAAATGTAATTAATAACATTAATTTCATTTTTTTTGCTAAAAGCAAAAGAGTGTGGTCATTTTTGTTAACCAAGGTCCACTGTTCCTTAGAAAGAACTATTTATTAATATTCCAATAGCTAGGACAACTTGGGATCTACAACTTTACGTGGAATCCGAACCACGATCTGATTTACAGCTAATTTATAAGCCTGACACTCTCAGTTATCTTCCCTGCACAACATCTGAACTTTGACTACAATCCGACATGGATACTCCAGACTTCTCAAGTAGAGTCCACGTCGCTGGCAACCACTGAGTGGACGCTATGTTGGTATTAGGACTGAGCATAGAAACTAAATAGTTGATAAGAAGTATATGGAAAAACACGGATAGTGAAAAAAACTCAAACACACGTAAAAAAAAAGGAAACAATAAAATATTAAATATATTTCAAAAAAATATGATCAAATATATTAACAATGTAATACTAGATTATTTCAACACGCATGAGTAAAAAATGCCGAATAATTCATTATGTTTTCAATTAATTTTCATAGTTTAGAGAATATTAAGTATAAATCGATTAGCTAATAAATTGTCTAAAAGAATTATTGCATATTTTTTGTCTCATAAGGTTATTTTGAACATAAGAATAACGTTAAAAATATAAATTAGGAGTAAAAATTGAAATATAACGTGAATTAGAATCAATGTTGGCAACACTGTGGAAATGCAGGGGTAAGTGTCTATGCGTCTATCTGCAGGGATAAGTCTATCCGTGTAAAACATGGCCGAATTTATAATTCAGAAGCACATATCCCTGCGCAGGGCTATGTGTCTATGCGTCAACTGCTGCAGGGGTATGTGCTTATACGTGTGTATATATATATATATATATATATATATATATATATATATATATAACTACAACTATAAAATATAACTATATATAACTATATATAATAAAAAAAAATATATATATAACTAAAAATTACAGTTAAATTTTTATCTTAATGTTGACTGTTTTTATCAAAATTAAAAAAAACTGCCTCCAGATGAGATATGCTGATTACACTTAACTGATTGCAAATTCCTTGAATGCTTAAATGAACAAACTAAACGAAAAAAATAATATTTATAAATATATTCAAAGAGAGTAATAAACAACAATAAGTTAAGATCAACAACTTACTAAACTTTTGGAACGGGTGGGTTACTAAAAAATAAATGTGACTTATACACTATAAAACACCTACTGTATTGTATATGATTTGATGTCCTGTTAAAATAAATGTGACTTATACACTATAAAACACCTACTGTATTGTATATGATTTGATGTCCTGTTAAAATAAATGTGACTTATACACTATAAAACACCTACTGTATTGTATATGATTTGATGTCCTGTTAAAATAAATGTGACTTATACACTATAAAACACCTACTGTATTGTATATGATTTGATGTCCTGTTAAAATAAATGTGCCTTATACACTATAAAACACCTACTGTATTGTATATGATTTGATGTCCTGTTAAAATAAATGTGCCTTATACACTATAAAACACCTACTGTATTGTATATGATTTGATGTCCTGTTAAAATAAATGTGACTTATACACTATAAAACACCTACTGTATTGTATATGATTTGATGTCCTGTTAAAATAAATGTGCCTTATACACTATAAAACACCTACTGTATTGTATATGATTTGATGTCCTGTTAAAATAAATGTGACTTATACACTATAAAACACCTACTGTATTGTATATGATTTGATGTCCTGTTAAAATAAATGTGACTTATACACTATAAAACACCTACTGTATTGTATTTGATTTGATGTCCTGTTAAAATAAATGTGCCTTATACACTATAAAACACCTACTGTATTGTATTTGATTTGATGTCCTGTTAAAATAAATGTGACTTATACACTATAAAACACCTACTGTATTGTATATGATTTGATGTCCTGTTAAAATAAATGTGCCTTATACACTATAAAACACCTACTGTATTGTATATGATTTGATGTCCTGTTAAAATAAATGTGACTTATACACTATAAAACACCTACTGTATTGTATATGATTTGATGTCCTGTTAAAATAAATGTGCCTTATACACTATAAAACACCTACTGTATTGTATATGATTTGATGTCCTGTTAAAATAAATGTGACTTATACACTATAAAACACCTACTGTATTGTATATGATTTGACGTCCTGTTAAAATAACGAGCTTTATGCCCGCCATTTTCATTGCCTAATATTATAAATTCAACTTTAAACAACATATTTTTAGCATAATAGGTTTTATATAAAAAAATATTTCTCATGGATTTTAGCACCGATGGAATCGTGGATGGTTTAGAGTGAGGCCAACTCACTGACACGACAACTGCGCGCGCCGCACAGTCGTGTTTCTTTGTCACTTATTACCGACTAAACTATACATATTGGTGAAAAAAGTTTCAAATAAAAAATAAAGTACCAGTTTTTATCTTTAAATTTCCCGCTGACGAAACTTACCTGACCAAAAAATAAAAAACTTTCTCACAGGTCGACTTTTCCATGTCTTTTCTCAAATATATGAACTAATTTTTACTTCTATTATATTATTACACATTATTTTTTTTTATAATCAATTCATACTAACACAGTAAGCATCCACTACTTCCGTATAAAGTTTACACAAATTTTCAAAATGTTCAATCAATATTTATTCACTTAAAATGCAGTGTAATTGAATTGTGGCCTCTAAAAACTGAATCTCCAAGGGTTAAACGTTTTTAAAGCATATGGTAATTTTTTTAAATTATTAACTTATTTTTTATTTATTTTATACCTTTAATAACAGGCAATAAATATTTTCCCAACCATTTCCATTCGAACATTTGATTTTATGATTACTTTTGATAAGCGAGCCAACGTTTTTATACAGTGCTGTGCCTCAAAAACTCCCATTTGATTAGCATTGCTTATGGGCTTACCGTACTGCATTCTCAATAGAGTATAGTACCTAATTCTTCGAATTGGATTCATAGCATCACATTGTCACATCAACATTGTCGTTTCCGAGTTTGCAAGGGTTTACAAAAAAATTAATTTCTCATTAACATGTTTGAATTGTTAAATGAGACTTGTACTAATCTAATCACAATGAATAACACTATCATCAATCCAAAGAAATTACTTTATTATTATTATTCTCGCTACAGTGACAGGTTAAAGACAATTCACGCGTAATTTCAGTCATAAAAACGTATTCTTAAATACAAATGCCACAATACAAAGCAAATTAGTTCAGCAAAATCTCCAGCATAATTTTTACTTAAAGAATATAACATGGTGGACACTATACAATTAGTTTGAAAATGATTGCTTACTTATTTTAAGTTTGACAGCAAATTAAAGCTCAGAGTTTTGTCATTTCAGACCAGTGGCGCGTGGCCGTTTCTGGTATTGTAAATGTTCAAGTAATGTAATAATGGAATTAAATATTTGCCAAGTGTTCCCAAAGAGCCAATTAGTGCGGCAGATTACATTTGTAAATTGCTAATTACTGCAGTAAAGCATTATTCAAGGCAAACTGTAATATCCCTAGCTGCAAGTAAAGTTAAACACCAATTCATAAGGACTCTGTACTTATTTAAACAGTCAAGCAACGTTGACTTTCTTGGCTTATTACAAGAATAATCTTTATCTACTTGTTTACACAGTTGATTCACATTTTAGAGAATTAAACTTCAAAAGACAGTAAAGGAAAATGTGATGAAGGTATTTACTTCCTTTTACATACTAGAAATAAACTAATATAACACATATGACTTACATACAAATATTCATACAATCACTGGAACATGTTAAAAAACATATTTAACGTTATTAGTGGTAAAACAACTAAATTTAATATTTTCCTTCGTCCTTTTAAAAGCAGAAACTAAGGCATTATCAACAGCCTAACTTAAATATTGTTGTCGGACAAGTAATTACATGTTACATACACAGTGGTGTCATGTTTACGTCCACTGTGTAGTAACACTGGCATACATTGTGCACGTAGGGTTACATCAATTGTGTAAGTCTTTCTTACATAAAATGCACACGTCACGCTTATATTCATTGTGCAAGTCATGCTTACATACACTGGCACGTCATGCTTTCATCCATTGTTCATGTCAAGCTTACATCTATTGTGCACGTCATGCTTACGTACACTATAACGCCGTGCTTCCAACTATTGTTACCGTCATCCTTGCATACACTGTGACGTCATATTTACATACACTGTGATGTCACACTTAGTACATTTCGCACGCCATCCTTACACTGTGATGTCACGCTTACATACACTATGCACATCATGTTTTCATCCACTGTGCACGTCATCCTTGCATACACAATGACGTCATGCTTACATATACTGTTACGTAATACTTCGGTAAATTGTGCACGTTACCCTTTCATACACTGTGACGTCATGCTTACATATACTGTTACGTAATGCTTCGGTAAATTGTGCACGTTACCCTTTCATACACTATGACGTCATGATTACATATCCTGTTACGTAATGCTTCGGTAAATTGTGCACGTCATCCTTTCATACACTATGACGTCACGCTTACATATACTGTTACGTAAAGCTTCGGTAAATTGTGCACGTTACCCTTTCATACACTGTGACGTCATGCTTATAAACACGGTGACGTAACACTTACATCTACTGTGTAGTAACGCTGACATACATTACGTACGTGATGCTTACCGACCAAACTATGCGCGCGTCAGTCGGCTAAAAATTTTAATTATTTAAAATTATGACTTCTGAATTAAATGTTTTGAAAATTATAGTCGCATATAGTTTGAGAAGCGTTGTTGTGAATATTTCTCACTGGAATAATAATTTTACTTTAATTTAAAAGTCACTAATCATATTAACGCTGTTTGAAGTTACATCATTGGATGATTACAATGTGAAACAAATTATTTATAGGATTGAATCAGTATTTAAAGACGCATTTCAGCTAATTCAGTGGTTATTCATTGTTTACTGGTAATTAGCGCCATTTACCCGAACGTAACACGGATTAACCGCAAATACCAGTCATAAATAAAACATATTTTACTGAGATACAAAATTGATATATATTTTTGGACGATAATAGAAATTTATAAAGTGTTAAACATTTATAATTGATCAATATCTTAGCAAATATGAATACAAAATCTATGTTCAAATATTTTCTTTATCTTTTAAATATTTCAACAGACAAAAAGCGATAATAATTCAACAAAACAGATTTCTTAAGCACAACTATTGTTACCTAATAAATGACAAAATAATAATAATAATAATAATACAATTAATTTACTCGGATATATAAATTGGAACATATTCACGAAGTAATTATGTTTATTATAAACAGTTACCAGTTAATGGAGTATCTCGAAAATGTATGAGTCAGTATAGCAGAATTTTTAAAATATATTTTATACAAGACTAATTGTGAATGTCTACTTCACAACTTCCGTACGTTTAAGATTTTACGTATATATGCTTTAGTTCTAAATGGCTGAAGATTACAAGGGCAAAAACATAATAGTAGGCCTTAAGTAAAGTTGTTTGATATTGAAAATAATTTTTCCAAGTGCTACCTTTTATATTTTGGCAACGCTTCTAGTGACAAATTCATTAAATGGATATTGTCTGCATTATTTGACTGACAACATTCTTAAATGAAATCTCACCTGGTATTAAGATCTCACTTTTTATATTTTCCTTAAAACAATGTACGACAAAAATTACAAAACAAATTACGAAGTAAATCGTGCTTACCAGAATTGTAAACTATTTAAAACAATACAATTGCCTTAAAATAACTGTCTTTAAGTATAACATATTCCATTCTATTTCCACTATGACTTTATTTAAACATGTCTAAAGTGAAAAACAGATAAATTTACATTATGATCTCCGTAATTAAGTTTTCGATATATAAAGTTATTTTAATGAAACCAAAATATGTTATGCAGTTAAAACTCATTGTTTTAAACTTCGTCCTATAACTTCAAAACTTATGTTATATGATTAAAAATAATTTCTTGTCATATTAATTGTTGGTATAAGTACAATACACGTCAACGCCCCACAACATAAATTATAACAAAAAATACAAATCTTAAAAATAAATCGAAGAGCCGTAATACTTGTACAATTTGTACTTGTATCGTAATTAATGTGTGTTGTGTGACGTTCTATTGTATATTATTAAAAACCTTGATTGTTGATGTTGAAATTATGAATTCATACGAAAATATTTATTTCATTTCTTAGTCAACCCTTAGAAACTGATAATGGCATGTGGTTTTAGAACTTAATGCGAAAAACGATTCGTATAAAACCAAATTTTATTTACTAAGTCTTAAATTGAGCTTCGTATTTTAGTAATCGTCTATTAGTATCAATACAACTTGTACATTATAGTCCAACAATTGTGAATGTTCAGCTTGTAGTATCTCAAACATACAAATTGAGTTTCATATTTAATAATCGTCTATTAGTTTCAATACAACTTGTACATTATTGTCCAATAATTGTGAATGTTCAGCTTGTAGTATCTCAAACATACAAATTGAGTTTCATATTTAATAATCGTCTATTGGTTTCAATACAACTTGTACATTATGGTCCAACAATTTTGAATGTTCAGCTTGTCGTATTTTAAACATACAAATTGAGTTTCATATTTAATAATCGTCTATTGGTTTCAATACAACTTGTACATTATGGTCCAGTAATTTTGAATATTCAGCTTGTATTATCCCAAACATACAAGTTGAGTTTCATATTTAACAATCGTCTATTTGTTTCAATACAACTTGTACATTATGGTCCAACAATTTTGAATGTTCAGCTTGTCGTATTTTAAACATACAAATTGAGTTTCATATTTAACAATCGTCTATTAGTTTCAATACAACTCGTAGACTACATTATGGTCCAATAATTGTGAATGTTCATCTTGTCGTACGAGGTACGATCAAAAAGTTCCAGGACTTTTTACATACTATGAGAATGGAATGTATCCCAGCGATGCGGTTGGCACCATTGTATTCCCTGACTCAACAGTAACACAGCTGTGTTTTCAGATCAATCATAACATCACTGAAAGTAACATTAGCACAGATTGTTTGAGGTTAGTTTTATAGAGTTTGGCTATTTTTTGTTTAATGAAAATGAATGTGAAAGAAGAGCAACGTGTTTGTGTGAAGTTTTGTGTGAAACTGAACAAAACTTTTTTGAAACCTTTTTGATGTTACAAGAGGCTTTTGGTGAAGAATGTCTAAGCCGATCATGTTGCCATCAGTGGTTCAAGAGGTTTAAAGATGGCCGAACATCCACAGACGACGATGCTCGTTCCGTACGCACTTCAACGTCAATCAATGATTACAATGTTGCTAAAGTGAACGCTCTCGTACGATCAGACCGTCGACTAACAATCCGTGTAATGTCAGAAGAGTGTAACATTTCATTTGGGTCAAGTCAGGAAATTTTAACTGAAAAACTTCAAATGCGTCGTGTTGCAGCAAAGTTTGTGCCAAAACTGTTGACTGAAGACCAAAAACAACACCGAATTCATGTTTCTGAGGAACTTCTTCAAAAGGCAAATGACGACGAAAGCTTCTTGAAACATGTCATTACGGGAGACGAGACATGGTTTTTTGGTTACGATGTGGAAACAAAAGCACAATCATCACAATGGACATCAAAAGGCTCTCCAAGACCCAAGAAAGCACGTCAAGTCAAATCAAATGTGAAGGTCATGCTTACGGTTTTCTTTGACTGTAAAGGTGTTGTCTACTATGAATTCCTTCCACAAGGTCAAACAATTAATCGTTTGTTTATCTTGAAACCCTCAGAAAATTGCGTAATGCTGTGAGAAGAAAGAGACCTGAGCTGTGGCAAAGTGGTGATTGGGTCCTTCACCATGACAATGCTCCTGTTCACTCTGCATTAGTTATCCGTGACTTTTGTGTCAGAAACGCAATGACTGTCACTCCTCAGCCCCTACTCACCTGACCTGGCTCCAGCCGACTTTTTTCTTTTCCCGAAGCTCAAGAGACCCATGAAAGGATGAAGATTTCAAACAGTTGACGAAATTAAAGAAAAAACGACGGAACTGCTAAACACCTTTACAAAAGAAGAGTTTACTGGGGCCTTTGATCAGTGGAAACACCGGTGGGAAAAGTGTGTAGCTTCCCAAGGGGAGTACTTTGAAGGAGACAAATTCGAATAACCTGTATGTTGTATGAATAAATGTATAAAAATTCAGTCCTGGAACTTTTTGATCACACCTCATATCTCAAACATACAAATTGAGTTTCATATTTAACAATCGTCTATTAGTTTCAATACAACTTGTATATTACGGTCCAATAATTTTGAATGTTAAGCTTGTAGTATCTCAAACATACAAATCGAGTTTCATATTTCACAATCGTCTATTAGTTTCAATACAACTTGTACATTATGGTCCAATAATTTTGAATGTTCAGATTGTAGTATCTCAAACATACAAATTCAGTTTCATATTTAACAATCGTCTATTAGTTTCAATACAACTGGTACATTATGGTCCAACAATTTTGAATGTTCAGCTTGTACTATCTCAAACATACAAATTGAGTTTCATATTTAACAATCGTCTACTAGTTTCAATACAACTTGTACATTATGGTCCAACAATTTTGAATGTTCAGCTTCTACTATCTCAAACATACAAATTGAGTTTCATATTTAACAATCGTCTATTAGTTTCAATACAACTGGTACATCATGGTCTAACAATTGTGAATGTTCAGCTTGTAGTATCTCAAACATACAAAATGAGTTTCATATTTAACAATCGTCTATTAGTTTCAATACAACTTGTACATTATGGTCCAACAATTTTGAATGATCAACTTGTAGTATCTCAAACATACAAATTGAGTTTCATATTTAACAATCGTCTATTAGTTTCAATACAACTTGTACATTATGGTTCAACAATTTTGAATGTTCAGCTTGCAGTATCTCAAAAATACAGAACATATATTTTAAGAACATACAAACTAGTATATAACAGAAAGAGCTCTTGTAGTTTTATGAAATAAGGGGTACATTGAAGTTTAAGTCTGCAATGATCCCTCGTTATTTAGAAATGTGCTGTATTTCATGAGTATTTGTGAAGCCGTGACGTCATTGAGCACCTGTATCCGACCGTCTGTCTGTAGACACAAAGCACTCGTATAATGAACCTCATTAGAAACCAAGTTCAAAATATTTTACTTTAAATCTGGAATAAAATATAATGTACTTTGTATATGTAATCAATTAATAAAAGGTTGTCCCAGTTATAACATCGGATTTAAACTTTGAACATAAAATTTATTTCCATATTAAATAAACATATCTACATATAAAAATAAACTAGTTTATTTCCACTTGCTTATAAAATACTGTCTGGTATGGCCTCTGCAGTTAAAGGCAAACTATAACTCTTTTTTAAAAGTATACTTCTATAAACTCTTGCGACTGAATGTCATTATGAGCATAACGGATTTCCTCTTTGAGGTCTTAAGTAGTCTGACTATTTCTAAGAGGTTATTTGAAGTCGCTTGTAGACATCGATAGGCCACAGACCTTTCGTAACCTAGAAGAAAACACTCGTGTTGTTAAGGTCGTTCAGCCGCAAGAGAGAGATGGCCATATTAGATATAGTGTTTTATAAGTGAGCGGAAATAACTGCAAGTTATTTTATTAATTTAGTGTGGAAATAAATTGGATGTCAACAATTTAAACCGGGAGTTCCCTAAGACCATATACACATATAAACTAGTTAAAACTGAAAATGTTTTAACCTTTGTATATTATAGTTCTTGTCATAGCCACGTTTTAAATTATTTTACGATAAGATCTTACATACATCTTTAACACTATAAATGAAACAGAACTAAAGTATACGTTTAACTACTTACATAAAAAGACGAACAATATTTTCATGAAGAATTGGTGACCGATCGAAAAACCAAACAATATAATCAACAGTTTTGGGCCAGTTAGTTTAGTAATTACATATGATGCATTACAATTGTCACATACTCTAAGCCTCACTGTATCGACCAAAATACTATATAATTTTTATGTTCATATGGGAACCTTTAAACAATGATCAGACTAGAATTTTTCATAGTAAATTAACGAATTTATAATAAATGCCACAAGAAGTTAGTTTCAGAGTTAATTACGTGAGTGAAAAGCTAATTAGTCTGTCGTTAAACTCTCAGATATAAACATGTCGCAAACAAATTCTCTTTCCTAAACGTTTTATTAATTCTCTGAGATGGAAAGTAAATAAGCAATTAATAAATAAAATATATAACTGTTGTATTTAATCCGCTTTAATGAACCCACCTGTTTAGATGGTTGAGGGGAATGGTGTGGGTGGCTGGTGCATAACTCTTGGCGAGTTAAAAAACCGGGTTTTCGTTAGTAACTATTTCTGGTTATATGCGTTAGATTACTTTGGAAGGGGGGGGGTTGTAAAATAGCTGTAATGTTGAGAGTAGAGTTAATTATATTTCTGTTGCATACTCATCAGTCGAAAATCCAAATCCCTAAATATAAGTAGAACTAATAGTCAGACATTTTAATTACAATTATAACAAACAATTATTCATATTAAGTTTCACTTTTATAGATGATAAAACAATATCCTTCAACCTATCTTAAACGTCCACTTAATCCTCGTCATTCAAAATACACCTCTCCACCTATCTTAAACATCCATTTACTCATCGCCATTCAATAATCACTCCTCAACCTATCTTAAACGTCCATTTACTACTCGACATTCAAACAATATTCTTCACCCATACATTTACTCTTCGCCACTCAAACAATACTTAAACAGTATCAGTTGTTAATTGCAACAATCACTATACCACGCAGCGGGAAATAATTCAAGCCATCTTAAATGTCCAAATTCTACTCCACCATTCAACAATACTTTATCACCCATCTATTCATAGCCGTTCAAACAACACCCCTCAACCTATCTTAAACATCCCGTTATTCTTCACCAAGCAAACATCAACCCTAACCCTATCTTATAAGTCCATTTACTTACCGTCACTCAAATAATACCACTCAAACCATCTTAAATGTCCTTTTACTAATTCCCATTCAACAAAACCCCTCAAACCATCTTAAACGTCCATTTACTTCTCAGCATGTAAAGAATAGTTCTCAAACCAAATAAAACGCCCATTTACTCTTTAACGTTTACCGTAACAAATTTCATCTCATATATTTGTGATAATACTATACCGACGTAATCATTTCCTAGAACAATGTAACTTAAAATAATAACTAATAATTTTAAATACACAGTATTACACAAACATATAAACTAATTTAAAAACCGAAAAAGGTAGTTTTTGTACTAAATGACCGGACTAAGGGCTGAATAGTCGATAAATGGATCACTTCTTGAGACAAGATGATGTGCCGACTGAAGGTGTTGAATGGAACCGTTAATCTCCATCACTGTACAAACAACGACCAGTAAGTCACGGAGCTCTCTGGTCCTAGAGGTGGACAGTCGATAAATGGATCACTTCTGGGGACAAGGAGTGATGTGCCGACTGAAGGTGTTGAATGGAACCGTTTATCTCCATTCCCTGTACAAACAACGACCAGTAAGTCACTGAGCTCTCTGGTCTCAGAGGTGGACAGTCGATAAATGGATCACTTCTAGAGACAAGATGATGTGCCGACTGAAGGTGCTGAATGGAACCGTTTATCTCCATCACTGTACAAACAACGACCAGTACGTCACTGCGCTCTCTGGTCCCAGAGGTGGATAGTCGATAAATGGATCACTTCTGGGGTCAAGGAGTGATGTGCCGACTGAAGGTGTTGAATGGAACCGTTTATCTCCATCACTGTACAAACAACGACCAGTACGTCACTGAGATCTCTGGTCCCAGAGGTGGATAGTCGATAAATGGATCACTTCTGGGGTCAAGGAGTGATGTGCCGACTGAAGGTGTTGAATGGAACCGTTTATCTCCATCACTGTACAAACAACGACCAGTAAGTCACTGAGCTCTCTGGACTCAGAGGTGGACAGTCGATAAATAGATCACTTCTGGGGGCAAGGAGTGATGTTCTGACTGAAGGTGTTGAATGGAACCGTTAATCTCCATCACTGTACAAACAGCGACCAGTAAGTCACTGAGCTCTCTGGTTCCAGAGGTGGACAGTCGATAAATGGATTACTGTCTCACTGTAGGATATCAGATCCCTTACAAACATATCCCTTTTTTGGCCATCCACCACTTTATAAACAAAACTCTAGGTTGACTATCCAGCCCTAATGAACAAAAGTCCATTGTAGGCTATCAGCTCCTTTACAAACTAAACTCATTTTTGGCCATCCAACCCCTATGAACAAAACTCACTGTAAGCTATCAGCTCCTTTGCAAACAAATCTTCTTGTTTGCCATTCATATCCTTATAAACAAAAACCGGTTAACTGTCCAATCCATATGAACAACACCCATTGTAGCTCCCTTACAAATGAAAATATATGTTGGCCATCCTCTACCTTGTAAACATAACTCCAGGTTCGCTGTAGAGCCCCTATTTATAAAACCGGCTATCCAATTTCTTTTAAACAAAACTCCACCACTTTTTTGTTGACCATCCACCCTATTTTTTTTTAACAAAACTCTTTGCCGGCTATTCACCCTTTTATAATCAAAACTTCTTGTTGGCCATCTAACAACAACGTACGTGTATGGGTGGGTGTGACTCAATAACACCGTACGTGTATAGAGGGTGGGTGGTTCAATACCACCTTACGTGTATAGGTAGATGGGTCAATACCAACGTACGAGCAGGGGTAGGTGAGTGGGTCAATACCACTGTACTTGTTTGGATAATTGTACTTGAGAGCGTGGGTCAATACACCTGTGCATATATGGGCGGTGGGTGGATTAATACTACTGTACTGTATGGTGGATAGGTGTATACCACCGTACGTGTATGGGTGTAGGTGAGTGGGTCAATACCACCGTAATTGTATGGGTGAGAGGATG